>VZRZ01002162.1:974012-1091482 GCA_013398175.1 Climacteris rufus | reverse complement strand
TGTTTCTTTTTTTTTTTTTTTTTTTTTTTTTTTTTTTTTTTTAACAAGAATTTAAAGGATTCACCTTTAGCATCAAGTGCTTGGTGTGTGAATCTGCCTGGCTGGGGGCTGGTTATGAAGTAGAGAGAGAGATTTGCACACCACTGTTAATTTTCCAGGCAAGAAGAGTAGGTGTGGCAACAAAAAGCTGATGGACTGAAAATATCCAAAGGTTTTATTTAGAAAGTGCTGAAAAAAAGCTTTTTTTTTTTAGTTGATGAGATGCTGGGGGGGGGGGGTACTGATGTAAAAACTGTCCCCCAGGTCCATGCAGAGCCCTGTGAGCTGTGCAATTGTGCTGATGATGTCCCACCCTTCTGGGTGGTAGATGAGGGAGCACACCCAGGGATGTTCCCAGCATCCCTAAAAGCAACCCTGGGATCTCAGAATTCTGCTGGGCCCCATCCCATGTCAGTGTCTGGGCTGGGAGCTGGCAGAGCTCTGTCCCCACGCTGGAGCTTTGCTGACTCCAGTTCACACCAAACTCCAGGGACCTGAGATGTGCCCTGGCTCAGCCCTGCCCGCTGCAGAGGCAGCAAATCCTTTGGGAAGCGCGGAGGGCTGAGCTCCTCCTGGTTTTTCTGTTTAGTCTGGACTGAGTGGTGACTTCAGGGCTTGGTGAGAGATTTACTGGACTGGGCTCTGGGTGTTTATGGCCCCGTGAGCCCATCCCAGGCCTGGCTGCTGAGCCCTGTGCAAACTCCTGACTTACCTGGAGTGCTCCCTGAAAACCCCTGAAATGACCTTTTTAGAGCAAATCTTTCCTCCCCCCTTTGGTGAGATGTGGGAGAAGCTTTCTGGGTGTCCTTCCCATGGCCCCTGGGGACTTGGAGGGGTCAAGGTCACTGACAGGCATTTCCACTGCTGAAGTACCTGTCTTTCTGCCTTCTCCAGGGAATGCTCCCTGCTCCCTAAAGACCTGAGCTGTGTGGGTAGGAAGAGGCTCTATTTCTCAGGTGACAATTCAACACCAGAGAAGTGGCACTTGCACTGTCTTGGGTTTGGCTTCCATTGGTGTCACCTGCTGAGACACTTGGGACCCCAGGATCACAGGATGCTTGGTTTGGAAGGGACCTTAAAGAACTCCTGGTTCCAACCCTCCTGCCATGGGCAGGGACACCCAAGAGCCCAGCTGAACTCCCAGGGACACAGGGGATGTTTCCAGCTGTGTTCTCACTCCTCAGCAGGAGTTCACATCAGGTGACTTTCAGCTGACTAAAAAATCCATTCTGGGCCTCAGGCTCCTACGGAGGCATCTCAAGGAGGTCCTTACACATCAAGGTCATACAGGAACTCCACCATGAGCATCACTCTTGTGGTTCTTCTGAGCTACCCAGCTTTCTTCTCCTTATTTTCTTTCTTTGCTCCTCACTTGACCCCTTACATATGACCTGCCCTGACCTCAGCTGGGCTTCTCTGCAAGAACTTGCCTTGCTCAAGGGCTGTGTGATGTGTGCTCCATCCCCTGGGATCCAGGATTCTTGCTCAGGGCTGCACCTCAACATCAGCCCTTGGAGTCACTCCCAGAGCCACTGGGGTGGCTCTGCTGTCCCTCTGCAGCAGTGACAGGGGTGCTCACCCCATCCTTTGTGTTTGCTTCCAAGCTGCCTGCTGTCTTTGCCAAAATCAATTCATAATTAATTATGTGGAAGTCAGAGATGATGCCTCAGCCCTTCACTGCCTTCAGGAGCCTCCAAGAAAAATGGAGAGATGATTTTCAAGGGCCTGGAGTGACAGGACAAGGGGGAATAGTGGTTTTAAACTGAATGTCTGCAGGGTTAGGTGGGATATTTAGAAGAAATTCTTCCTTATGGGTGTGGTGAGGCCTTGGCACAGGTTGCCCGGAGAAGCTGTGGCTGCCCCATCCCTGGAAATGTTCAAGGCCAGGCTGGATGGGGCTTGGAGCAGCCTGGGATGGTGGAAGGTGTCCCTGCCCATGACAGGGGGTAGAACTGGGTGATTTTTAGGGTTCCTTCCGACCCAAATCACACAGTGATTCCATGATTCTCTCATCCTCATTACCAGGGTCCAAAAACTTCCAGAGAGCTGAGGGCTAAGCTTTACAACACACAGTGCTTATTTGAGTGTTTGCCTCCCTGTGGAAAGGTCAGTGTGTCCCCCACTGCCACCAAGCCCTTCACTTCACCCCAGTGGTGTGGGCTGGAATGCAGGAAAAGGGAATAAATGTGTACCTTGACAAGAATAACACTCAGCATCTGCTGCTCCTCCTGAACTGCATCCACATTGCCCAGGGAACATTTAGATGGACCAGGAATTATTCCTGCCTTGACTTAAAATAAAGTTTTCTCTTTCTATAAATGACTTAGTGGTGCAAACATCTCCCCCCTCCCAAGGGCATTAGGGTTTGTCTATTTTTTTTTTCCCACATCCAGTCCCTTCTCTGCTGAGTTTCAGGTTTAGCACATCATGTTCTGCAGCCACTTTGTTCTGCACAGCCTTTGTTATTGCCTGTTCTTCCTCCAGGCAATCCCTCATTTATTTGTAGGGCATCTCCTGTACGTTGCACACCCACACTGCTTCCTGCTCTGCAGCCACGCTCCTCAGAGGGACCTTGCAAAGCTCTGGGGTTGCTCTGTCATGCAGAGTTCCCCCTTTGAGACCCTGGAGCTGTTACAGCCCCACCCCCAAAAATAAAACCAACCTCCAGCAAAATCAAGCCACTAGAAAGGAAAAATCTGGAGTGTATGAATGAAAAGAAAAAAGCCTAACTATGGGAGATAAATGTGAAAATATGTATTTCTTCTTTTTCCACTTCTGTTAATGAGAGCAGGGGAGGAAAGGACTACTCCAGGAGCATCCTGGCAAGAAAGGGTAGGCTCAGCCTGTTCTCTAAGTTTCCTCCTTCATTGACTTGATGGTGAAGATGCTCCTGACTTACTGCTGTGTGAGTAAGAGGAGGCTCAGGCCTTTTGGCTGCTGTTTTCCTTGCTGTACCCCCCGGATCTACAGTGAACTCCTCCTAGGCCACCTTTTACTGTTCCACATCCAGTAACTGTGTCTAGCTCTCTTCCCATCCCTCACCAAAGCATATCCCAATGGTACTTTCCTGATTTATGGGGGTGCAAGAGGCTGCTTTGAATTTTTAAGCAAATCCATGGCCTTAATCCTGCCTCCTGTTCCCTCTCACATCCACTGATACTTGTGAATGTCTCTTGATTCAGACAATGCAGGAGCCTGTAGGATTTCAGGCTGTTGCAGACACAAGCTGCTTCTTCCTTGATGGTTTTCTACCCATCCCTGGAATTCAGGAACATCACACATCAGTTAGGAGCCCACAGCACCCAGCCTCCATCACCCAAGGAAAGCCCTAGGCTGTGCTCCCAGCTGGGCTCAAGCAGGTGAATTTTGTGGGTGTATTCCAGACCTGCTCCCTGAGGTTCTCCCTGGGCTGCCCTTCTCTGCCAGACCTCTGCAGGTGCCCAGAGAGCACCAGGAGCTTCTGGTCCCACCCAGTGAGGGGGTGATCCTCCAGAGGTGGGAATTGCTGGGGCAGACAGGCCTGGATGTCTCACAGCTCCTGAAAATCAGCTGGCAGCCAGAAAGCAGCCAGGTATCTGCAGCAGACTGGAAAACACCTGGTGGAACTGCTTGGTGGGCTGTTGGTGTTTTCAGCTTCCCTGGAAAGCCACTAAATCTGGGTTGAATTTGTTCCTTCCAGTGTGGACAAACTTTGGCATGGGAATGGCAACAGTGAGGAGAATCAGTGGCAGGAGTCAGTGCCCTCAGGGCAGGTGCACATTCCTTGGTTTGGAAAGGAACCACACCCAGGTCTTGGCAGATACCTTCAGCTGAGTCTTAATTTAAGGGCAGTGGGGCAAGGTCCTGTCAAACCCCCTGATTTTAGGAAATATCTTTGGGAAGTCTGTGACCTTCCCTGTTCTGTGCTGGGCTCCATGAGTGCCAGCTCTCTGTGCTGCCTGCCCAGGTTCACCCATCACACCCTCGAGGTGTTTGGAGTCCTGTGCCATGATTAAATGGCAGTCATAGCTTAGGATAAGGAACACTTTAGACACCACCAGGCTCTCTGGGATTAGTTAAACACTGTCCTTTGGCGCCTATTCAAGTTCATGGGGGCAAACAGCCCTTGTTTGCCTCCTTGCCTCCTACCAAATTTTGGCTCTGTGCAGGTTTCCAGGATCAGCCCTTTGTCCACCAGGAAAACCAGCCCCAAACCCACCGATTCCCTTCACAGCAGGTTCAAACCACATCTCTCCTGAACTTGCTTCTCCCATCCCCCTCTTCCCTCCCCCTGCTTCCCCTAGCTCCAGCTCTCCCATCCCGAGTTCATCAGTTTAAATCGCATCTTGGTGTAAATTGATTTCATTGCAGTCTCTGCTTCCACCTCTGCCTTGCCTTTAAATTGTATCTTGTCTTAAATCAATCTTATCCCGGCCCTCAGCTGCTGTGCTCTTCATTCTTCCACTTCAATTGCAACTGGTTTTAAAGGGCCCAGCTCAGAGATGTTTTCCTCTCTCAGCCTCTGCTGCCTTCTTGTATCATTTCAATCACCTCCAATATTAAGCAGGGACATTTCCCCCTCACTCCCAGCCCTCACATATTTCCTGTTTAACTAGTTAATATTTCCCCTTCGCAGCTCATCTGGTTTGAAACCAATTGGTTTTGGTTTTTTTCATCTCAATATTACAAATTATTCTTTACTTTCGGGCCTCTTCTGAACTTCTTCATCCCCCGTGTTTCAGCCCACAGGGGTAACCAATGATTTCAGGAATCAGATGTGACAGTTGCTGGTTCTCAGCTTGCAGGGCAGGAGGACAAACCCTGTCTGTCCCCACAAAGCTGATGGGAGAGGAGAAAGGAAGAACCCCTTCCCATGTTCTCAGTCTCATTAGAAAGTGATTTCAGTGGCTGCACACAACTTTGGGAGGCCAGCGAGACAAGCAGATGCCTTTTGGGATTTGCAAGAGTCTGACTTGGAAATGGCCTCGGGGTTTTCCACAGCTGCCTCTCCAAAGCTCTCTGAGCGCTCTGAGCATTGCTGGAGCTCAGAGAGCTCAGAGCAAAAGGTACCAAAGCCCTGCTGCTTTCTCAGTGAGGCCAGAGGAGACAGGAAGGCTTTACAGCAGGTCCCTGCAGGCTGCTGAGCAGAAAGCATTCCTGTGCCCAAATCCCATGGCGTTTCCATAGTAATAAGGGGTCTACATGGGGCACCTGCCCTGGAAAGCTCCTTGCAGTTGTCTTTGTTTTGAAATGGCATTCAGGAACCTAAAGGTGCCCAAGAGACTTCCTTAAAACTGCCAAAGACTGAAATCAGTGGGATTGGGATTTGTCAACAGCCCTGGCAGGCCCTGATTTTATTTGTGTGGGGGTGAATACAGAGATATTTTTAGGAAAGAAGAAAACTCAAGACCCTTTTGTCCCTGCTCTGTGTCCATGGAGGGAGCACGTGGACACAGCCATTCCCCAGGACCTGGCTGACCTTGCAGCTCTGGGTGTCACTGGGTGCCCTTCCCCACCACGTTCATCCTTGGCTGAGGTTCCCTCTGTGAGATGGACAGGGCTCCCCGCTCACTCCTGCCTGGAGGTGACTCCCAGGGATGGCATTCCTGGCCCAAGGCTTCCAAAGGTGACCTGGACAGTCCAGGGTTTGGTGTCCCACGTTCTGGAGGAGCCACTGACTCTTCTCCATGGCATTTATTCTTTTCCCTTGCTCAGAGCCCACCGTGCTGCCCTGGCTGTGGGTGGTGCCTCCGACCCTCCATCCCAGCACGGAGGACAGGCAGGTCATGCCCTCATTTGCTCCCATGGAAGAGAGCTGCCAGTCCTGGAGTTCTGCCTGGAGTTTAGAAGTGGGAATATCACGAATCAGGAATGTTTAAGGAAGCTGTTGGGGTGATCTGAGAAGTTGTGCCCTAATTCCAGTGTTTGTTAGTGGTACAGTGCCTGAAACTTTATGATGGAAAGTTCTGATTAAGAAACTAAATTTTTCTTTTTTTTTCCTGGAAACTGAGTGGGATTTAGGCTTTTGGCTTTTTTTCTTATTTTTTCTTCCCTATTGTAAATGATGACTGGAAGTAGAACACTAATAAGCCAAATAAGAGTTTGCCTGAAACGTTTTTTGACCTAGTTTGCAGTAAATTTGGGCCAATGTTCTTGTCTCGTTTTTGACTGTCAAAATAGAAAACAAATCTTTTGTGATAGGTCAGATCTTTTAATTCCAAAGGCTGTCTGCAGCCTAAGCAGCAGTGCTGTCCAGTGGGACATTTTCATGAGAGCTCTGCCGATGGATGGCACAGGGAAATGTGGAAAACCAATCCTTTACTATCATTAGATTGCAATTAATTTGGGGTTTTCCTGGTAAATCTTCTTTTTTTAGTTGCTTTGTTTAGCAGGAATAATATTGCTGGTTTAGCTTTGATGCTACAAGGCACTTCTGAAAATATGGATGATATTCCAGGTCCTCAGGGGTCTGTGTGGGTATCCTGGGCTTTATGGCTGTCAGGAAAACTCAGGGAGCCTCTGGATAGTTCTGTCAGTGCAAGTTTGCTTTGGAAAGGAAAGAGTCCCAAGGTGCAGGAAAAGGAAGGGCCAACCTGAGTCTTTGCAGCTTCAAGCCCCAGACAGTTCATGCACAACCAGGTTAACGTGTGGTTGCCTTGGGACCTTGTGTCAATCCCTGGATGTCTCCAGGAAAATCCTCATTTTTTTCCTTGTGCTTCGGATCAGGTGCTCACTGAGCCACCCGGAGAAGCTGCCAAACTCCAATGCTCCAGGGTGAATGCAATTGGTTGGGATGTCTCTGTTCCCTGTGCTGTCTCCCTCAGGAAGGTGGAAGGTGCAATTGCTGTGTTAATGAGCAGAACCGGTGCATTTTTTGGCACAAACAAGACAATTAGAGTGGTCTGTGGCAATCAGCAGGAAGTATTCCCAGCCCCACAGAGGTGCTCTAATTGAATCTTCACTGAGTCCTTACATCCCAAAGGATCTGCACGTGGTAATCACCGCAATGCTGTACAGAGGGTCCCTTCCTAAAACGTATAATTATTTAATAGAGAAATAATGCCAGCCAGGCATCTGGCAGAGAAGTTTTGGCCTATTTATCTCTGCCTAAAATCAACGTATGCATGATGATGTTGATGAATTCAGAAGCCAGAAAACCTAATGGTAAATGCCTTTCATTCCTGCTAATGAAATCCCACCCTGGTAATTAAAGTTAACAGACAGGTATGTAGTGCTGCTCTGTCGTGATTTACACTGCACACACTGGTTTCCACCAGCTGAGGGCTGGGCCTTGTTTCGGGATTTTTGGACTCATGGATTCATAAATGTTGTTCATACCCAGCAGCGACTGGTGAAGGAAACTCTTGGCTTCCTGCCTTGGTCACTGTGTCACGGGTGCAGGAGGCAGCCTGGCTGTGACCTGGGCTGTGCCCAGACCCAGAAGTGCTGCTGTGGCCATGCAGAAAGGTGCCATCATTGTCCCTGGATATCTCTGTGTCCATCCAATTGTAACATCACTGGAGCTGTGAGCTTTGCATTTCTCTGGGAATGGTCAAACAAGGCTCTGCTCTCTGAGAGGGCAGCGTTCCTCCTGCTGGTATCCTCAGTATCCTGGGATTGCTGTCCCCTTTGGGTGGAATCATGCACCTTGGGAGATAACACAGACATTAAGGGCGTTGGGAAGGGGTGCTGTCACAGCTCAGCTCTCCTGTGGCTCTGTGCCAGGAAGGATGGACACTCAAGGTGTGTTGGTGCCTGCAGTCCTCCCCTCCTCCACCTGAAAGCTGTGTCTGCTGGCCGGTGATTTTTATCATTTGAAGTTGAAGGCCAGAATGTGATCTTTTCTTACACTTGAACCACAGGAGACCTTTGTGGAGGGCACTCCACCTGTGTGGAGAGCATTCCGCCTGTGTGGAGAGCATTCCACCTGTGTGGAGAGCATTCCACCTGTGTGGAGAGCATTTCTGCCTCCTGTCCCACCTGGGCTGCTCACAGTGGACAGGGACGTTGCTGTCTCGGTCATCTTGGTTCAGGTGACCAAGCAGCACAGAAGAGATTGCCCAGAGAAGTTGTGGAATATCCTTCAGTGGGGACATTCCAGAAGCATCTGGACACATCCTGCTGTGGGATGACCCTGCTGGAGCAGGGAGGTGGCACCAGCTGAGCCCCTGTGGTGCCTTCCAGCCTGACCCTGCTGGGATCTCTGCAGGGAGCACGTGGCTACACTGGGGACTCCCCAAGCTCTGACTGAGAGGTGCTGGACAGGGACTGACTCTGTTTTCCCTCTTTCAGGGAATTTGGTCCATGAGGGAAAACAAGAGCCAAGTACAAAAATGTTGTAGCCAAGCTGTAGCCAATGTTTAGGAACAAATTAACATTATTGAGTATCAGAGCTGCAATTCTCATAATTGCTCACTTTGAACAAGCACGACCCAGTGATTCCCTTCAAACACAAGGAATTTGTTCCTAACAGGGCAAAGGAGGAGGGAAGAAAACATGAGACAAGGTAGGTGGGATTTTAGTGAAAGAAAATACTGCCCAAAGGCAGCCTTAGAGCCAGTCACCCAACCTGCAAAAAAATTAAAAAGGAAAAAAAAAGTCACTGAAGATTCTCTGAGTTATTTTTCTTTGGGATTTTTAGGAAACCTGCTCCATTAGAGATTTTCTGGACTTGATTTTCTTCTGTTTCTTCTGTTGTCCATCAGCTCCCATGGTGTTCCTGCAGGGTTGAGCCATCCTGGTGTGAACCAGCAGTCCAATGTTCAAGAGGTTTTCCTCCTGTTGTGTCTCTATGGATTTTAGTTGTTGGGAATGGGAGAAGCTGCAAAGGGAGCTTATACCAATCACTGTGATTTTTGACACCTCTGGCTCTGCTCTTCCAGCCTGGAGGTGATTCCCTTTCCTCTCTCTATTAAGGCTGGATTTGATACTCCTGAAGGTCTTTTCCAACCTTAGTAACTCTATGATTCTATAATCCTCCTCCTAAACGCTCCATTTTAGGCCCAGAGAAATGATTTCTCCATGTTCTGTCCTGCCCTGCAGGGGAGAGGAGTAGAAAAAACCATGGAATTAGAGGGAATGCTATGTGAGCATGGGAAGTGGTGCTAATTAGAGCACTCAATGCCCTCAAAATTCAATAAGTATCATTAACTGTAACTGGACAAGGCTGCAAAATTTGTCTGGTGCTGATTGATTTTTGCTTTTTTTGCTGAGAATTGAGCAGGATCTTTGTCCAAGGAGTAGGACAGCCCTGATCCTGAGGCTGCCCTGTTGGGTAGGAGCCCTTTCTGCTTGGATTCCATCAAGTTCCTCTGTGTTTTAGTCAAATCCTTGGCCTTAAACTGAAAAAGACATTAAAATATCTTCTGTACCCCCATGCATCTCCTGGCATGTGGAGTACCAGAGTTACTCCTGTCTTTGGGATGGATGGATGTGGCTTTTGCTGTCTGGTACTCCCTTCCAGCCATCATTTCCTTATTCTCCTGGATACTGCTTTATTTTTTCCAGAGTGAGAAGTGATCAAATAGAGAACCAGAAGGTTGTGCCAGGTAGGGAGAGATGGTGAATGGGATGTGAGGTTGAAGCAGCTTTTTCCCTTTTTCCTGAGATTCTGCTGGGACACAGAGGAATCCCTGGGTCTTGTGGTGCAGCGAGATCTGTCTGCCGGAATAAATGATGGGCAGGAAAGCCAAGGTGGAGGGGTGGCATGGCTTTATCCGGCTTTTCTTGCATCTCTGAGACCCAGCTGGATTTTCCTTCAGCCTTGCAGATGCAGCTGTGAAAGCACCGTGGCTCCTTTTGTACTGTGGTGAAATAGGGATAATGATAAATACTATCCCTGTTGAAATTCTTAGAAAATTTACCAGTGAGTGCATCAGGGCCAAGATGTTACTGGAATGCCTCCCTGGATAGCTCTGTGTGCCTGTGTGCAGTAATTACTGAGTGAGACTAAAACCTGCAGAAAGGAGGAATGGGATATTGTGCTGGGAATTGATGTTTCCAGCATTTAAAATGCTCCTGTTTTCTATGGCTATTTGGTTATCCACAGGGATAGGGCAGAGGCTGGATTAGCACTGATATAAGGGATTGTTTCCTGCATTCAGGGCGATGCCTGGTTTTGTGGATGGGGTTTTTGCTACGAGACGCCTGATCCTGCAGTAATCCTACTAAAGCAAGGCCCTTTGGAAGCACAGTATGGAGAAAAGGATTGTGCATGGCACATGATATCGTGGGCACCAGCCCCACTGATAAACGGCCGGGTTGTGTCCTGTTGGCTGAAAATGCATTTGAAGGCAGCCTGGTTCTGATTTATAATCAGGCTTCCTAGAGAACAAGTGAAAGCTAAATGGGAACGATCGGAATGACTCAAGGGAGAATCCAGGCTGGATAATCAGCTTTCACACTCCCTCTCCACCACCCTCCAAGCCAAACTCGCTGACATCTTTCAATGACTTCAGGGCTGAACAACATTGTCCTACTGGTTCTTTTTATATAAATAATTACCCATGACCCATCCAGAGCTGCATGAGTCCAGGGATACTGGGGGGGGTTTGCAAATATTGATGAATGAAGTGCAATTGTTCCCTGATCCCGAGCAGTGGGTAGCCATTCCACCAATTCCATGGTCAGTGTGAAATCCCCCTTGTTGCTGTTAGGGCTGAGTTGGAAGATGACTTTTCCACACACACACACACACATAAGGATTTCCAGGAGTTTGAAGAAGTCTCCAATTCCAAATGGGCACATACAATTCAGACCCTGAAACATGAAAAATAACTCATTGAAAGAAACTTTTTAAGTCTATTTTTTCATAGCCATTGGCTGTAGAAGTGCCAGAGATGTCTGAGCCAAAGTTGTGTTGAGTGAAGCACCTGCAATTTGACAATTAAACACTCTGCTTATTCCAACTGCCCCAGCTTAGTAAAATTTGCACTTTGAATGAATGAGAATTTTGGGAATGGGGAAAAGGTGCAATTCAGGTCATTAGAAAGTGTTTAATCACTTCTGAGCAGCTCTATCAGAGATGTGGGCTTTGCAGAGGGTTGAAGTGACAAAAAGATCACAGATCACAGAATACTCTGACTTTAGAGAGACCCACAAGGATGATCCCAGCTCCCCCTGCCCTGGAAAACAAGCAGAGCATCCATCCTGGGCTGTATTCCCTGACTGCCCAAGTAAAAGGCAGGGAATGTTTTGCTGCTGAAGGTGTGACTGGCTGAAGTGCACACTTGGGAATTTACCTGCCCTGGGAGCAACCTCAGGCCAATGCAGACAGCTGGAAAATCCCATGCTCTGTCAGATTGCACCTGGACATGTGCTTTTTCTGGAGGAAAGAGGGGTGTCTTTTGCTCCTAAGATAAATCCACACTTCCTCATGCTGGGAATCCATGGTAGAATCCAGAAGTCCTCCAGCAATGGTCCAGCCCATCAGGAGGGATGGAAGCCCTTCCAGCCTGAGGAAGGGGAATCCTGAGGCCCACAACCACCTCATCTCTCATTCCACAGCCCTCTGCCCCGGGGTGGGTGGAGGACAAAAGACCTTTCTTCAGCATCTGGGAGAAATTAGAGAAAAATCCCTGCCTTTCCCCACATCAGTAAATGCAGTGGGGAAAAGGGACAGTCAGAAATGGAGCAAGGAAAGGCAGATCACAGGCACGGACTGTGCCCTCCAGCAAATGCAGACCAGATAGTGCTAAATAAAGCTATTTCATAATACAGCACAATATATTTGAGCCAAAGTCATGGTATTCCTGCCTCTCAGAGAGCTGTTGCTCTTGCAATTATTTTTCCATGCCAATGATTTCTCGGTGCATGGGGTTCAGGCACCTCTCCCGTGCACGTGCCAAACTCGCATTAACTCCCGGGGAAGTTGTGCCTGTGCATGGAAGGGAGAACAGATCCCCTTTCTGTTCTCAGGAAGGGTTTGTGTGTGATTTATGAGCCTGGAGAAGGGGCATGGAATACCAGAGTGCCAAATGAAGGCAGGCCCAGCAATCGAAAGGACAAGGTGAAATCCAGGAGGCTTCGGAATTAATTACTGGAACAACAGAGCTGCCGTGAAGGGATGGGAGCTCACAGTAGCTGATCCAGCCAGCTTCAGGTGCAAAGGTGTATTTGGTCATGGCTCAGGGTTTTCGTGTCGGTGCTGACAGGGCGATAATTCAGTCCTATAAAGCAGCAAATTATCACTGCCTTCTTAGCATTAATTTCCCTCCCCAGTGGACACCATAAAAAAGTGAATGCTTTCTCCTCAAGGCCTCGGTGCGCAGAATTTCCCGTGGCAGGCCGTGAGTTACAGCTCTATCTCCAAAGACATCCTGTAAATAACACGTCAGGGTCTTTATTCATTAAATAAATCTAATGCCTTACCTCATCCATAACACCCAGTATCTTCAATTCTCCTCCTAACGAGCTGTCAGTGCTTTTTCCCTCTCTCTGAGGCATATGTGGAGCTCATGGCATAATCACAGGTGGATTTATCCACACCTCTTCACCTATAGACAGCACAGTGTGCCTGTGTGAGCACCTGAAGCACTCCTGGGCTGTGGGGGCAGATGTGAGCCATACCTGGTGTTTTCTGCCACTCTAGGAGAGCCCCTGCCCCCACAGCACCATTGCCAGGTACAATTCCTGATGCTGGCTGCATGCCTGAGGGGCTGTCAGTAAACACACAGATCAAACTGGAGATGCTCCACGCTGACACGGCCCCTCTGATGCCTTGTGCAGTCCAGGTGATTCACTCCAAACTTAAGGAATCAGGATGGAGTCACAGATGGGTTTGGTTTGGGATAAACCATAAAGATCATCTTGATCCATCCCCCTGCCATGGGCAAGGACACCTTCCACTAGACCAGGTTGCCCAAAACCTCATCCAACCCGGCCTTGAACACTTCCAGGGAACCTACAGAAGCCCTTCCTGTTGTCTTCTACATCCCTGGCCAAACTCAAATCAGACTGGGCCTTAGCTCTCCTAACCTTATCCCCACCTTTCCCTGTAACCCTCCCAGGCTGCCTGTCCTCACTTATATCTTCTATAAACTTCTTTTTTTCCCCTGAGTTTGCTCAGCAGCTCCTTATCCATCCATGGAGGCCTCCTGGCATTTTTGCCATCCCTTGTTGGGATGCAGCAGTCCCAAGCTTGGAGAAGGAGATCCTTGAATATCAGCCAGCATTCCTGGGCCCCTGTGCCCTCCAGGAGTCTATCCCACGGGACTCTACTGCGTACCCAAAGAGTCCAAAATCTGCTCTCCTGAAGTCCAGGACAGCCAGGTTGTTCCTTTTGAGCAGAGGAAGAGCATTACCAAGTCCTGCTGTGCCTGTCCCACATTCTTTCCATTTGGGAACCCTCATACTCCAGACTCTGCTGTGCATGGGTGATTTTGTGTAGATGAGGTTTCCCCCTCTTGCATCATCCCACAATCCATGTTCCCAAAGCTGTGATGAAACCCATCTGTTGGAACCCTGGATTCTGAGAATTTCACCCTTTCTGCTTTAACAAGTTATGATCCCCAGAAATAAAACCCCGTTTGATCTTCGACCTTGGAAGAGGCTACCATGGCTGTGTGATAATTCTGAAATTGCTGCTCTTTAATTAAGGTTATGTCACAGGGTGAAATAGATAGAAATGTAGAAATTTAGGTTTATGAAATATTATAATACTAATGTTCAAAATGGAGGGGTTTGGGCATTGGCCTGTACTTCATTTCTTTTCTTCTTCTTCCTCTTTCTTCTCAAAAATCTTGTGTTTCCTACTGTTGGTTCCAAAAATCCGCAGTGTGGATTAAGAACAACTGATTCTTGGATTATAATTAAAAATAATCTACGCAGCATTTTGTTGATTGGACAATCTGGAACATAACCTGAACGAGTGGAGTTCAAGGCCATTTTGCCCTTCATACTAGGAGAACTGCCTCTATGTAGCTGTCTTGTAGATAAGATTTTAATAAACAACTGAGACCGCAGAACTTTTGAAGTTTTTACTGCATTTTATCTCAAGCATCTGTTAAAAGAACTCACAAAGAGCAAAGTTGCTGTGGCAGAGGCCAAAAGCCTCGGCCAGAAACTCCCATCCACCGGTGTGCTGGAGCCTGGGGGATGCTCCGTCTGGGCATCCTTTTATGCTGGCTTTGGGGGGAGTTTGCTTCTCTCCTGGGGCTCAGGTTGAGGCCAGGGCAGACGGGAGGCTCTTGTCGTGATCCTGGGGGCCAGCACAGCTTCCTCGGGTGTCCCCTGTCCCTGTGGGGCTGGCTCTGCCTTAACTCCATGGAGATGCCTTCAGCTGACCGTGGCGGCATTTGGGAAGTTCCTTCCTCTGCTCCAAGGCCACTTGAGGTTTTTATGTGCCCTTGACGGAGAAACATCCCAAAACCATGGGAATTTTCATCCTTCAGCCGCACAGGGACACTGTGAGGTGGCAATGGGTTTGAAGAATATAATTTTCTAAGAAAATGCTGAGCTGCTGTGAATATAATAATTAATCCTGAAAGATCTGTTGGAGCCCTGTGGTGTGTTTGTTTCTGCTCTAATTCATGCCGAAGGGGGGAAATTTTTCAAGGGTTGTTTTCATTTCTAGCAAGATAATGTCCCCACTTTCTCTTTTCCTTTTTGATTAACATAAAAGAGCAAAAGAAAATTAGCTTGCTGTTGGACTAATTTGGTGGATGTTTCACCACGGAGCATATTTTGATTGCTGAGTCCTACCCTGCTGCATGAGACTGACAGGGAACATGGCAGGGTTTCCTGATTTACTGCTATTTTGGGCATTGTTGGTTTGATAGGACTTCCAATTTTTTTTTTAATCTTTTTTTAAAGGCTAGGGGGGAAGGGACAGAAAGGAAAGAAAATACCTCAGTCAGAAAGAGGCTTTGTATTCCTGGTTTTCCTGGTCCGGATTCAAGTGACATTTTGTGCCGAATCCATTACCCTGAGCCCGTACAAGTGACACGCCAGGTCCCTTTGTCCCCTCTCCCCTTTCCATGGGGTGCCACAGCTGAGCCAAGCTGCACCCTAGCTCTGATCAACTTCATAATTAGCTTCCCCTAATAAAGCACTTAATTGAAAGCCATGCTTTTGCTAATTGCAGCAGGAAGTTTTGGCAGAGCAGTTCTCCTACTGCTGTGCCCGGCACTCCCTGCAGACCCTGGGAACTGATACCCACCGGCCCCACATCCCCACCGGAGCCCTGGGCTTCACATAGTCCCAGCAATTCAGAAGGAAAACAATTCTCCATTTTCTCATTAAAAGATGAAAGAGGAGAGTCTTCATCCCCCCCAATTCTTTGCCCTTAAACACTGAGTGATAATTCCGTGCTGAAGAAGCTGCTCCTCTTTCATGGCCCCTGATTAGGAAAGACAATGGGATTAGTTCAAACTGAGTTGAGAGGCCTTGGTGACTTCTTTGCTGGCTAAATTGTGGACGAGGGTGGATAATGGGAGATTGATTAGGGTTAATAGACTTATTTTTCCAGGTCACCCGCACAGCACTCTGGGTTGCAGGGCTCCAACACATATTATTGCAAGCCATAAATCAAGTGGCTTGGAGGGACTTCAGGGCTGCCTCCCTCCCTCCGGATTGTTGGGGAACAATTGACTTTTGTCTCCCTGTTGCCAGTGCTACCACTTCTGTCCCCCGTGTTTTGGCAGGACCTGATCCTGGGGGCTCAGCACTCCCTCCCCACTGGCCAAGGTCCTTGCAGGGCTGTGGAGAGGAGCCGGAGCCTGGCTGTGCGGAGCATCCTGCTGGATCCAGCCCCAGAGGGGCTTGGTTTGGACAGATGGGGACCGGGGGGGTAAGGAAGAGGGGCTGAGCCTTTTAAAGTGTGTTTTGTGAGTTTTCTGCTCGGGGATGAATGGGAACTTTGAAAGCAGCTCTGTGGGACTCCCAGGTTTGTTTTCTCTCATTTCTAAGGTTACCGAGCGCACTCCAGCAGCTGGAACAACTGCGCGGGGCTGTCAGTGCCTTGTTTCCCTCAGAACGCCTCCAGCCAGGAGCTTTCCAAGGCGCTGGAGGGGAGGCAGTGGCGGGGGGACAATGAATTCCCACAAGGTTTCAGGCTGGTTTGGCTCCAGGGTTTGAAGAGGACCAGCGACAGCACATGAAGAGCCAGCAGCACCCGTAACCCGATGGGAGCTCTGCTGAGGTTTCAGCGCCAGGGCAGTGTTGAGCAGGGTTGTTTGAATATATTGGATATTGGGCAGTTTTCATTTAGATGAGCCCAAAAGGAATGTTTTCTACCAGGTGGGGAAGGTAGGAAAAGCTCGGTCTGTGAAATGCACAGCGGGGGTTGTTCCAAGCAGGGCAAGGCTCTGCTCTGCCTCACACCAGGAGAGATCTCTGCTGCCTCGCTGCACTTTTGTGCTTTTACAAAATGTGAGTTCTGGTTTTCTAGCGGTGTACCTTGATCCCAAATGGGAGATCTCATTTTCTGCGACAGGCACGAGCTCAAAGGACATTATATTACTCCACTGCAATTCATGCTACAACGAAGTGCAATAAAAATCCCCCCGACAGCACTGCCACGGCGCTACAAGTGATTGCTGCCATAAGCCCTATCATTAAGTGCCAGGCCTGTGGTGAGTACTACAGCTAGTGAAGGTTTTTTCCACTGCAATAACTACCTAAAGGAAAGTGTCCTGTTTGCAAAATCTAAATTTTCCACGGGGAAATGCACATTTTTGCTATTTTCCTCCCTTTCTGCCTGTCTCTTCTTCCCACACAGGCACTGTCACATCAGAAATTTTCAGTTTTTGTTTTCTTGAGGAAAAAAATAGGGTTTATTGGACTTCAGGAAACTCTGCATCTATGCATGGAAGTGCTATTGTCACAGCACCTGATGCTGTGGCATTTGGGATTCTGTGGGCAAAGCCCCTGTGCTCCAGAGAGGCTCCATTTCTTCCATGGCACTGTTGGAACTGGGCATACCAGTGCAGTTACTGGGAATGGTTACAGCTTTGTGGTGCCTGGAGCACACACACAACACAAAACACAAAACACAAAATCATCGAGGCTGCTCTGACAGCAAGATGCCCTCATTCAGCAAAAGCAGGATGTGCATTCCAGGGAAAACGCTGAGATGATCTCTGGGTATTTCTGGCTGGAGATTAGAGCAAAGAGCTTTAACTCCTTAAGCATTTCTAAAGGGCCGAGTGCTGCAGTGTGTGAGAACTGCCCTGGGATGATCTGATCTCTTCTGTCCTGCTTTTCCAGGCTTTCTCTGCTTCCTGCATCTTGCTAATTGAAGCTTCACGGAGATATTTTTTTGGCCATGTAAGGATATGTGGAGGCTTTGGGGAAATTATCTTCTCCAAATAGGATACAGGATTAATTTTAGCATGGATCAGGTGTCATGCACTTGTATGGATTTGAAAACAAAAGGAGGCAGAAATAAATGGAAGTGCAGTGACCAGCTGGTGTACGGGGATGAACCAACTGTGGTTATGGGATCTTTGCTGGCACTGTAATCATAACAAATACATTACTGCTTTTTAGCACATTTTGTCCAAAGATGATAAAGTACTTCACCAAAAATTGCCTTGGAATACTCCAGAGAGTTGTGTTCCACCTATCAGGAGGGTGGAGCCAGGTGGGATTTGGCCTCTTCTCCCAGGTAGACATTGACAGGACAAGAGAGAACGGCCTCAAGCTGTGCCAGGGGAGGCTGAGGCTGGACATCAGGAAGAATTTCTTTATGGAAAAAGTGGTCAGGCCTTGGAAGGGGCTGCTCAGGGAGGTTTGGAGTCCCCGTCCCTGGAGGTGTCCAAGACACACCTGGCTGTGGCACTCAGTGCTTTGGGCTGGTGACAAGGTGGGGATGGGCACAGGTGGGACTTGGTGGCCTTGGGGGGCTTTTCCAACCTCAGGGATCCTGGGTTTCTGTGTAATTCTTGTGTCTGCATTTGTGAATCTGAGTTAACCAGCAGTTAAATCATGTGTCCAGGATCATCCAGTTGTTCAGTGGCAAAGGTCTTGGAATTCAAAGTTCTTTCACTCCCTCGGTGTTTCTGGCCACATCAAGGGCTGCAGTGCAGGTCACAGAATCATGGAGTGATTTGGGTTGGGAGGGATCTGAAAGATCATCTGGTTCCAACCCCACTGCCATGGGCAGGGACACCTTCTACTAGACCAGGCAGCTCAGATGGATGAGCATAAAGGGATTCAAAATCCCCTCCTAAACCACAGCACAGTTTGCGTCATGAAAATATCGCTCATCTTGCCAGAGGGATTTGCCACGTCACACTCTGCAACATCCCCTGTACCTGTGCTGAGAACTCACAGGTGTCTGCCCAGCAGAAACCACTCAAAGGCACGTGAATACAACACAGGGAAGAAAATGAAATCTCAGTCCCAGCGTTGCACCAGGCACTGGGAAATGCCAGGGTGATCAGGGGAGGAACAAGTTCAATGCCGGTGGCGGGGTCACCGCAGCCCAGCCCAGGCTGGGTCACTGAGTGTTCCTGCAGCCAGGATTGCAGCATGGAAGCTCATCCCCAGTTTAACCAACACAGTGATTAATGATGGATGGGGTCACTGGAGCAGCCTTTTTTGTGGAGTTTCCTCCCTTTTTTCAGACGGAGGCTTTAACTGCTCTCAGCACCCGCTCAGGCTTGGAGCAACCTCCCACTGTACCCCCTGCAGCACTCCTGGCGTGACTCTCACTTCCAAAAACGTCCTTGCAAACAGCGTTTCCTTCCCGTGAATGTTTGTGGAAATGATTCCCAGTGCTGCTGGAATACGTTTGCATTTCTTTATGCAAATAGAGAACTGCAAATAATTTTTGGCAGCCTTGTCCTGGCTCACAGCAGTAAAGCACCAACAGAACGTGCGTGAAGTCGGTGACAACTTTATAATAACAACGAAATGCAGGCAGATCAAACAAGTGTATCTCATGTTATGTCTTCCCTGTGAAAGGAGAGGTGTTTTTACACAGAGATAATTACTACAGATATCCACCTCGGTGTACATTGCACACAGAGATAAGATAGTGTTACCTAAAAGGGACTGGCTGGCTTTTCCTTCAGTAGGTATATCTAGGCAAAATCTATAATTCTTTGTCTAGACAATGATCTCACAACAAGAGAATGAACTTCAATTGGTTGTTTTGATGGGAAAAACCTTTTGTGTAATGGAGACAAAGCCAGAGCACTTATGAGCAACCCTACAATAACAAATGTGTGTGTGTATAAACACGGGAGATGGGGAACGGGGTGGTGACAGCAGGAGGATTTAATTTCAAAGTGTCACACAGTTGTTTCAGATGCTGGCAAGCACCTGCCTTCATGACAAGGGGGAAAGGCAGATTCTGCAGTTCTCTACTCACAGTTTGTGTCCTGAGAAAGGAAGGACAAGGGAGTGTTTTCCTTGCTGTTTCTGCCTCTGGAAAGTGCTAAGCAGGGCAATGGGAAGACGTGAATGCAAAAGCCACATGGCCACGAGTTTAAAGAGCTGTTGGGGCTGTGGCAGTAAAGTGCTGCAGGGGAAAGGAAAAGCTTTAGGTCATCCCTGGCATCCTTGCAGGATAACGAGGGGCCCAAACCCCTGCCCATCCTGTGATCATGGGCCCTGAAATGCTCTTTAAATAAAAAATCTGGATTTGTAGGCTGTTTCTGTCTGGGGTGTGGGCACGCTGAGATAGCTGCAGACCCCTCAGAGGGTATCCATGGACCCCCAGCGCCGAGGATGTCATGGATGCCAGGAACTGATGTCATCTCAGGGCTACAGAATCCAGCAGGTTTCTGGATCCTCTGTTTTCACAGCCCAGCTCTGGTGGAAGCACAACTTCTGGGGAGTGTGAATAGCACCTGGCAAAGAAATATATTTGTTTTCCTTTTTTCTTTCTGCAAGGAGTAGGAAAATACCACAAGGCATTGGCTGTTCAGTACAACTCCAGCTCTTGATTTTGCACCAGAATGAGGATCAGGCTGATAAAATTCCGTCTTGTTTGGATGAAATATAAGAAGTCCTGGTGCTTGATTAGGTCTTGGTGATGGATGTTTATGTTCCAGCATCGACCAGAGCCCTCCCTGGACCCAGACTCAGCTTTATAGAGGCACAGAGCAAGAAGCACCCTCTGCACTGAACCTCTCCCAGATGGAGCTGTGGCTCTCTGCAGCTTTGGTGGTTTCTCAGTGCTGCTTCTCCCAGTGCTCTGCTGCTGCCTGTGAACATCCATGTGCCACATGTCCATCACACCAGGGAAGCTGGAGCAGCCAGAGACAGTGTGGGAAGGGGCACAGGGACAGAGCACAGAAGCAGCACCTCCTCTGCTGAGAAGTGCTGAGGGAGGGCAGAAATCAGCAAACCTGAGGGCGAGTGTCCCGTGTGATTAGCAGAGCTTTGCCTATGGATGAGAAGATAAGCTGAAGCAGTTCTGCTCTGGAAAGGCTTTATGGGCTGATAGTTCCAGCCTTAGGCACAGGAGTGCTGGGTTTATTCCCAGTGCCATCCCTGCGGTTCCCTCTGAGCTCACCAGCAGGGGCTCTGGCTGGAGACCTTTCCAGATAAATCAGGTTTGGCACCACATCCTGAGCTGAAAAGTGCTGGGAGAGGGTCTGGGCTGGGGCTGAGGTTGTGGCTGGTGTTTTGGGAAGGCTCAGGTGTGCAGGCAGAGCCTGTGGTTGCTTAGGACTCCTCTGTACACAGACCCTCCTGTAGGTGACAGACCCTCAATGGGCTCCCTGGCCCTCTTAAGGCCCCTGCCCCCCTCACTGGAGGGAGCCAAGCCCCTGCCTGCGGGAGTCTCACTCAAAAAGCTGGAGCTGGGTGTTTGGATGGTGCAGAAGGGCTGTGGCACAGAGGAAAACCAAGGAATTGCAGCAGAATGTGCAGGCATCCAAACTGGAGAAGGGTAATTCAGTGGCCACGTCCTGTCGGGCTGGGTGGTGTTTATCCTTGGGTCAGGATGGAGGGGTTGGGGTGGGTGCTGGGGGTGACCCTGAGGGCAGAGGTGGGTGCAGGAGAGAGGAGCTGGGGGAGGTCAATGTGTTTTCTCCTGGCTGCCACATGCTCAGAATTCAGGTGGATTTACAGATGTGGAGTTGTCACAGGCTGGGGCACAGCCAGTGCCCTGTGAGAGGGGACACACAGGCCCTGCCACACGAGTCCAGCCCTGCGTGTCCCCCTCAGAGCACTGAGAGCCTGAACCTGTCTGGCTGTGCCCACTGCAGGTTTGTCCCTGTGGACAGTGGCAGTAAGGCTGCCCTGCTCCATCCAGCCCCTGAGGCTCTCCCTCCATCCCAGGACAGGTTTCTCCCCACAGAGAAGACCCAGAGCCACCCTGACACTGGCCGTGTTCCCAAGGGGAATGAATGGAAGAGCTGCAGTTTTCCATGTTTTCCTGAATCAGCTCTCACACCAGCAGCCTGTGGGGTATCCACTGGGGGGGACTTTCTGCTCCTCTTCAAAGCAGAGCACTAAATACATTTCAGCTTTCCTGTCTGCTTTAGCGTGGACTCAGATCATTCATCAAAGGTGACTTTTGATCAGAGTCCCCTCGGGAGGGTCCTTTCAGCACGAGGCTTGAACCAGGGAGGGACAAAAGAAAGACAAGATGAGGAAATACTAATACTCTCAAAGCACTGCCCTTCATTAATATCTTCAATAAACAAACATGTACATCTGAATATTACTTCCCTGACACCGACTGTTATCACTCAGCTCTATTCCACATGAAAGCACACTTGTCATAAGCCATTTCAACTCCCATCCCAAGTTAATGTATTAGCACTCATTTCATTTGCATTTTAATGGCGAGACTACACTTTTCAAGTAAATGACTGCACTTTATCAAAGGATTACTTCATTTGGGCTGTAATGCTGCTCTGCCGTGCGGGAATCAGGGAGTGGGGAGGTTGGAAAAAGCCCTGCAAAGGAGACCCACTGGGTTCAAGAGCTCCAGCCCTGCTCTTTCCAGCTCCATCTCTATCATGAGGGGAAGAACTGAAACGCTGGAGTGTTCTGCCTGCTCCTCCTGGGCTGAAGGGAGATGCTCATTATGTAACTTCACTCCCACGTTTTGTTCCATGCATGGAGTCCTCCGGGGAACATCATTAAGGGCTGGAGGTGGCCTGGGATGAACCTGAGCATAGAAATCCCTGGGGTTTCTCTCTATCCAGGCTTTGAATCTCCACCGTGCAGCTGAAGCCTGTTTGAGTGTTGGGCCTGTTCCTGGCAGATCAGAGCAGCCTCCCGTGGGGATGGATCCAGCAGCCCTGGCTCAGGGGAGGGGAGAACACAGTGGCCACACTGTGGGCTCAGCTGCAAGATTCTAGGGGTAAAAAGGTAGAAGATAAACATAAAAATAAAATTAACCTTTACACAAAGCTGCACATGGCTTGCTAAACCTTTAGGTAGCAAAGAGAGCAAGAGAAAACCAGGAGTGGAAAATGCAGTTCACATGGGGAGAGGCTCTGTAACACTGCCTGGAGCAGCACTGCATTCCCACCTCTCCAGGGGAAACAAGCAGAAGATGTCTGGATGCTCCTGGTGTGGATACCTGGCTTGTTCTAGCAAGGGACACTCCTTGGTCACACCAGGACCTGGAAGAGGGGCTGCAGACCCTTTCAGGGACCAGTTTGGCCACTGGGCTCCAGCCGGTGAGGTGCTGGAGGGAGATGAGCATGGAAGCAGCCCCAGGTGGGGATTTGGGGATGGGGGGAGCTGTGCTATGGCAGCACTGTGAGAAAGCTGCTGAGAAGGTCCATGGGGGCTCCTGCAGGAGGCTGAGCACTGGAGTGGGGGTGGATGTGGTGGGGTTAGCCAGGGAAGGGGGTGGAAATCCATGAGCCAAGGCAGGATGGTCTAGAGGCTTCTCTGCCTGGTTATTTTACTCTGAAATCTTTTCCTTGCACGAGTGCTGGGAGAGTTTGGAGGTGGTGGTGGTGTCCCAAGGTGCTCCTTCCCTCTCTGAACCCCTGGCTGGGTGAGTGCTGCCCACAGGAAAATGTGGTGTAAAGCTGCACAGGTTTGGTGCTTGCTGTTTAGTACTGGCCTGTGTGCAAAGCTTTCTGTAGCTCAAAGAAAAATCTCTACCACCGAATTTTAAATTTCCTCCTTTCTTATGATTGTAATTCCATTTATGAGCTTCTGCTTGCTGGAGAAAGCTGGTTCATATTGCCCCAGTGACTGGGGAGGCAATCAAACTATCCTTAAACATCAGGAAGTTTTATTTTAAAAGTTAAGTCAATCTTTAGCTTGAATTGGAATACAAGTGAGGTGTCAGATTCCATTTATTGATAGGAATGCTGTTGTGGCAAATATTGTAAAAAGAAAAAAAGTCTGTGGATTAAATGTTGCATTAAGTGGGGGCAGGGTAATGCAGTGATCTTGAGCCATTATTTGCAACCCAGGCTGTGATAATGAAGGATGCTGGGGAGCCCTAATGTGTGAAATGCTGGTGGAGATAATAAAAATCTCTGGCAGCTTTGCTTTCTATTTTTTTTCCCTCTTTTTTTAAATCCTTTGCTGCAACTCAGCACATTGTACTGCCAAGGCAACCACGAGCTCCAAGGAACCCTCACTGCCTGTTTGCACCAGGTTTTCATCCTGGGGAAACCCCAAGTGTCTCCCAGTCTGGTTAGTGACTAGAAATGCTTTATTTCATCAGGGGTTTGCATGGTGGCAAAGTTTATCATGGCTTGGAAATGCAGGATGGTGGATGGGAGCAGCAGACACTTCTGGAGAGACTCTGGGTCCTGGCAGGCGCTCCAGCTGAGGGGAGGGAGCCCTCATTCCTCCTGTCCTGTGGTGGCACCCTGGGAGCCCAAGGCTCCACCCCAGGGAGCAGTGAGGGGAGCAGGAGTGACCTGTGGGCTTAAACTGGTGCTGAAAAGCTGAATTTCATATTTTGTACCTTTTGGGGCTTTTCCTGTTGGAATATTTCCAGTCTGATCTTACGGAGTGGTCTCCACTGGAAGTTGGGGCATATCAGCTACATCTCCTCTTTGGGGTTTTCTTCCCTTGGGGTGTTCCCATTTTTAGGATGTGCCTTCCCTCATGGTCTAGATCCCTGCCCCTCCATCCTTTCTGTGCTGAGGAAGGAGGCACAGGCCAGCCCAGGCCCAGGGCAGCAGGAAGGCTGGGAAGAGCTGTGGCAAATGGGCTGATTAATTGTCCTGAGGACTCTGCATAGAGCAAAAGAAATCAAAAATTGGAAATTGAGGATCGCTCAGAGACAGAGAGAGGGGAGATGGAGCCCACAGGACAAAGGAGAGGGTGAAGGGATACCAGCAGAGGGTTTGTCTCCTATTGCCAGTTTGAAGCAGGTGTGGAAGTCATAATGGAAATGATGAGGTTCCTGCTCATTCTGCTGGTGAAAGGGCTCTGATTTGTTCCTGGGGCCGTGAGTGCCCTGAAAAGAGCAAAAAAACCTCTGGGCTGCAGCTTTTCCAGAAGGGCACAGACGAGAGGGATGTGCTGGCAAACTGCCCCAGCTCTGGTGTGGGTGGGGAATATCTGCAGGGTGGCACAGGGAGGGGCACCTGCCCCTTGCTCACACCTGTCCTGCTGCAGGTGGCTCTGAGGTGACAATCTGCACCTTCCCTGGCAAATCCCCAGCAAATACCTTGGACTTAACCTGTTATTCATCAATATTTTAATTGTTACACCTCTTACCACACGCCTCAGCTATTCCATAAACGCTGGCTCCAAATCCCTTGAACATGTTAAACATAATTCCTTAGGCATGCAGGGACAGGATTGCCTGCATTCTTCCTTGGTTATCCAGAATGCTGCTGAAGCCTGAGCTGGCTGTGACTGGTTTTATACCACAAAACCCCTTTTGCACTGCCCAGGATTCAAGTTGTGTAATTCCCCTGGGCAGCCAAGGAGCTGAGGGAGCCAGCGAGGCTCAGGGGTCGTTCCAGGAGTGCTGCACACACACACCCACCTCCAGTGGTGGGGGTAGGACACCTCCAGGGGCACACCTGGGGGAAAATCCCACTGCTGTGATGTTTGACACTATTCAGGGACCTGCTGCTCTTGCTGGGGACTCTCAGATGCTGCCTGGCCCCTGCTCTGCCCTGTTGGATGGATGAATGTTCCAGCTCCAGGGGGGTTTCCAGAGTCGTCCTGGGGCTGCTTCCTCTTTATTCAGCTGATGGCCCTTGTGCTCTGGCCCTCTTCTTTCCCTGACCAGTGACTTTTCAGTGCCACCCATCTTCCCAGGGCCTGGCAGAGTGGAGAGCAGCAGGCTCTCTCCAGAGGGGAGGTTTGCCCCGTCCCATGCTGGGCTGTTTTGGAAGAAGTGAACATCCTGTGTTATCAGCAGCACTCACCACCAGCCCTCAGGGAGCACTCTGGGGGCAGGAGATGTCTTCTGCTCCTCTCCCCTTCCATGCCCTTGGTGCCTCTTGCTTTGGGCACTGGGGGCCCTGAGCTGGTTCTGTCATTTCCCTTGAGAAACAAAGTGTGGGGTCAGGGCAGGTCCATCCACTGGGGAGAAGCCCCAGCTGAGCCTGTCTGTGTGCACTGTGCTGAACCTGGTGCTAAGGGTGGAGCTGGGGTCCTGAGCTGAGCCTGTTGCTGCCCATGGGTGCTTTTCATGCTGGGTGTGATCTCAGAGAGACCAGCAGTGACAGGGCAGAGCGGGCTGTGCCCTGGAGGACAAAAAAAATGGGGAATTCCAGCTCCATGCTTGCTCTGAGGGGGAGGATGGTGCACCTGCTGTGCTGTGGGCTGAAAGCTGCTCCAGGTGATCCAGGAAGCCTCTGAGAGGTTAAAGAAGTAAAGTGGGGAGAGACCTGGGCAGGGTGACCTGAGCTGGGGCTCAGGCTGTGGTGTCTCCGTGAGCTGTGGAGAAAGGCAGATGCTGCTCGTGTGGTGCTGCTCAGTATCTGCCACTCCCAGTGCACTCCCAAATGAGAGCATTCAGTGCTGCATTTGTGTCAGTTTGCACTTTTATTTGCTGTGTGAGAGTTTGGGGTCTGTTTGAACACTAGACCTAAGATCTGCGTGTCAAAAGAACTGTGGAAAGTAGAATTTAAGGAACTTTTCAAGACGTGATCCAGTCCAGTGCCTAATCCATGTGGGATCAGCTCCACCTTTGTCATTCTGAGGGATTTTTGTGTAGCTTTACAGGATATCAGTGATAAGAGGTTCAAACCTCAAGTGGGAACTGGTTTGACTGAACACCCTGGCACACTCTTCTGGGGTAATGGGAGAGGGATCCCAGCCAGGTGTGTGCTCCAGTGCTGGATCCTGCTTAAAGATGCCTCTGCCCTCCAAGGAAAACTTGTGGCTGCAGTGGAAAAAGCAGCCATGACTGACAGGTTGATAAGAGATGTGCTGATGAGGCAGTGATTTGTGAATAACCCACATTTTCCATCTCTGCATCTCCCAAAAGGGGCTGGCTTGGTCCTAGGAGCAGGTCCCCAGGAGAACCTGTGTTATAATGTCCCTTTCACCCCAAATTTCTCCATGTAACAGCTCCATCTGAACGTGCCAGGCAGTTTGTGCTGTAAGCTGGGCTCTACCTACTGCCTATGGTGCATGTTTTTAAATAAAGCCAGCCCAGGAAGCCAAACTGAATGCCTTGGAGAGATCCAAGCACACACTCTCAGCACAGTTGACTTACCCACTGAACCAATAACCTTGTCAAAAAGAAAAAAATAGCCTGATTTGACAATCCCACCAAAAGCAGGGTCCTTGGTGACTCTCCCTCTTTGTGTGTAATTCCCTGGAAGTCTTAAATGTCCTGTTCTTGTGTGGTAGCATCAGGGCTAATTGTGCTGTAGTTCTGCAGATTGCCTGGTTTGTTCTTTTGAATGCTGGGATTTAGTTACAGCAATCTAATTCCTCAGGGCTGCTGGGAGCTTTGAAAAGTCAGAAATAAAAAAATCCCAGGTCCAGAGCTCCCCAGCCAGCCCTGTGGGGACTCCTGGGAGCAATTTCACAGTGCCAGTAGGCTGGATGTGGCTTCAGGGTGTTCTCTCTGCCTCCCCTCTGTTACAGCAACTGAAGTTAGACCAGCCCAGCTGTGCTCCTGCCTGGCCTTGCAGTGCACCAGCAATGACCATGCTGGGAGAAAGAAAATGCAAAGCAATGAGTGAGTGTGCCTGGGTTGTCATTAAAATTAAACTGTTACAGTACTTCTGCAGCCTCCAAAATTAAGGCTGCACATGATAAAACAGCAGTGGTGCCATGAACCTTTTTCAAGCAGGGTTTTATTCCTAACCCAGGCCGGGTTTGAGGAATTGTGCTGTATAACCCTTCCATTTCGAGAGCAAGAGAGCTCACGTTTAATGTGCTGCCTTGTGGGGCTTTCTTTGCATCCTTAATGCCTCACTATTCAATAGCTCCGTGCTTTGCAGGGCCCTGGAGATAAAAGAACCAATATTCCTTCAAAGGTTATTTCTAACACAGGAGTAGTTAAGAAACTGTCTGCACACAAATGACAAATTATTGTAATCTGAACAAAGAGCAGGAAGGATCCCACCAGTTGGAAACTTAAAAGGAGCCATAGACAAAGATGTAAAGATGGATTAGAAAAGGAGCTCTGATGTTCCCAAAGGCAGCAATGGGGCTAAGTGGTACAAATGAGGGAGGCTTCAGAAGCAAACTGGAAGGTGAATTGCTGAGTTCTCCTCCTCCTCCTGGGAGCTGCAGCGGCCCCTGTGCAGCACTGCCAGAACTGGGAGTTCTCTCAGCTACACATGCTCACAGCTCCAGTGGGAACTGTGCTCCTGGGGCTGCTTCTGCCTGCCTTGACAGGGAGCAGGAGGCTGATCCTGCCTCTGCTGTGAAATCAGAGGGAAAATATTCCTGCATTGCTTCCCTAATCTCCCTTTATCAGCCTGGCTGGCAGCCGGGCACTGTTGGGTTGTGTGGTGGGAATAACACCGGGACAGGGATTACTGCCCAGCTGGGGCTGTGGGCTGGCACAGCACAGTGCTCCTCCCTGGACTTAAAATCGGTCCCTCTGCTCCTGTGTGAGCAAAGGGAAAACTCCCCGAGGCCTTTCTGAGCTGGGGTGGGCAGGTCATGGTGTGCCTCCTGGGATTTCCTTTCCAGGATTTCTGTGAGCAAGGCAGGCACCGGCTATGGGAGGCTGTGTTTGAGGGAGGGGCAGAGGATGTGTCTCAGGGTTTGTTGGGTACAGAAGGTGACGTTATAGAAGGAGTCTTTTGACATTCCCCTTCCAGCCTTTGGGAGCAGCAGCAGCTGGGAGTGCTTCAGGTAACCAAGAAGGAGTTGCCTGCTGCTTTTCCTTTAGTGGCTTTGATTTGTTGGACATATCAGAGACTGTGTGTGAGAACTTGCTCCTGGGAGGCTCTCCAGGGACATGCAAGGCTGGAGGGAGAGGGCGAGAGGAAAGCAAGAGGCAGCAGAGGCAGGAGCAGATATCCCTGCGAGCTCCTGGCAGCATTCACAGCACTCCTGATAGAGAGGCTTCGGGTGTGGAAATTCAAGCCAAACCTCCCAGGCCTGCTTAGTGTGAGTGTGAAGGCTTGATTTGGACTCTAGTTTGCACTAGGCTTGCCTGGCACTTGGTCTGGTGTTAATCAAGCCTTTGCAGAGCCTGGCTTGGTTTTAGCTTGGCAGCAGGACCTGTGCCTGGGCAGGTTTACCTTGGCTTTGTATTTCACTGCAGCCCCCTGCTTGTGGATGGTAAATCAAAGTGGGATAAGTTTAGAGAGGGTCTGGGCTGCATCTCATAGATGCTGTTATGTTCTTTGTTTGGAGTTGGGTGTGACAAGGTCATCCTGTTTCATAAAAATTGAAAAAAATTTATATTTTTTGACTCCCACCAAGGATTGTGGAAGGCAGAGATGTAGGATTTGCTGCAGTCCATGGAGAACAGAGATTCCCTATGCAGTTTATCCCTAACTTACCTGTCATTTCCTCACACTTAGTGGTTTCCAAGCTGTAAAGTCCATGTGTGTCTGTCCTGGCAGTGACACCTCACCTCCTCCCGAGGGGAGTTCTGCGTGCCAGGGTTGTGCAGGGGATTAAAACCACGGCTGGGCTGAGGGGCTGCACCTTCTGCTTTGGCTCAGGGCTGGTGCTCATTTGGGGGTGGAGAGGTGGCCTTTGCCTCCTTCCATCCAAAGCTGTCCCTGGCTTAAAGAGCTTCTCTCACCTGGCCAGGTCCTGGTGCTTTGGGACCTCGTGTCCCTGGTGTCCCCCAGTCCTGCTCTCCAGGATCCCCGGGCCAGTCACAGTTTCTCTGCCCTGCTGTGGTCACAAGACTTTTCCTGTATTTCCCCCATGGCCACCACCACATGGACAGGGATTTCAGCTGTCTGCTGACATTTCCAAAAGCAGGAGAAAGCCCACGCTGTCAGCACCTGGAGATGGCTTTGTTGTGCAGACCCACAGTGTGACAAACCTGTTTCACCTGGTGCAGATGTTGGCTACAGTGGGCCAGGAGGGTATGATGTGTCAGATTGGGTGCTCACAGCATCCCACACACTCTGGCTCTGCTCAGGCAAGGCTGAAAAACACCCCATTTCTTCTTCATGCCTTTAACTGAGTCTGAAAAGTATTGGTTTCTTAACAACTGAGCAAAAATTGTGTGAGCTCCCTCCCCCCTGACAAGCTTTGGCTTAAGAAGAGGACGTGGAGGTGCAGGGGAGTTTTGGTCCAGCCAATATCTCTGGGAAATTCCATCTGTATCCACTGCAAAATTCTCCTCTCTGGAGTATAACAGCCTGACTCCTGCCATGGCTCCTGCTTGCCAGTGTGTGCTGTATCCTGGAGATCTGCAGTTTGACATGGAAACCAGCCATGGCTTTGCTATTCCAGCCCCAGTGAAAATTCAGCAGAACTTCATGATGAAGTGCTGGAGCTGTTGAGGGTAATAAAAAGAAAAGGGAGTTTACCAGGACAGTGCAGCCTCTGAGGTCCCACGGGGTCTATTCCATGGCTGATTGTGTTTAAATGGTACCATCCATTTCCTACACACTCCAGAGGAGATTTGGGCTCATTAGGAGACCAGAAACATTCTTCATTGTCCGTTACAGCAGTGAACAAGCCAATAGATACTTTGCCTTGACACTATAATATTTCATACAACCATAGAAGCCCAGACTGCTTTGGCTGGGAAAGGACCTTAAAACTCTTCTCATTCCACCCCCTGCCCTGGGCAGGGACACCTTCCACTATCCCAGGTTACTCAGACCCCCACCCAGCCTGGCCTTGGACATTTAAGAGAAAGGAATCTGCCAGTGCTAAGTTGTCACCTCTATTTTAAATAACAAAAATAGATAATTCATCTCTTATTTCTCTTCAAAATATGACAATTTATTTGCCCTTTGCATAGGCAGATTTTATTTTGGCTCTGGGCTGGGAGTCTGGTTTGGAAAGGCCTTGTCCAAAATGCAGACAGGAAAAAAGAAATCTGAGAATTGCCATAAAGCAGGGCAAGAAGGTTGCTTGTTAAATAGACATAAAGTACTTGGAGAGTGATTAGTGCCTTTCTGGTTTGATACTAAAGTGGTTCTTCAGTGATAAATGAAGTCCCTGCTCAGAATGATGATATCCATTTGGGGCCATTTGTGCTCTATTTATAGTGATGTGATGGTTCCTTGCTGCTGAAGCACCCTTCTGGGAGGAGAGGGACTCATGGAGCATTCCCTGTCACCTGAGCAGATTCCTGCCAGGCTGCTGTGCTTTTCCACTGGCTTTATGTGCTGCCTTGCCTTCAGGCCAGCTGCTGTTTGCCTGGACAGTGGTTGGGTGAAGTATTTTGTGGAGTGCTCTTTGGGACAAGGTCACCTGCTCCAGGTAGCCTCAAACCATAAACACATCAAAGGCTTCAAATTGAAATTAAGAGGCTCTTTACAAAGCTGACAAACTCCTATTCAATCTGCTGTGTCTTTTTGTCCACAAACCCTTGGTGGAGGATTTGGTGCTGACTCTGGGAGACCTAAATCCTCTGTTCATCTGTGGGATCTCCTGCCCTCCTGCCCCTGAGCACTCAGAAATCCTTGCAGATCCATGTCCTTCATGCCAAAGAAGCCCCAGTGAGAGTTAGTCCCCCTCTTCACAATGTTGCCATTGCACTGAAGGAAATCCACAGCCACATAATAAAGATGAATCTTATAAATGCAGAATCAGAGGGGAAGAGTTCTCAATCAAATTTTAATGTGTAGCTACTGTCTGGGCTGACAGAGGGAATATCTCCGGAGCTGCTGGGAGTGAGGGAAAACAGCTTTCCATTGCAATAACTGTCTGTTCCAGCTCTGGTTTAGCACCCTTGAGAAATGCCTGTGTACACACCTTAAATACTTGCAGGCATATTGAACAAACCTGTTCAAATAACTCCCCTGATTAAACGTGTCATTACTGGAGGTTAGCTCTGCATATGGTGCTCTGCAAGGGTTCAAGGAGGGGTGGATTCCTCGCATTTAAACCTGCCCTGACTAATTTTAGCGTCTTCTATAAATAGCCCTCCCAAATACTTGAGCAGTTCATGTTCTACTCTCTAAAGGCAGAAAAGGTTTCTTGGGTAATGGAAATCGTAGTGATTAGTGAGGGCTGGGGATGAAAAGAGGATATGAAAGTAGCACAGAAATCCTTTGATATCTCACTCACTGTTCCTCAGGCATTTTCTTCTGCTGGTCTTGGCTTTAAATTTCACTGTGTATGTGAGTGAATTTACCTCCTAAAATCACACTCTTCAAAAATACTTTGCTTTGCCTTTCTATGTGAAAATATACTTTCCTCCTGAGTTGTGCTTGGCAGAAGTGGGGAAAATGCTGTATTAAAAAAAAAATCAATCTAAGAATATTGATTTGAATCTTTATAGAAATATTTTAGACTGGTTTGGGTTGCTGCTGTGTTCATCTGGGGAGCAGTACACAGGCAAAGCAATTCATTTCATCTAAGTTTTGAGATTCTAAAAATTAGGCATTTAACGAGCAAACAATTAAAATAATTTTGTAATTAAATATTACAATTGCAAAATTAAGCCAGTTGTTTAGGCTGGTGTGGGCAGGGCTGCTGAGGGAACAGCTCCGAGGGCAGTTTGTGTTGTAGGGATGAATCAGCTCCTGGAGGTGGCTGGCTCTTTCCATGGGCATGGGGAATGGTTGCTGAGATCAGACACAGACCATGCTTGGGGGTGTCTAAAGACACATGTGCAGGGCCAGTTGAGGCCCCGTGTCACACACAGGGTGTGTGCCACAGACTGGGAGCTGCCTTTGCTCCGGGACATCCACAGCAGAGATGCTCCCCTCCCTCCTGGCCCCTAGGAGGGGGATACTCTGGCAGGTTTCAAATGTAGCTTAGGTTTAGGCACATAAATCCCAAGTCTAATGCTTAGACCCCTCAGTTTGGTGAGGGTGTCACTGCCTGTCCTCTTGGCCGGGAGCCCAGGAACTGGAGTGACACAGGTGAAATCCAACCCTTTTCCATCACTGTTTAAAAGGAGCTCATGTAGGGCTCTGGGGAGGCATCTTCCATGGACATGACCTTCTGTGGACAATGGGATGTTCCCACAGGGCTTTCAGTTCAGCAATTTCCATCACAGCCTTTTGTAATTTCTGACATCCTGGTGGTCCCCAGTGATTCTGGGGTGAGGCAGGGCAGGTCCCCTCAGTCCCAGGCTGTGGTGCACCCACAAGGTGTTTCCACAATCAAAGGAATGGTGGTGCTGGACTGAAGGTTGGGCTTGGTGATCTCAAAGGCCTGTCCCAACATTAACAATGCTATGATTCTCTAAATGCTGTGCATGCATTGATATTGGCAGAGAGCAACTGAATCCCACTGGGAGGTTGTTATTCCTTAAAGATGTGTTGCTGTGATACCGTATCAATTGCTACCTAAAACAGAAGCCACATGAAATTAGGAGAGTAAAAAGCAGTTATATTTCTGAAGGGCCTTAAGGTACATTTAGGGCAGACAGAGCCCATCCAGGGACTTCACCCAAAATGGACCATGGGTCACAGGTTTTCATACTTTTATAAGTTTGGTCCATTTGCATATTGGGGTTTAATCTTCCAATTACAGCTTCAGCTAATGAAGTCATTTACCCCCAGCTTTCTCCCCCCCATCCCACTTTTGTTTACATTTCTTGGGGCCTGAGACAGTGAGGTGTCCTTGGGTCTCAGACCTGGAAAGGAATTGTTTGTCCGACCAAAATGAGGAAACAATAGCTCACACTCTGTGTGAAGTTTAGAGTTACATACTAAGAATTGCAGGATTACAAATGCATGAAAAATATAAAAGCTAGAATGCTAAGGCATCAGCTGTAGTGGTTAGGGTGTGCCCAGGCACATGCTCCTGAGCAGGGACAAGAGTACACCGGTGCACCAAAGTCACCTGAATCACTCCATGGAGCACTGTGGGGAGATTGGGTGGAGTATCTCCTAATTGAGTCTACATGCATTAGTTGCAATAAAACACTGAGATATTTGGCTGGAAGTCAGCTAGTCCAGATCAGCTGCAGTGGCTCACCAGAGGTTTCCCTGCTGCCCTGGCCATGCTCTTCCCAGCCTTGGAGGATTGAGCTCATGGTCCTTGAAACAACCAGCAGTGAAGAAACAGGTAGAACCCAGACGCTCAGCAACACCTGTAGCAAACAACAAGTACATTCTCAAAGTTACATTGCAGCTTAATTAAAGGGGGAGAGGCCTGTCAGACTTAATTTATTTTTAAAAGCCCCATCAAATTTAATTTGTGAGAGCAGCTCTTCCATCTGCTTCCAAGCATTATCTGTAGAGTTCAGGAGAAAAACATATGTCTTGTGGTTAATAAGAATTTGTTTTAATGGATCATATGACTGGGTGATTAATAACTGCTCAGCTCTGATTGTTCTCATTATAAGGAGAACACGCAGCCCTGCTGCCCAGCCCCAACCTATTGTAGTGAAAAGAAATCATAAAGTGGGAGATGAAAAATTCCTCTGCTTGAGATGAAAGCAAATGGATCAAGGGGTTGGCTGCAGGAGCTGTGCGGGGAAAGCGGCTTCCTATGGTTCCTATTATTTCTCTTTTGGGATTGTGTATCAGATCATCAAATGTGCTCAGAGCAGGGCACTCCAGTTTGTATTTAGACTGTAACCGGATCTGATGTCTGGCTGCCAGAGGCACTGTTGGCATTCAGGAGGTCCTGAGTAAATCCTTCCTTTCCACAGACTCCTTCTGTAACCTTGGGCACGTCCCCTAAACCCCTCCAGAAATAGCATCCATGGGGGAATATCCCTGTGCACATCACAGTGACCTCACCAGATTTTCCTCTTTCCCTGCCTTGATCCTGGTTTCAACTCCATGTCTCTCTTCCAAGGAAAAGCTCAGCACCTCCACAGGGCTGCACGGCGTTTCCACGAGAGCCAAGGAGATGAGAACATGACCCTCCTGCTTAATGACCAACTCTCAGTTCGTGCAACAACCAAATCCAGAGCAATTCACCCCATTTGCTTTCACGACACGCTGGCTGCCTGCTGGAAACGCTGGGAGCTCTGCTGCTTGGCAGATATTCAACCTAGAGGAAATTCCATGTATTAAAGAGTCCAGTGATTAGGTTATCATCATCTGCACTTCTCATTTGCTCTGTTCACAATGAAGGCTTGCAAGAGAGAAATTTATTTGGTTGTTTTTAAAGGCACGGGTTGAAATGTGCTCCCAGGCAGGAAATAAAGGGACATTATTCCCTCACTGCCCCCCGGGGGGATGGCAGGCGCTCAGGCATGGGGTCCCAGGAGCCATAAAGCAACACAAACCGGAACAGGGAACTGGTGCCATTTGGGCTTTGATTTGCTTTTCCAGCGTTAACCTCACGTTAACCTTCAGAGCAAGAGGTCAGGGAAAGGTTGCAGCCTCAGACGCCGGAATAAGGAGCTCTGCCTGCCTGAAACCAGCAGTCCTGCACAGCCTATGGAGTTAGGCACAAATAATAACAGTAATAATAATAAAGAAGATATTACTCCTGAATAATGTTTCCATTTCAGCTGAGAATTCTCATCCAATTTATCTGCAGAAGGAAAAAGCTAGAGATGCTTCAGAGCAGGGAATAAAATCAATGTTTCCCTCAAAGCAAAGGGGAAAAAAATATTGTTCTCTATTTTTGTTTCAGGAATTCACCTTGCCCTTCCTGTCTCCATGACCATATACTCATGTAATGCCCAGGCAGAACTGGTCTCTAATACCTCCCTTTTATCTCCTGTTGCTTGGAATTCTCATCTGCCCCAAGAGCTTCATTTTGTATGGAGCCCTGGAAGAATGTGGGCACCAGCAATGGAGTGTTAAGGCTCTGATGTGGGCATTAAGCCTTTGTAGAGCACATAAAAATAGCACTGATTGCACAATTACACCCATGAAAATGGAGAGAGGGGGAAAATCTTAGAGTGCACACAGAATATTTCAGTGTCAACTTCGCTCTTCCCATGAAGGACAGACAGGTGGGGCCAACTGGATCAGAGTGGGAAGCTCTCTGCCATCCACTCACGTGCTCAGAAATATTAGGTGGCATCTGGCAATTGGGATTTTCTGATGCATCCCTTCAATGCCACGGTGATGACAGCGGGTCTGTGGGGAGAGAGACACAACAAAAGGGCAAAGTGGTGGGGAGGGGACAGGCACTGCTGAAGGGGGTGGTGCTGGGGCTGGAAGGGGGATGGATCAGCCAGTAGGATCCTCTGCCATGCAGGTGTGGAATGTGTGACCTCAGGTGCTGCGCTGGGGCAGCTGTTTTGCACTGGTGAAACTTCTCTGCAAGGATTAAGCTAATATTGAGTTATAAACTGTATTATTTATTATTAAACTACAGCTTCTTTGGGACCCTTAAACATGAACAACTAAAATATTTGTCTTCAGGGAGACACCTTCACAGAGGAGGTAAAAAGGTGAATTCTGACTATTAATTCTTTCTTGTGGAACAGATTTTTCATGTTAAGAAAAAAATTCTCTAGACATATTTGGGAACAGCCAAAGCCAAAGGTTTCTGAAGCATGGAGATGGCGTGGAGACTGCCTTGGGCTGCCTTTCCATTTGGACTGTTTGTTGTGATAACATCTATTGCCCAAATTCTTAGTGGACTTGGTATCTGTTATTTAATGTTCCTGCCTTATCACCAAGTCCTTGTCAGTCAGGATGGGATTCCTGCACAGGAATGAAAGGGATGTGTTTATATCCAAGTCACCAGGACTGGAGGATCCAGTTTATATCCCCAGGAGTCCTGTGCTTAGTAGTCACCTCTCTGCTGAATCTCTTCCACCTGAATGTAGAGGAATCCCCACTCAGTAATAATTTCATGGCTCTGAGCCTTGATGATCCCCTTTTTAAGGTGGGTACAGTCACATCCATCTCCTCGATTCCCTTTGAGATCCAGGGTCATGTAATGAACAAGCACAGAAAACAGTTCTGTTTGGGAAATGCTGTTTATTTTAAGTGAAACACTCAAAAGAAGATGTTGAGTTTAATTATCCCATGGAATACAGGTTTTGGTGTTATTTAAAGTTTTGTTTGGACTCCTTTCCATTTGTTTTTGTTTTTTTTTTTTTTTTTTTTTAAATTTTATATTCCCCTTGCAAAAATTAGGAAAGAAAAAAGGGGAAAGAGTTCTGTGGGTTTTTCCCAATCTTTGAAAGAGACAAAACTTTAAAGAGGAAGAAAAAGAAGGGAGAAAGAAAGGAATGAAAAGCAGGATTCCTTCCAGATTTGGAGAACAACCCCAAAATGACGCCTTTCAAAATGAACATTTATCATTTTGCTTCATTTTGGAAGTTTTCATTAGAAAAAGAATTCAACCAAATCAACTACGTTTGTGGAAACTCATGGGTTCCCTTGGAAACTCCTTTATTTTTCATGGCTAGAACTTTATGAAGAAAATTGTAACCACGTCGTAGCTGCTGAACTGAGATTTATGAAGCACATTAATCAATCACCTCGTCCTGCAGGTGCAGAATTTTATAAATAGCAATTACGAGGAGGTGGAGTGATGCCAACCTCAATCCCCCTCTCGCCCCCACAGCCTGAAGTCAGCATCTTCCCAGAGCCCTCTGTGCACAGAGGCTCCACAAATCATCACATCTGGGGTTTTGATCCACATCCCAGGAGCATCCCTGGTGCCTCCACAGCACCATCTCTTTCATGTGGTTCTCCAAGTGCTCTGCTTGGGTGCATTGGAGGTTTTTCCTGCCATGGCACTGGCAGGACTCTGGTTGGCTGTGGCTGGACTGCAGAGAGTCCCTGAGTACTTTCTGTCACAAAAAATGGGTCAATAAATCCCTCTCCTCGCTTTCACAAAAGGTTATGACATTTTTGTAATGAAAAATCCTTAACCTGATTATCTTGTTTCAAATTAATGACCCTTCTGGCTGTGCGCACGTTCTCCCCACGATGCTGCTCCACAGGGAGGGCTTTTTTCAGACTGAAGTTTGAAAGAGAAGCTTGGCAAGAGCAGCTGCTTCTTCACACCCTCCTTGAGCAGGCGCTGTGTTCCCACCCCTCACTTGATGTTCTCCTCGTTCACACACTGCAACTGCCTGCAAACCACCCTGGAACCAACAGCCACCTCCAGCCCTGCCCGTGCTTCACACAGCACGGACAAGGTCTTTCCTGGAGTGTGGATGTTGGCCTGTCCATGGATGTTTCCAACTAAGAGTGAGAAATACCCCAGGAAATGTGGGATGCTGCATGTGCCAAATACACCTTGGTCATCCCCCATGCAATCTGGGAGTCACTGGAGCATCCAAACGTTCAGGGCTGCTCTTGCCATCCTTCAAAGGGGGATTTTTGTCATCAGCATCACTGGGGGAAGAGGATGGAGCAGAACTTCAAGGTCATGGACTGATGTCACTTGTTAATGCAGCGATTTCTCTGGGATTTTAACAACGAGGAGTATCTCTGCCCTCCTGGGAAACCCCAGCTCTGCTGCCCTCTCTGCTCTGCAGAAGTGCCTGAATAAGGGAAAACTCAGCCTATTTCCAAGTGATGTTATCCTCTGAAAGATCAGGATGCTGGGAAATAATTAACTGTCAGACAAGTTGCTCGTGCCGCCTGCCCCCCGTCACCAAATTAGGTTTGGGGGGCTCAGATCCGAAGCAGAATCACCAGGGAAGGGGGAAGCTGTGCCCAGATTAGATAGGGAAAGCTTCTGTGACACAAGAATTTATTACTTAGTCCAGTTTGCAGGAGGTCAGAAAGAAAATAACAACCTCTCTGCTGAGGCACAGATACAGAGTTTGAGTGTAATGTGGGGTTGTTAAGTCTTAATAAATTCTGTTGGTGCCTTGTGTGATGGACAGATTTATCTCCATCAGGCTCTTTTGTTGCTTCCAGATGAATCTTAACCAGCACCAATCCTAAACTTTCCTCACTTTAATAAACATCAATAACTTAACACAACCTGCCCTCTATATCATCTGGCAGCAGTAGGAGCCCAGGCTGCAGTTTTACTGGGGAAATGGTGTTTTCAAGGTGGAATATTATGGCCAGACTGGATAAGTATCTTGCATTTCCTTGTATTGTCTGGGAACACGCATGGAACCGGTCCCAGCTCACTCCTCAAAGCTTTTATAACACTGAGAGGCCTCCATAAATTTCAAGCAGCCAGGAAAATATTAGAGGAATGTCTTAAAAAGGAGAAGGGAAAAAGAGAGAGAGGAGGGCAAAAGCAAACTCATAAGAAAGCATCAAAGGGTATATGAGGAACAAATGGAATGTAATTCCACTGGGATGTGGGAGACTCAATTTCTTCCTATTATACAGGAGGCTTCTTGATTAGCTAAAGGTGCCTTATGCCTTGGTTTCCCCTTTCTAAAGCAGAATTTATAGCACTTTGCAGGGGTGAAATAAATGTGCTACTTGTGGGCTCTGTGAGCAGGGGAAATGGAGGTGAGGGGAGGAGCGGGTTGGGGTCTGCACTGGGATCACCCAGAGCAGCACCCTCTGGAGCAGCTGGTGCCTGTCCAGCTGGAGATAATTCAGTGGCCTCAGTCTCATCCCTCACTTTCCTGTGGCAGGGAGGGAGTGGGTTCTGCTCTGAACTGAGCAGGGAAAACTTCCTTTTACTCAGATGGGGAAATCTGGTCCAGAGGGGCTACAAGAGGGATGGACAAGAACCTGGACTTTGGAGAAGGGCATGGAAAGACAGGACAAGGGGGAATGGCCTTAGGATGAAGGAGTGTAGACTGAGGTTGGATATTGGGAAGGAATTCTTCCCTGTGAGGGTGGGGAGGCCCTGGCACAGGGTGCCCAGAGAAGCTGTGGCTGCCCCATCCCTGGAAGTGCCCCAGGCCAGGTTGGACAGGGCTTGCAGCAACCTGGGATAGTGGAAGGTGTCCCTGCCCATGGCAGGGGGTGGAAATGGATAATTTTTATTGTGCCTTCCAATTCAAACCATTCTGGGATTCTCTGATCTCTGGTAATCTCAGCGGGGTGGGTGAAGGAAGGAGGGTGATGTGTTGGGCAGGAGGATGTTTGGAACATCAATCCTCATTGACCATTCCTTGTGACCTTTCATGCACTTTATGTTGGTTTGTTGCTATATAAAGAAAGCAGTTTTGGCCAAAATGCCCTGCCCTGGAGCGGAGATTAGGGAACAGAGCAGGAGCAGGGATGCAGGGTGGGATGCAGGGACTGGATGAGGCAGCAGCCCTTGAAAGGTTTGGGATTGTTAAATCCAAAGGCTCATCTCCATCAGCAAGTGTTTAACGAGGATGCCACCTCAGGGCATTGCCCAAGTGACACCATGAGGCCAGAGGGATGTGGGAGTGGGGCACCCAGTAGGCAAAAAGGGTGTGGGAGGAACAGAGGGAGCCTTTTGAGCCACGGTCTCATTCCTGATGTTCTTGGGATGCTGTTCCACCCTCTGCACCCATCCCAGACAGCCCAGTGGAGGGCAGGGAGGGAGGGTGGGTGCTCCGGGGGTGCCCTGTGAGATCAGGGGCTGCTGAGGACACAAAGAGCACTCGTGGGCACTGTGTGGGCTCCCAGCTCAGGGCTAACTCAGCTCAGTCTACGGTGTGTGGGCTCTCTCCTGGTGGCTTCTGCTTCAGCCTGTGGGGTTTCTTAATAACAGCAAATATCCCCCCGTGGTTTCCCCCATCTTATTCCACCTAATTAAATAAACACCAACACATTTGCAAGAAACTGTGTAGTCATACTGAATTAGCCACAAGAAGAGAGATAGTGTATTTTTTTTGCCTTTCAAGGCTCTCAGAATATCCTACAACTATTAATTAATCCAGCTTCCTGACAGTTCTGCAGGGATATCCGATAGCCACGGACATGGATGGGGAATCGAGTCCCATGGATGGGATAGGGCTGGCTCAGCACACTGTGTGGCAGGGCTGCAAATGCAAAGCAGAACAGTGGCCCTGCTGTTTCCTGCTCCAACCACGGCCTGGCTGCCTCCTCTCCTCCAAGGGGTGTGCAAGCTGGTGGAAAAGTTTCTGTTCAGGGAAGCCATCCCGGTTGGAATCTTTCAAAGGCTTCTTGCAAACACAGATTGATGGGGTGGGGAACGTACTTTAAACATTATGGCAAACACCTTGGCTGTGTCCCTTTCAAGTGAAAGCTCCAAGGAAGGGAATTTGACTGATGTGTGCTTTTATCAAAGCTGCTCCCTGTTCTCTTAAGCACAGGAGCCTACGGAAGTTAAGAAGTTAATGGGGGAAGTGGGCATTAAACAGAAAGATCAAATGCATCAGGTAATAGCCAAGGGGATAAAAACTATACAGCACCTGAGAGTGGCAATAAATGTAAAATGCTGCTCTCTCATTTCAGATATATGATTAACTGCTTCTAAATATACTGGGGACTGTACAGTCAGGGGGAAGATGTGGGTGAGCTGTAATGTGGTCAAAATGTTTCAGGGGCTCTGACCAGAGAACCTGTAAAAGCCTTCCTAGCTCCTACCTGCCTCTGTGAGGGCAAATGTAAAGGGATTTATAAATATTTTTTTACTGTGGGAAAAACAACCAAATAAACAGACAAAACACTGTAGGAAAAGTGTTCAGATTGATGAGGATGGAATAGGGGCAGAAGTGCAACAGTAAAATTCTGTTTGATGTTTCAGAAGGGAAATGGGTTTCATTTCCTTTCTGTCCATTACTGGAAATGGCTTTTGAGGAATTGAGATCAGTGGGATTTTTCCAATCTTGTGTCTCCAAAGAACTCTTACCTAATGGTGAGAGTGGTAGGCACTGATCTCTGCTGCCTGTGACAGGGACAGGACCCAGGGAACAGCTGGAGCTGTGCCAGGGGAGGGTCAGGCTGGAGATCAGGGAAAGGTTCTTCCCCCAGAGGGTGCTGGGCACTGCCCAGGCTCCCCAGGGAATGGTCCCGGCCCCGAGGCTGCCAGAGCTCCAGGGGCGTTTGGACAGCGCTGCCAGGGATGCCCAGGGTGGGGTTGTTGGGGTGTCTGTGCAGGGCCAGGGGCTGCACTGGGTGATCCCTGTGGGTCCCTCCCAGCTCAGGATATTCTGTGATTCCATGATTCCATTACTTTGCTAGCTCATGTGCAAATGTTCCTCTGCATGGGAATGCTCTCCCACTCTCTCTCTCTGACACTGGGTTTTTCCAGATGCAAAACATGTTTTGGAAATATTTTCAAATCAGCACCTCAGCCCATTGCAGAGAGGGACTTTGAAGTCTGTGTTTCTTGAGCAGCAATGCTTTGCCCCACTGGAACACTTCTCATCCCAGGACACCAGAGAGCCCTGCAAGAACAATTCCTTCAGCCTTTTGACGTAGCTCAAAAGCTCCATTTCATGCAAAAGAACAAGAGCTCAGGGGCCTTGGCCTTCTGCCTCCTGCAGCTGCTGGGACCAAGGCTCAGCAGCTCAAACCCTGAAATGTACCAAGGAGAGGCAGCTCCCTGCAAGGCTCTCTATGTTACCAAGTTGATTTTTCCCACCTTTGTGACTAAAAACTCTTTTGGATGCTCGGGGCTTCAGTTTGCATCCTTTACATCTCTTTTATAGTGTGAGACAGGTTCAGGAAAGTCCAACATAATCCTCCTTAGAGGCTGTTTTGTGGTGCCCAACAGTCGAAAAAAGCTGTGGATCCATTAAGAATTTGGAGAGATTTGCCAGCAAACCATGGGACCTGCTCCCCCTTGCCCACCCTGTCCCTGCACGGCTCTGTGCTCCCCAACACAACCAGGCGGGTTTGGAAAACCCTGGGGCAAAGGCCAACCCCCATTTGGGACTTGAGATGTTGGAACTTATGGGATATCAGGAGAATTCCCCCCATCCCCAGCTGGTCCTGCTGATCCCTGGGCTGGTTTTGCAGAAAGCAACATGCACCCATGGAGGAGGTGGTGTGGCAGAATTTATCCCAAGGGGTTTAAACCAGTCTAGAAAAATTGTGTTTCTACTTTGGTCGGTGGGATGGATTGCTGGGACAGGGGGAGGCAGAAGAATCTGTGTAGCTGGAACTTTTTAGACCAAATCAGCCTCTTTTTTTGAGTGGCTTGGGCTGATTTGATCCCAGTGTTGGCCCTTCCCTTTTGGCTCTGCTTTCTGTAATGTCCCAACAAAGCAAAAAAAAATTAAATTACTGTAATGAAAACATTGATTAGGTATATTAGGAAGAGGTTTGCATCCAGCCTGGGTTGGATACTCCTGCTGGAAACACGGTGGCTGCTCCTGTCGTTCCCAGCAGGGAAATGTCACCTGTGGCAGTGTCACTGATTCCACTGCGGATGTGCTGCTCCAGGGGAGGCCAAAGCAGGTGCTAATGAGCTCTAAAGAAAGCAAATGACACGTGAGAGCTGGAATGACTGGGAGAATGGGAAGCTGCGGGGGCTGCTGAGGCAGTTATAACACAGTGAGATGGAGAGGGACGAGAGAGAGATGTAAAAACAGGGGAAATTCAGGTTTACTGCAGGATTCCCAGTTTACAACTCTGGTGTTCCCTCCCATGGCTCACTGGATTTTGCCAGAACCATGAATTAGGGTGAGCAATGTGAGTTGTGTTTTTTTCACCTGATTTCTTTTACTCTTTCATGGCTTTAAGTCAGGTTCTTACCACAATCCTCATTTATCTTGTGAAGGTTTAATATACAAAACTCTTCCTGGCAGACGAGAGCAAGCTTTCCCATCTGACATCTGCATCATTCCTCGTGCACTCCCAGGCGTGTGGCAGCCAGGTCAGCCCCGCTGGCCCCGGCCAGGGACTGGTGCTAAAGGGTCCCATCCTTTCCCTGGGAGGCTGTAGGGGATGTGCCGCTGGTGCTGGGCACATCCACGACTGCCTGGGAGGAGCAGGGCTGGAGGAGCAGGGCTGGGGCAATGAACAGAGAGCCCTGAAGAGAACACAGATCTGCTCACCAGGAACTTCCCAGGATAGGAGAGGCCTTTGGGACAATCGTGTCTTTCCAAAGACTTGAGGGTGTGGTGCAGCAGCTGCTGCTGGGGAATGCAGGAGAATCCCAGGGTTTGCTCTGGCTTAGACTCAGTCTGGCTAAGACCCACCCTGGCCATGCCCTCACCCACTGCATGCTCTGGCCCATCTCAGCTCCCCTGCAAATTCTGGAAGTCCAGGAGTGGCCAGGTGAGCTTGGGGAGTTCCTGGTCTCGAGTTGTGTGTTCAGCTCTGTTCTGACCCCATCTGTGTGTCTGAGCTGTGGGGCAGAGGGTGCTCCCCACTCCCAGGTCTGGGCACTGGCTCCTGTCTGTGTGTCCAAGGCTGGAGAATCTGCTCAGGGACAAGGGGATCTGATGGAGAGGCTGGGGCAGAGTGAGCAGTGTCTGGATACAGCCTGTGGGATGTTCAGGGCAGAAAATGGGCAATTCTCAATAAAATGGGTAAAGAGGCATCTAAGGCAGGAATCGGACCCACGATGAAGGGGAGGTGAGTGAGAGAGGCTTGGGGAGAACAAAACCCCAAGATGTCCAGGGCTGGCAGACTGTAAATCTCCCAAAGCTCTTTCAGGCACTGGAGAGAAAGAGCTGAAAGGTCCTAAGTCTGTGGTTACACATGCAGAGATGGCAGCTGGTACAATTAATCTCCTGCCCTTTGTGGATCTTTAGATGAAGCCTCTGAGTAAATGAGGAAAGGTAAGGAAAGGTCTTCGTGGTCCTTTCCTTCTTTCATCCCGATGGGCTCCTCATCCTGGAGTAAATGAAAACAGTCCCAGCTGAAGACAGCTCTGCCCTGGATCAGAGTTTGCTCCTTCCTGGTGTAAAATAGTGCAACTCATGCACCTCGTTGCCCTGAGCTTGTCCTTTCAGCTTAATTCACTCAAAGCTGGCTGTCTCACAGCCTCACTCAGCAGATTCTTGTCTCAAATACCTCAAATGCTAAAGAATAACATTAGTTATTAATATTTAAAGTATGACTAAAATAATACAAACAGGTATGGACTTCTTTAACTTATCCAGGATAAGGGGGATCAGGCAGGGACTCTCCCTTCTCTGCCAAAAGCAATGCTGGCACCAACCTGTCATTTTCTCCCTCTTTTGATGGAGATGGTCCTCAACCCCTCCACAAAAGGACAAATCAGCTTCCAGAACCCCCTTTGGCCATGGTACCTTCATATCCCTACAAAGTCAGAGCGTCTCTCAATTGTCAGAAGGATTTGCCTTACTTGGATCTATTTTCCAGAAGGGAGAACAAAACAGGAGGTGGTTAATTGGGACATTCCCATAAACATCAAAACCCACCATGTAGGCACTCAAATCATAGAAGTGTTTTGAAGACAATTGTGATCCTTCTATGTCTGAGCCATATGTGCATGGAGGATGGAAAAACGTCACCTCACTTGATCTGAAAACCACCTGAGTGCCTCCAGTGTCCTGCATTATCCCACCCCTCCTGCCTGTTCCTGTCTCAGCAGGTGCTGGTAAATCAGCTCAGGTGCTGTGCAGGCTGCAGGACCCCCCACATCTCCAGTCCCCCCAGATTCTGCTGGATTTGCCTCCTTTGCTTCCCTCCTTTCCACTCAGAGTGGTCATCTGCTCTTCCCTCTCCCTCTGCTGCTTCTTAAACCACACAGCGCTGCCTGTGACTAAAACTAGGTACTCTGAGCGAGGCAGCAAACGTGGCAATCAATTAAAAGCCCAACAAAGTGCCTTTGTGCTGGGCTTTGCAGTGGGAATGAATGGCTGTCTTGTCACAAGGGTCTCTACTGTATTAAGAAAGCATTCTACCTTCGCCCGTTGTGCTCCTCAAGTCTCATTACTGTGCCAGCAATAATAGTGTCTAATTAAGCAGAATAAAGTGAGATGAAGCGTAATGGTTACAGGATAGAGAAGTTATTCGTTGGAGGGAGGTAATAAATTACTGAATCCTGAGTCCTGCTATGCTGGAAAAGATGTAGTCAAAAGGAGCCGACACTGAAAACTTGTTTTTCTGTTTGATGAATTGGCCAACTCAGGTTGGTATTTATTTCAGCTGGGGTTGGTATTTATTTCAGCTGGGGTTCATGTTTGTTTCAGCTCGGGTTGGTGTTTATTTCAGCTCAGGTGGATGTTTATTTGTGTGTTGCCTCAACAGATTTATATTTCCTTTAACTCCTCTTAATGAACTGAACAAACCCCTGGCCATAGGGGCGGGGGCAGAGTGATGCTGAGATCAACTGGTCATCCCAAGGAGTGCCCCTCAGAGCAGGGATGCCCTGGGGACTCCTGTGCCTGGCCCTGTGCCTGGGAGGTTTGGTTTCAGGCTTTAGCTCCACTTTATTGCCCAGCCGTGCCCAGGAGGTTTGGTTTCAGGCTTTAGCTCCACTTTATTGCCCAGCCCTGCCCGGGAGTTCCTCACGCCCTGCCCCGTGCAGGAGCAGCGGGGGAAGATGCAAGAATGTCATTAGGGTCACACCGCGAGTCCCTGGCTGCGGATAATGAACAATTCCTGACAAAATGAGGTGGTTGGGACCATTCAGAGATAAAAACCTGCCTGTCATTCTGTTGCACGAACCTATATTCCAATTTTATCTGCGGAGCGCGGTTCTCTTTTATCCGGTTTCCTGTTTGAAGGGATTTGAGCAGAATAGATAATCCTAACTTTGAACATAAATCACTGAGCTGCACGGCTGATAGATGCTTTGCACTTTTTTTTATGATAATGGCTGATTGGAGGCTGGGAGGGAAAATGCCAGGGGCTTATCTCTGTGGAGCAGCATTTGGAGGGTGTGCGGAGGGCTGAGGAAAGGGGAGGCAGCGGCACGAGGTGGGGCCATTTCGTGTTTATTTATCTGTTTGTTTATTTTGAATGTCTGAACTCGAGCAGAGACACTCTGGGATGTTGCTGGGAACTTTGGGAGTCGGGGTCTGCACAGGCACTGGGATTGAAGGTGAGGGTGGGCATCCCCCTGGGGCCTCTGAGATAACGGAGTCCATCAGACTGAGCTCCAGATGGTTCATCATTCCCCCAAAGGGACTTGGGGATGCCAAAGAGCCATCAGACAAAGTCCATGGATTGTTACTCTTTTACTAAGAATAGTTTATAAAAAAAATAATCCCCCCTTCTTTTCTTTTACCCACAAAATAGATGACAGCTCAGAAAGTGCACTTCTGAAGAGGCAAATCCCCAGAAAGGTCATGTTCCATTCTGGTTTTGAATGTTTCTTATTTTTAAAAGATTCATTTTACTGCAATTAGCTTAAATTTCAAAGTAATTTTAAACCAGAAAACTGGATTCTTTCTTTGCTTATAACTTCTGTCTCCTTTTTTTTTTTTTTTAAGTTAAAAAATAAAAGAGAAAAAACCCTCAACATCAAAACAGATGCTTTCCCAGGAAAAGTTGTTTTTTGATGAAACAGATTAATTGGTGTTTTCTAATCAAATCTTCAAAAAACTTCCAGGCAGCTTTACTGAGGCATTGAAGTTACCCTTTTAAAGGGTGAGTTTTCTTCATGTCACCCTCTGAAAGTCGTCTTTCTCCAGTGACTCTAAATGGCGCCTTGGCAACTGCTTCGGATTAGATTCCTGGGTTTTTGCCTGTGAATGGATGAGTATTTGGGTTCACAGGATGATTGCAATTTTGAAGCAAATCCCCAGTTTGCCTCCAGGTGTGCTCCAGATGCTCTCCATCCCCTCATGGATTTAATGGTGCAAATCAAAGACTGATTTTTCCAGCAGCTCTGAACCACAGGCACAGTCAGGATGTTTATTCGGGGAGTCCAGACTAAACCTGGTGTGAAATCAATCCCTCCATGGTGTTCACAGAGGAGATGGTCCAGTGTCAGTCCCACGTGTGCAGATACTGCAGGTCTGCCCCAAATTATTTGTCATTTATAGGTGCAGCTTTTGATCCTGGAATCACAGAATAATCAAGGTAAGAAAAGCCCTCCTAGCCCATGGAGCCCAACCTGTGCCCCATCCCCACCCTGTTCCCAGCTCAGAGCCCTGAGTGTCACATCCAGGCCTTCCCTGGACACCTCCAGGGATGGGCACTCCAAACCTCCCTGGGCAGCCCCTGCCAGTGCCTGAGCACCCTTTCCATGGGGAAATTCCTGCTGCTGTCCAACCTGAGCCTCCCCTGGCCCAGCCTGAGGCTGTGTCCTCTTGTCCTGCCAGTGATGGCTGAGGTCGTGTCTGTTGAAAATCATCTGGTGTGGTTCAGATCTGTAACGGGCTCGGAATTGCTGAGGTGGTTTCAAGACCTCCTTCATGTTATTTATCCCCATCACAGCTTTTCGTCTGGCCCCAGCAGCTTTTGGGAAGCCCCGTGCTGACCCTTGGGTAGGTGTGGTCTCTGCCTGAAGGAGGCGGCTGGGCTGGTGGAAGGGTCTGTGGGACGTGGGAAAGGATGTGACATGGACAGTGGGGCCGAGTGCCAGGGACAATCTCTGAGTCCTGAGTGAGCTGTGTGACTGTTCAGTGTCCCCTGGGCAGCAGGACACACGGGTGGGTGTGATGGAATGGGATGGACACTCCCAGTGCACCTGGGAGCTGCTCCAGTGCACAGGGTGGGCAGAGAGAGCCAAAATCTTCTCTTAATTCTTTCTCTACAGAAAGGCTATGGGAGGAGCTGTTTCCACCAAGAACACGTGGGCAGGGTCCACAGTGAAGGAGGAGATGCCTTGGGCACGGCTGGGATTTGGGATTCCAGGCCATTAGGAGTCAGTACAAGCCAGCCAGGGTCAGAGAAGGGAAGAGGAGGAATCTGAGGCTGCATCTCAGCTGAAGGAGTTGAAGATACAAGCTCCAGCTTTGGTGCTTTTCTTCCAGCTTGTCTCCAGAAGAAGTTGTGCCCCTGGCACCGCTGTGAGGGCAGTGCAAGGGTTCATGTAGAGCCCTGACCCTTTGGAGCTGGTCTGCCACAAACTATCCCTCACTGAGGTATTTCATGGAGACAAAATTCACAGCATCACTGCTTCTACCAATAAAAGCTTTGCTGGAGTGTCTGAAGGGTTTTCCTGCTGGGATCCCATACTCTTTGTGTCTATGGGGAGCCCCTCAAGGGCAGGAGACACCCAGGGGGTGCCCAGAGGAATCAGTGTCCACGGCAGAGTAAATTCAGGAAAAAGCAACACCACCAACCTGATGTTACTGATGGGGAAATGACCTAGACTGGACCTGAATGACCCCTCTCTGGGTGCCTCCCTGGTTTTTCCTCATTATTCTGATTATTTGCAGTTCTGGCAAGAAAATCCACCACCTCCACACCCCTATGAACACTTTGGGCTCCTGTGGTACTTTGAGAAGTTCATTTCAGATGTTTCCTAGTCTCTGCTTCAGAGGCCAAGTGGAGTTTGAACTTCATCTCCCATCTCCTGCATCGCAGTTTTTGGTGAGGGAAGTCATGGTCACCAAAATGTATTTTAAGGCATGACAGTGACCCCAGAATTAGCCCAAAACATGGAACGTAGCACATACCTGAATGTTTCCTTCTGTGCATGAGGGTAGTTGCATTTCAAAAGATAAATCTTTGAGCTTTAGGATGGAAAATGGGCCTTATTTTTAGTTGAGAAGATTCAATAATTTAAAGAAAGCACTTTAGAACAAATAAAACCCCTGCAATTTCTTACTAAGATTTGTTGCTGTCCAGAAGCCCAGTTTTCTGGGAAACAGATTTTTTTTTAATGGAGTTAATTATTCTATTGCCGTTTCAAAGGGGGTGACATGAGCATGTACTGGAAAAGGAACAGCTCTTAGAAAAGGCAGTAAGTGATCAAGTCTCCCACAGGAGACAATCTGGGTAATGCAATCTGCTCAAACAACAAGTTCTTTAAACTTGGGAGAAATTTTCTTTGGAGCTTGAACAGGTCAATAAGATTTTACCCCATTTGGAGAGGAATAGAAAAATTAATTACTTTTTCTTTTCCTTTTTTTCCTCTTTCTTTCTTTTTTTTTTACCCCAGCATTTGTGTTATTTAACAGCCTTTTAGAAACCCATTTCCTGCGCTATTTTAAGCTGCAGGCACAGTTAGGAGACCACATCTGAGTGACGATTTGAATCTCTAGACAGCTCAGGAGATAAGTCAAAACAAATTTCAGGATGTTCCTCTAAAGAGCTGTTTCCACTTAAGTCAGTCCCACTGGGAGCCTGGTTACAGAATCACCTAATCTGCTACACATTTTGTACATTTAAACAGGTCCATTTGAAAGAAACTTTGTGAAATTTTCTGTGCAGTGAATACATAATGAATGCCACTGGAGGAGGCTGGAAATTGCTCCTGGTTTTTTGCTTTTCACTTTGTTGATGTTGATAACTTTATGGTATCCTGATTTTTATTTTTTTTTTTTTTTTACTCTCATCTTTCAGGCTGCCACACCACACAACACAACTCCTCCTTTGCTCCCCAAAAATTATGTAATGCACCAGGGCTGCTTGATGTGGGAAAGATGCTGTGCAGAGGGCAGGTAAAGGAATATATTATGATACGGGAAGAGAGCAAGGGGAGGGAAGACTGGCACGTGAAAAGAAGGAAAGCAGAGATGGATCAGATCGCTGGAAAGGGGATCTGGAGAAGGAGGAGGAAACAAGATCAACCCCTGTGGGTTGTTGTAGTGGTGTCTTTTGCAGAGATATTTGGACCCTGACTCATGTCCTCATGCTCCATGCCCCATCCCTGGCAGTGTCCAAGGCCAGTTGGACGGGGCTTGGAGCAACCTGGGACAGTGGAAGGTGTCCCTGCCCATGGCAGGGGGTGGCACTGTATGGTCTTTATTGTTCGTCCCAACCCAAATCAGTCTTTGATTCTATGACTCAGGAAGATGGAAAGCTTTATCCTGCCAGAGCCGTCATGGGAGACAGGCTGTTGTATCCTCTGGTCCAGGATACACTTTCCTGGGACCTCAGGCAGTTTCAGTGTCCAGCAGCTGTGTCTGCTTTGGTGTCCACAGCAGGGCCATAATTCCAGAGGGTCATCCAGGATAAAGTGACTTCTTGCACATCAGGACCCAAATACATCCAATAGTGACACACAGGTCATTGCTGCATTTCTTTCATCAAGAAAGCCAATTCCAGAATGCCAAGGGGAATTCAGCTCATAGGCACTGTGACCACTGGAGCACCAGGACTCAGGGGCCAGTGCTGCCCGTGCACGTTGTACATCAGTGATGCACTGAGAGAGCCACCTGCAGCCTCTGCCAGGCACTGTTAGGGGGGTTGGAGTCCTGGGATTCTTTTTCTCCTGGTGATGGGAGATGGTGGGATAAGGGGTAATGCCAAAAACTGATTCCTCCAAATGTCAGAATGGATACTCAGAGAACATCCCATCAGATAAAAATTCAGTGGGTAGTGCAGGCTGGAACAGGCACTCAGAGCAGAGGGGGCTGCTCACCCTTGAAGCCCTGGCTGTGCTTGACCTCAGGTTTGGCTGCACGAGGCCGTGGCTGAGCTGCTCTGCCACTGACATTGGTTTTGCTTTGAGGAGGGAGGTTGGACCAGAATCCTTCCAACCAACATTTCCATGGCTCTGCCATGACAGATTTTCATGGCCTTTGGGGTCAGAGGGAAGAGGTGCACAAGGGATGCTGCTTGGCCTTTGTTTTCTTGATTGAACATTCTTCAACACATCTCAGCAGACAACTTTTCAGAGACAACACTCAGCTCCATGACTGCATTCCTCCTCCCCAGCCACCAAATAAGAGAAGCCAGCAGACACAGAAGTTTCTTAGATGAAAAGCAGCTGCATTTGCCTTTCAGTGTTTCTTATTTTAAAAAATGTTGGCCAGACCAAATCTGCAAAGTATGGAGTAGAAACTGTCGAGTGGAGTCTGCCAAACTAACATAATGCTTGGAATTGTCCTGAAAGCTTCCTTTATGATATTATTCTGTCCTGGATTTCCCAAATGAAACACAGGACTTGTGTTTCCCCTGCCTTAACTCCTTAATCTGTGCTCTCTTTCCAACCCCTTCACAGGAGAGCTCTTGTAAGACCCTCCATGGATTCAGATCCTCACACTGGATTTACTTATGACCTTTGATGAATTATGCAGCTTTTCCACCACAGCTGGTTTATCTCCTAAAGGGAATGGTGTTCCTGTGGCAGCACAAAGGTTGGTGTATTGCTGCACTATTTGATTTCATTTTTTTAAAGTTCTTTGAATTTCCAGAGGCAAAAGTAGGGCTAATGCTCTGTTTCTCTCTCATGTCTACTCACGCTCTCCCTTTTCCACCCTCTAATAGAATTTGAAGCTCAAGAGTCCACTGTGGTTGTCTAATTTGACCTTCTTCATAACACACCAGGATCTTTGCTATTGATTCCTGCATCAGTCCCTGACTTGTGCTTAGACTAAAGGAGGTATTTTGCACATAATCTATTAAAAGCATCATCATGTTTGAGTGTTACCTTCTTCCCAAGGCTCTCATGCAGCACTTACAGAACTCACTCTTAGAAAAGGGCCATGTGTGTACAAACAACGTTCACTTCTCATACACCTAATGGTTTTCCATCAGCTTCTGACAGCTTCAAACTATGTTATATTTTTATTTTATATCTGGTTGTCTTCTCCTGTGCTTTCTCATCAGCTGCAAAATTCCAAATAGTATCCACAGAGGTGGGAAGACTAGAAATGAGCCTCATGTGAGTAACTAAGAAATGAGCTCTTAAAGCTTTTCTTCTCTCAGGTCCATGTTTCTGCTCAGGGCACGGCATTTACACACACAAGTGTCACACCAGGTGCTCAGATGCTTTCAAGCTTCTTCAAGTGGGGTGCTGGGAAAACAGAACGGTCTGAAATGTTTCATGGACTTCTGTCGTCTGTTTTCATACCAGCCTGACTGCTGAGAAGAAAAGAAAACATGGATCACCCCATCATAACTTAACAAAGACAGGAAGAAAAGTGCCCTTCCCCACCTGGATTTACCCAGGATCTGGATGCTGGGGGTCTACAAGCCTGATCATGTTTCTAAGAGGGAATTATCCCAGATTAGAGGGAAGGCGACGGTGGCGTTTGTCCTTCCTGGTGACATGTGGCCTCACACTCAAATGCCCAGGCCCTCCCCTCAGCCTGGACAGCTGCTCCGGACTGTCCTCAGACTGGCTGGCGGCCAGGAGGAGCCTGTGGGAATGCAGGGAGAGGCACCTGCTCCAAACCCCCCTGAGACAGCAGGGAAGGAACAGCTCAGAGGGGCCCTCTTAATCCTGGGTGCTGCCCTGCCTGCTCCCAGTCAGATACCGTTACTGGGAAGCCAAACAGAGCCCTGGAGAGGGGCTGCTCAAAAGGTCTGATTGCAAATTGATCTGGCTGCACATCCCTGTCCCTTCACCTCTGGCATCGACAGCAGACACTGGGGGTGAGGGGATGGTGCCTGCTGAGCTCTGCTGAGCTCTGCTGAGCTCTGCTTCACAAGTGGCTTTGGGGAGCGCTGGTGGCCTCAACCCATCTTTGGAGGGAGCTCAGAAGGCTGGGAGTGTGGGAAAGGAGTGGCTGCTGCAAATCAAGGCTTTGCTTTGTCCTGCTGAGAATCCTCTGGCGCAGCTCTCGGGGCAGGGTGTTGGGTTTGGTTGCTCTCACACTTGCACCAAAGAAACTCGTCCTAGAAGAGCACATGTTCAGTGCAAGGTCTCAGAAGAAACTATCCCTGAGCCTGAGAGAGATCCACCACTGTTCAGCTGCCTTGGAAAGGGGCATTGGCATCGCTGCTTCAGGGACTCAGCTGTAAATGCCTGATGGTTCCAGCCCTCACCCAGGCACTGAGCATTTGAGGTTTGATGCCTTCCCAGATTTCTGGTGCTCAGAGCCGTCTCAGAGCACCTCTGCACAGGCCAAGCAGCTCCTGGTGGGACAGCAGTATTTTATTGTGGCCAAAACTGAAACAAAAAGCTGATTTTTTTTTTATCATGCTTTTTATATTATTGTTTATTATTATTTTTTCAATAGTTGACATATTCCTGTGCTGCTGAGTTTTGACATTCTTTTGACATGCCCCATCCCTGGAAGTGTTCAAGGCTGGGCTGGATGGGGCTCTGAGCAACCTGGGATGGTGAAAGGTGTCCCTGCCCAAGGCAGGGAGGTGGAATGAGATGAGCTTCAAGTTTTCTTCCAGCCCAGACCATTCTGTGATGATTCTATTATATGATCCTGATGGGTGTCTTTGAACTCAGTAGATTCTATGATTCTATGATTCATTTCAGTGTAGTCAAACCACTTAATTTTGATCTGGTTTAAAAAAAAAAAAACCAAATAATTAATTCTTACTGTGATATCAAAGTCCAGACAAGGTATTTTGAATTTATTGGAACAAAATGTTTTGATGATTTCCCATCAAAAAACAAATTTAAAGTGGCTTAGTTTCATTAAATCAGCCCTTTCTTAGAAGAAAAAATAATCTCTAGGAAAATCCTTCAAGCAGTCCTGGTACAAATCCCAGTCACGTACGGAAAGCAGACAAAAACTGTGGAGAGCACTCGTGTGTCACAGTCTCCTGCTTTGCTGTGGCTCCAACAGCAAAGAAAACCATTTCAGACAGGTCTGGCTGTGCAGCCTGACTGTGTCACTGGAAATTTAAAGGGAATCCTTGCAGTACAAACACAACTGATTGTTCTGTACAACTTGTGGAGTCTTTCATTAGAGAAACCTAACCTGGAAGGATGGAGGCTGGTGTACAGAGAAAGGTAACTCAGAGGGTTTGATCACATCCTCTTGGCTGATGAGGTGTGACATTATTCCTTGCTGGTTTATATCCTTGGGTACCAAACCTGGGCAGAAAGTACATAGAAGTGGTGTCTTTTTCTCCCCTCTACGATTAAGAGAGCATTTGATCCTATAGATAGAAGAGGTAATTGACTTCATTTAAAGATTAACTCAAGGTAATGCCTTCTGAAAAGAAAAATGTTATTAAGAAAGTTGTCAATCATAGAGTTGATGCCTTTTTTAATACAGTCTGAAAGTGTTATAATTTTAATACCCCAAAGGCCAAAGCAAATTATCAAGCTGAAAATAGAGATTAGCAACTTTCAATTTCTCTTCCATCTCTTGCTTTTCATCTTCCACCTTCTGCTGCAGGAAGAAAGGGAGGGGAGAAATAGTGTTTGGCATGGGAGGGGAAACACAGAAGCCTGGCTGTGATGATATCCTGTGCTTGGAGCTACGAGCTGACCTCATGAGTGCCCCAGGCAACGGAGTCTGATTAGAGCTTTGATAGAGCAGCACATTCCCGAGGGATGGAGAGCTCAGAGACAGACAGCCAGGAGTGTGTGCAGCTGAGGATTCAGGCACCTGGAGATTCAGCCTGCTTAGAAAATCACCAGTGTAATTCTAAGCACCCACTTAGGTGCCCCTGAGTCACAAGGGTGGGGTTTCTGCTTTACAGTTTATTGTGCTTTAGTGAAAATGCTTTTTCCAAGCTTGGGTAGTCGGGTTTTTATTGCTGAGGGCTGGGTGTGCAGAGGTGTAGGTGGAGTTCAGGCTCCTAAATAAAAAGTTGCCATCCTTGAAACCCCTTTTAGGTGGAGTCCAACCTCACGGGCTCCAAACCTTTAGAGGCACCAGAGTTTGTGACTGTAATGTTCCCACAGTGCTCCTGCCTGTGCACCAAACCCTGTGTGGAGGGGCCAGGCAGCTGAAAGGCTGCCCTGCACATACACTGGGCCAGGAGCCACAAATGCCAGTTCCTGTGCTAGGGGGACTTCATCCATGAGATATTTGTGCAGCCAATGTGATGAGGAAAAGAGCTCTGCACAACAGACCGTGGTAGCTGGGTGTTTCTTTCAAAAGACAGCTGTGCACAGAAGAGCTCTGCCCTTGGACACACAGTTCCTGGGTCTGGATTATTTGTTCAGGGCATTTTCAGTTGAAATTTCATTGTTATGCTGAGAAGATTAAATCACCACAATCCTGTCAGAGGCTGCAGGAGTCTCTCAGCCCTCAGACTGCAGTTTTCTGGTGGGAAAAGGTTTCCTTTTTTCCAGGTGAAAATATCTCATAGAGAGAGACAGGAAAGAAATTCCTCTAACACACCGAAAAGGAGAAAGACCTTGTCCTGGCCACGTCTAGCAGAACTAGTTTTAAGGAAGGAGTCTGACTCCTGACATTTCCATGTAAATTCATCTGGCTGGAAAGCCCTGCTAACAGGATCACTCAAAACTGAAGTTTGAGTCTTTTCTCTGTGGAAGCTGCCAGGACAGGAGAGGTTGCCCAGGTACCACCAGGGATGAGCTGTGGCAGCAGGCGGTTCCAGGGGGCACCAGGGAAACTCTCTGACTGTCACCAGTGAAGCTGTGCCACGCTGGTAACCAGCTGTGTGTGTTCAGGCACCTCTGCGTTGTGTTCTCCCCAACACTCAGGGGCTCTGGCAAGCAGGACTCCAGCACTGCTTGCATTTGAAATCTTTTCCCATGAAAGATGGGCCTGGTGCTGTAAAAGGCTGCTCTGGGGGATTATTGCCTTTGTGTTCTGGTCTCTCCTTCATGGGCAAGAGACGTGTATTTTTGGGGGGAGGGAGTGAGGTTCAGAGTAATTGAAACAGGAAGAGTATTCCTCATGAACTCTGGGCTAGATAGGGGAATGAAATTCTCAGTAGTGAAAACATTATGCTCCCACCATAATCTACTAAAACAGTCTTCATTTCCCCAGTGTGGGACAGTTCTCTTCTCTTATTGCATTTAGCTTGAAATCAGAGCTCTCAAGCTGTTAGATGCTGGGCAGTGTTTATGCCTTGTGTTGTCATAATAAATGCCCCAGATCCATCATAAAAGCAGTTCCATTGACACAGAGGCTGATTGGAAACTGCAGGAGAGGTGTGGGGCAGTAATGGAGATTTATTTCTTTTGCAAAGGAATTGGATTATCATCTTGTGGAGAGTTATTTTACCTTTCCCCTGCCCAGTCGAGTCAGACCAGTTACTGACATCCATTGTATGAAATGCATCAAGGCAGGGAGGAACACAGCCCTGCCACCTCGCTGGCTCCTCTTGGCAGAAGAGGTGTTTCAGATAATTTACAGTGCCTGTCCAGCAGCACATCCTCGGATGGCCCTTACCCAAACCACACTCCATTCACGTGTTTCTGACCTCCATCAGGATGCTACATTTTAGTGGAGCCTGTTTTACTGCAGTAGGACTTGCTCACTTCTAATCCAACTCCATAATTTCTGGGCCTTTATATGTCTTGGGGTGAAGCAGGTTGTAAAATACTTTCAAGGATATTTTTTATTGTGTTTTGTTTAAGACAAGCAAGTCTTCCTTTTTATTGTTTGCCGGGCAACTACAGAAATTAATAGGTCATAACAGTAACTTCTGTGCTGGCACTTGGGAATGAGGGAGTGAAAGGAACTCGGATCCTTCTGCTGCTGGTCTCTACACGGTGAGACAGTTGTGTTTTGCAGCCCCAGTAAATGATTTCCTGAGCCATTGCTGCCTCTCACCTGTCTGTTCCTCACCATATTCTCACACTTTAATGGTCAAGGCTGGGATTTGCTGGTTCAGCTGAACAACTGGGAACCCACCAGTACAACCCACCTCCACCAAAATCTTCCCTTGGCTGTTGCTTCCCCTTATGAAGTTCAACAAGGGCACGTGCTGGATTCTGCACCTGGGATGAGGCAGCCCTGGATGTAAGGACAGACTGGGGAAATGAGATGCTGGAAAGCAGCCTGCAGGTCCATGGAAAGGGACCCGGGGCACCTGGGTGATGACCAGATGGATCTGAGCCAACAGTGCCCTGGAACAGGAGGGACATCCCTGTCCTGGGGGGGCACCAGGCCCAGCATGGCTCTCTGGGCCAGGGAGGGATTGTCCTGCTCTGCCCTGGGCTGGGGCAGCCTCACCTCAAGTCCTGGGGCAGTTTTGGGCACCACAATACAATAAAGACATGAAACTATTGGAGAGTGTCCAAAGGAGGTCATGAAAATGGTGAAGGGCCTTGAGGGGAAGTCGTGTGAGGAGCAACTGAGGGCACTTGGTCTGGAGAGGAGGAGACTGAAGGGAGACTCATCACAGTTACAACTTCCTTGTGAGGGGAAGAGGAGTGACAGACACTGATCTCTGCTCTGTGGTGACCAGTGACAGGACCTGAGGCAATGGCTGCAGCTGTGTCAGGGAAGGTTTATGTTGGATATCAGGGAAAAGTTCTTCCCCCAGAGGGTGGTGGGCACTGAACAGGCTCCCCGGAGCAGTGGTCACCAGCACCAAACCTTCAGAGCTCCAGGAGTGTTTGGACAATACTCTCAGGTGCAGGCTGTTACTCTTGGGGATGGTCCTCGGCACGGACAGGAGATGGACTTGATGATCCTTGTGGGTCCCTTCCAATGCAGCCGATTCTGTGATTCCGTGATTCTGAAATACCCGTCACAGCTTGTCCCGAGTGCTGGGGCTGTTCGTGGTACTGCTGGGTACAGCGCTGGGGGCTTGTTTAAGCATTTTTATTATATGATCCATACATCCTGTAGCCATGGAGGTGTGTAAACAGTGTGTAAACCTTGTGTAAACCATGTGTAAACCTTCTACAGACCTTGTGTAGACCATGTATAACCATGTGCAGACTGTGGATAAACCATGTGCAGACTGTGGATAAACCATGTGCAGAGCGTGTGTAAACCATGTGCAGACCGTGTGTAGACCTTGTGTAAGCCGTGTGTAAACTGTGTGCATACAATGTGTAAACCGTGTGCAGATGGTGTGTAAACCGTGTGTAAGCCGTGTGCAGACCGTGAGTAAACCGTGTGTAACCGTGTGTAACCGTGTGTAAGCCGTGTGTAAATGTGTGTAAGCCATGTGCAGACCATGTGTAAGCCGTGTGTAAACCGTGTGCAGACCGTGTGTAAGCCGTGTGTAAGCGTGTAAGCCGTGTATAAGCCGTGTGCAGACCGTGAGTAAACCGTGTGTAAGCCGTGTGTAAGCCATGTGCAGACCGTGTGTAAGCCGTGAGTAAGCCGTGTGTAAGCTATGTGCAGACCGTGAGTAAGCCGAGAGTAAGCTGTGTGCAGACCGTGAGTAAACTGTGTGTAAGCCGTGTGCAGACTGCTCCGGGCTCGCTCCCCGCGGGCCCCTCTCCGCGCTCTGTCCGTGGTGCTGAACTCGCCCGCGGGGCCCGGCCGAGGCCGGGCGGCGTCTCCAGGGAAAGAAGCGGCCGGAGGGCTCTGGAAAGGGTTTGGGACATCTGTCTCTGTGGTTCGCGGTGGTACAAGGCGCACAGATGTCGGCAGAGAGCCTGCGGTACGTAAGGGTTGCGAGGCTTGGCCCCGCGGTCCTTAGAGGTGACTCCATCAAGCCGGGAGGGAAGGAGAAACTCCAGGGTTGAAACACCGGTGTTGCTCAGGGATATGAAACACAGCTTTGTTATGTTTGAGAAAATATTGAGGCTTTCAGCTTTAAGGGTTTCCGGCTGGCCCTTCTCACCAGCGCTGAAGCACTGAACTGAAAAAAAAAAAAAAAAAAAGGAAGAAAATACGTTTAGGCAAGTCTGGGAGCCTCTCCCCAGCAGCTCAGAGTGGGGATTTGTGAGCTAAATTTTCCACTGAATAAGTGCTGGGTGTCTGAATAAGGGCAGGCGAGCGCAGGAGACGGGAAATGCGGGTCACTGCCGGCTCCAGCATGGGACACCACTGCCATGAATGGAACTATTTGTTTAGTGGTTTGCCACACTAATTGCTTGCATTAATTTTTTTGGCAAGCGGGGTGTGTAGTTTGAGGCAAATTTGAAGCCTTGGGGTTGGGTCGATTTTGTAGGGCAGAGATGATCCTGGGCAGAAAATCAGGTACAAGGTGTTGTGCAGCTACAAACAGGATTTTCTTATTGTCATAAATTGTGTGTTTTCTCTCTGTCAGGGACTTGTGCAAAAGCTGATAATGGAGGGAGTATTGAGCAGTCTGGAGGGAACCGGCACGAGCACTGGTCAAGGGACTGTGTTTTCCCAGCAATCCTGAGCAAACAGCTGCTGGTTACTGCAGGGAAAGGGTGAAGGCGGGGAGAGGCCAGAGGACTCTCATTTTGGTGCTCAAGATTCCTTCAGTGGAGCAATGGAGAAGCACAGTGAGAGAGGATGAGGTGTTTATGCCTCATGAAGTTCACAGCCTTTAGCTCCACAGCTCCTGAGCCCATGCAAGAGGCCAAACATCCTCTCCCACTGCTCGGTACCAGGAGATGCTCAGCAGTGCCAGTGCCAGCCTGGGACCTCCTCTGGCAATAAACATAAACTGGTACATCCTCATGAAACCTTCCTGACAAGTTTCAGTTGGTTTGTTTCAATTATATATTAAAAGATCATTTTAAGATGGTTCAAAGCATCTGGAATCTCACAGGATGCTTTGTACACACAACCTCAGCACAAGTCCTGCAGACCTTGTGCAGCTTTGTGCCCCCACTGGGGTGATGCCAGCACTCAGGTGTATTCCTTGTGTGCAAAGAGAAATAGTCACCTTCTCATTCAGACCAGAACTGCCTTGCTGTCTCTCTGCAGGAGTTAGAGGTTTGTCCCTACAAATTCTTGTCTATCCCTGGGTCTGGATTTCCCTCTGAAGGTTGACAAGAAGATGATCCCAGAGTGAATTGGCTCTTACCCTCCATATCCAGAGCAGGACCTGGCAGTTGGGTAGGATGGATGGAGACCATCTGTGTCATCTCTCAGGAGCTGATGTGAACAGCCTGTTCTAGAATGGTGTTGAGAATCTGCATTTCCAAAAGATGGTGATGGAAACAGGGGAAAGTTCCTCAAAACTGCCATCAGACACTTGTGAGAACCATGAGATCAGCAAAAGTGAAAAAAAAACCCCTACCTGATGATGACCAGCATAGAAAATCCACTTGCAGAAAATCCCAGACTGGAACTTTTAAGCTCCAACTTAAATAATTCCTCTTCAGACCTTGTCTAGTCTCCTTGTCTCTAGAGTTGACACAGCTGCTTTCCATACCAGGGTTGGCTAATTCCTTGGTTCTCAGGTACCTGTACAAATTGTCCCTACATAGATCCATTCTCCCCTCCAGAAATAGCAGCTGACACCCTCTCTATGATCTCTTTCCTGTCTTTTGTGTGACTTTAAGCCACTCACACCAAGATCCCTTTACTTCAGAGCAGAAGGAGTCCCATGCACAAACCTTACCAGCATCCACAGGGGATTTTTAATATTTGGGGGGATCATTCTGTTGTGTTATGAAGGTAAAAAGGACTTCCTGCCCTTCCTGTCAGCCTTTATATGGGGTGCTCACATCAATATTAGGATGTCTGGTTCTCCTCAGGTTTTACACATCACCAGCTGAAAGGTCTGAGGTCAGGTAACCTGGGATAACAGGATGGTATGAACTGATCAAAATCTTGGCAAATAAGGATGAAAGTTGTTATTTTTAGTGAGTTCATTCTCCATAGTAAATGCAGGTTATGGGGCCAAATGTGGAAAAGGAACAGTTTTGTACAAAATGTGAAAAAATGCCAGATCTCTCTGTGTGGAAAATCCTCCTCTGCCTAGAAAATACTGTGAAACAGTTTTAGCTACTCAGGGAGCAAAATTAGGACTATGGATTGGAACTTCTACAGTCAGGAGTGTGAAAACATCAACCACCTTTACAACTGGGGAGCAGAGAATAATCCTGTGCTCTGTATTAAATGACATTTTAATCCACAATCAGCCTTCTCTGGATCTCCATGAGATGACTTGTGGAGTTAAGGGAGGCTCTGACAATGCAGAAATTCCTTCACAGTTTATTATTCCACCAGCTCTGGATTTCAGAGTGACCTCAGAGCAGGAGGTCATTAAACAATTCAACATTTTCCCATTCACACACATATGAATGACATCATGGAATATTGCCCTATATTTAGGTTATCCAAATTCATAGTCACTGACAAACCTATAGAATCTAAAACATAAGAAACATTTACATCACACTTCTCATGCCTCAGACATTTTATTTTGCTCAGGTACCTTTGTATGAACAGATTAGAGAGAAATGACCTGTCCTCTTACAAGAATATTTTGTACTAAACAAAAAAAATATTCTGAAACTGAGTGGGAAGTTCAAAATCCCAGTCAAAGACATCTGAAAACAAATACTTTATTTTTAATTGATTACAAAACATTTTCAAACTCAATTCTTTGAACTATTTTCACTTAAAATGTGAGTTGAAACAGTGTATTTCTGTTTTAAAAGGCCAAAGCATCATTTAGCAAGAAAGGTGGTGAAATGCATCATTTCCTATGAAAAGTTCAATTTTAACGACCACATTTTCCAAATAAAAAAAAGAGCTGGTGGCAAACAAGGTCAACATTTAGATACGTCACAGACCCAAGGCCAAACAGGAAGATTCTAGAGAAATGGTTTAAAACTAATGTTTAAGCATTTCAGGTTTGTTGTGTTTAAGAAAATATGGAGGCTTTCATCTTTTAAGGTTTCTGGCTGGCTCCTCTCACTAGCACTGAAGCATTGAGGAAAAAAGGAAGAAATTATGTTTACTTATATATATATATATTGTTTATAATTATTTATGAAGTGCCTTTCATGGTGAATCTGTGGTGGGTTTGCCTCCTGCTCTCGCTGTACCTGGCAGTGTTATGACAAACCCCTTTGCCGTGTGCTTGGGGCAAGATTTTCGCTTTCCCAGGGTGGTCAGTGCCACCCCAGCAGCAGAGCTGATGCCTCTGCCTGGCTTCCCGTGCAAACACAGCAGATCCTTGCCTGGCTCCTTCCTCCTTGGTCTCCAGCAAGGCCTGAGATGTGGACAGCAGAGCTCAGAGAAGCTCAGGAGGATGTAGAGAGCCAGTGCTCACCCCTTGTCCCAGTAGGACCCTGCATATTCCAGGATAATTTAACTACACTGGCACTGCAAAACCAAGAGAAGTTTTTACAAGCAGGTCACCACTGTCTAGCGTGGAAAGCAGAGCAGTCTTGAGAGGCAGAGACAAGGGGTGACTGCACCTAAATCTGCCCGTGACAAACAGAGCTGTGTGCAGGGGCTGGCTGGGTTTAGTCCTGTTCACTGAGCATATTGTGAGTGAATCCCAGAATCCCAGGATAGCTGGGGTTGGAAGGGACCTCTGGAGGTCACCCCCTGCCCAGGCAGGTGACACAGGGACACATCCAGGTGGGTTTGGATGTCTCCAGAGAGGGACACTCCACACTCCCTGGGCAGCTGTTCCAGGGCTCTGCCACCCTCCATGGAAGGAGGTTCTTCCTCGTGTTGAGGTGGAACTTGTGTTTTAATTTATGGCCGTTGCTCCTTGTCCTGTCACTGAGCACCATGAAGAGGAGTCTGGCACCATCCTCTGACACCCTTGGAGATATTTGTATGGATGTATTTTATTTGTATGGATGTATTTTGTTTGTATGTATTTATTTTATTTGTATGTCCTTATATGTTGAGATGAAAATGAGTTTTCATTCGTCTCTTACTAAATGGGCCTGGTTGGAGCTGGTCTGGGGCATTACAAGGAGTGAGTGCTTGCCAGAGGTGCTTAGAGTGATTTGTGATGGATTTCTTATGGATAAAGGTTTATCTCCTTGTGAGAGAAAATGTATCCCACAGACCCCCTAACAGTGCTGTGACTTGTGTCCCCACTCAGTCCTGCACCGAGTGCTCAGAGGCAGCAGAGAGTCTTTTTAGCGGACAAAAAAAAGTGATTAAGCAACCAATTTACCAAAAAGCCATCCATAAAACACTGTCTCTCCAAAGCTAATAGTGCTGTTTGTTATGTCAGAAGCAGCTAATAATGGCCATATTTGTTTGAGTCATAAAACCTCTTTTGCTGGTGCATGATAATGGAGTGTGTTACATGTTCAATTAACCAAACTAATCAAATGTGCTGAGGAGAAATACAATGGGAACAAAGACCTGATCTATGCAATTCTTTGTTGGGCACAGCAGTTGTTTTTCGTGTGATTTCCTTGTAGCCCTTTGAGTAGATTTCCCAGTGATACGCTAACAAATTCTTGACCAATTAAAAAGTCAGGTTTGTTGCTCGGATAAGTAAGAAAGGCTCCCCTAGGACAACTTACAACTCTATTCACCCTCCCAGGTGCAATGCAGGGGACAGACTTATCTCCCTCCTGGCAGTGTATTGACCTTGGGTACAGGGAAATTAAACAACTCAAGTCAACAGCTAAGACAAAACTCAGGTGTGAGTGAGGGAGAGGTAATGTCCCAACACCACAGTGTGAGAAAAACTCACCAGGAGTCAAGGATACTGCCCAGATCCTCTGCTTCCAAATGCAGTAACGTGAAGAATTATTATCCCTATAGGACTGTGGGACACACCCTTGCTTGGCCTGCTTTGGGCTGGAAGAGGTGCATCAGCAGATGGGCTGCCCAGCTCTGGCCCAGAGCCCAAGGCTCCTGGAGATCCGGGCACAGCAGGCTCTGGGAAGCAGGAGAGATGATGATGCACAGCCTGAATTACCTCTCTGGGCTGGAGCAGCTCTGAGAGATTCCTTGAAGGCAGAAATACTCTGATTTTCTGTAGGCAGAGCTGAGCAGCTTTGTTGGGGTGACACAGACCCGGTGATACCAGTTCCACAGAAAAAACAGCCTCAGCTTTAGGAAAAGGCCACACCATGTCAAGAGAGGCAAGGTCACATTTCTGCAGGTTCTCCTGGAGTGAAGGGACCAGATGTCCATGCTGGGATGTGAAGTGGTCCAGGAGAGCCTTGGGCAGGTTTGGGAAAGCACAGCTTTGCCTCTCCTGCTCCTGAACATCTAAGGAATCTCCAGAGGTGACTGGGATGCCAGGAGTGAGTGTCAGCAGACTTGTATTCATTATGCAGAGGCAAATCTTATGGTTCTGCAAACAGAAAAAGATTTAAAACCACTGCTCCAGATCAAAAGTGCTTCTCAAGAAGTTGCTTTTCTCTGCCACTAAGTGGCTCCAGATGTTGAAATATTCAACAAAATTCCTTTTCTCTCTTTTTTTTTTTTTTTTGACACACTGAATTTCACAAGGTCAATCTGCAGCAAAGAAATCCCAGTGCTTTCCCCTCCTCTGAAAAGCACCCAATTGCAACATTAAATATTAACTGAAAAAAAGACCTCGATTTGTAGCTTCAGACTATTTTGATTTTTAAAATTGTTTTATTTTTCCTAAAACACGAATTTCCTCTACACATGAGGGACATGGAACTTTCTCTGTGTTGTGGGCATGGTGAGAGCGGCTCCTGTGCTTTGGGAAGTGGAGCTCAAATCCTTTATTTCTTGCATAAGGGACAGGGCTCACTGGGATGTTGGTGGCCTTCATGAATATCCCAACTTCAGCATTTACTCTGTCCCACCGTGTCCTCTTTCTGCTGCTGGACTTCTTCCCTACTCCTGTAGTGCAGGTGGGTGACACCCAGCTGGGAATCCAAGGTGTGTTTTGGGTGACAGACTCGGGACAAAGGCTGGTGGAGTTCCCCTCTCTGTACAGTGGGAAGAACAGATGGTCACCATGCAGAAATGCTCCTTCCTCTCTGGGGTGCTGAGAAGTGCAGCCAGCACAGCTGCACTGGGGATTATTTGTGCCTGGATGGCTGCATCCTTCTTTTCCATTTGGAAGCAGATCAAAACTAAATAAACTTCTGCAATACCATTCATACATGTATGAGGTATTCCCACGTATTGGGTATGGATATGTTCCTCTGGGTCCCCTGAAAAGTCCAGCTTGGTCAGGGCTTGGAAACCTTTTTACTACAAAAAATGTCCCTCCAAAAGTCAGATGTTTCATTCCTGCTCCACTGAAGCACAACCCTCCCAGCTGCCACCAAGTGCCTGTTGTTTCATTTTTCCTCCCCCAAGAATAAAGCTGCCCCGAAAGCACCACTTCCATGAATCATTTCCTTTGTCAGCAACTGGCATTTTTCTCTTTATTTGGGAAATTTTCCCCCAGGTCTGTTCCAAATAGCTCCAGCTTCTTGGGTTTGCTCTTCAATGGACAGAGATATTTGGGGGGCTTGGCTGGGGGGTCCTGCCAGCCTCCATCCACCTCTGCAAGGCAGGTTTTACACTGCTGGGATTTGGGAAGAACAGGCACCGATGCACCACTATGGTCTGGAGGCAAAACCCCATGGAACACACACAGGTCTGGAAGACAGAGATGCAAAGTCTTTTTGGAAATTATCTCAGTGCACGGGCTGCCCAGCTGGATTTGAACCCCAGCACCTCGTTCCTGGTTGCACTGAGCCTGGGTCCCAGTGCTGGGTGGCTCTGGGTGCAAGAGTTGCTCTCTTGCCCTTCACATCCATGGTGAGCTGAACACAGGACAGAGTGGGGGAGACAGAAAGGAAGGGGAGGGCCTGCTATGAAATATTTGGCTGCCAAGTCCTTGTGTTTTTCCATAGAGCAGAAGATCTTTTCATTTGTTCTGTTTGACTGTTTGTGCCTTTAATATCTGCCAGACTCTCTGGAGAGCAGCATTAAATGTGCTGCCTGGGGCAGGCTTTGATGGACAAATCTTTCTTTCTCTCTCTTGCCTGTGCCATTAGAAAGCCCCAAATCCATGTCTCTTCCTGTAAGGCAGCACTGCCCAATACTCCCAGTGATGGATCAGAGCTTCGTGGTGTGGATGTAGGTGTTTGCTGGACCTTGTAACCCCACTCCAATCAGTCAGACAAAGCTGGTGAGTCACAGCTGAAGGACAGAGCTGCTGGAATTGGAGATCTGTCAGATTGGCACGGCTGGGATGGATTTGCAAGGAGCATCCTGGCCATGGGAACAGCCTATTGGTTCCCTCTCCCTGCAGATCCAGTGTCTGTGGGTGACTGGGAAGGGATTTTTGGGGAAGCACTTCAAGGGCTGTGTCTGGACGTTCATCCATGGGGCTTTTAAGGCACAATGAGGTCCTGTGCCAGGGAAACTGATGATCCTGCCTGGAAGAGGAGGGCAGAGGGAGCTTTGGTGAGCCATGAAGCCTCAGACTGGGTTCAAGCCCAGTCTGGTCTAATCTGCACCAGCTGCCACTGAGCAAAACAAGCCTTTGAAGGCCAGCACAGGTAGTCCACTGCACCCAGCAGATGTCTTAATCCTCTTTTCCTAAGAAGCTTAGAGCCTTTTGAGATCCCCAAAGAGTTTTCCCTTATGAAGTGGCACAAGTATTACTCCTCTTTGAAACCTGGAGAAAATACACCATGGAATGTGGAGTGGAAGAAAGATCAGACTTGAGTTTCCTGAGCTGGACAGGTCAAGCAGCTTGGGCCAAGTTGTGTTTTTTCCCAGTAAATTCCAGCCTCGATCCCTGTGTCCCAGCTCACCAGACCAGTGTAGTCATGGGGTTCTTTGACTTTGTTTCTGCTGTAAAGGGTTTGAACCAGCCAGGGAAATGCAAATTATTCTTTTGAGAGTCTTCTCTTTCAATAAAGAAAATCAGACGGATGGGGAATTCAGTCAAAATAAAATACAGAAAATGTTTAATTTTAGGTGTTAAGCAAGAACAGTGACTTCAAAACATTTGCAGAGAAGTTATTTTCCTGTTGAAAAGCTGTTTTCCTCAATCACCCATACTTTCTGTAATTCCAACCAGCTCTCCCTCTTAGACAGAAACAAAACCAGGAGAAAAAATATTTTCCAGCTGGAATAACTGTTTTCATTGTTTTTTCTTCATTTTCCCAACTCCCATAGGAATACAGAGAAGCTCCAAGGCTGGACTTTCTTGTACACCTTCAAGGCCTCAGGTGTGGAATGGGGCTGGCAGCCAGGTGAGATGGTGATGCTCCCAGCCTCTCACCATTGCCTGCCTGTGACACCCCATGGCAAAGCTGCCATGTGCCCTTCTGTTCCCTGTGCTGGAAGAGGATTTAGGAAAGATGGAGAAAACAGAGAGAAGAAAAGCTAGGTAGTTGAAGATGAGATTGTAGATGGCAAGGGATGAGGCTGAATGGTGTAGGAAAGGCAGCAAAGCTGCTCCTGCAACTCACCGTGGTGAAATCATCAGTCAGGTTGAAATTGTAAGGAAACAATTTTTCTTCCCTGTGCTATTAAACTGTGGAACTCCCAGTTGCTGGATCCTGTGGAGACCAAAACTAAAAAGAAGAGAAACAAGGAAAGGGCAAATTAATAAGAGATAACTTGACTGGGAGCTGCTAATGCTCACGAGTTCAGGTGGAAGACCCCAGTGCAGCTGCTGCACAAATCCTGCCTTGCACTGCTTTGTTTCCCAAGGTAGCTCCTGAGGATTTCTGTGGGAAATCATTGTAGGGAAATGGATTTGTCGTCTTCCCTCAGATGGCAATTCCTGCATTGTTTAACTGAAATCATGCTATAGGTTAAATCCCAGATTTTGGAAAGCATTTCTAAACCTCTTCCAGCTATTCCTTATCTGACAATAGCTCGATGAAGAGGTTTATCCTCAGAGAAGAGCTTAGAAAAATCCTATATTCACAAAGGGTCTTTCTCCCCTTGGGGAGCTCAGGAATTTCTCCTCTAAAAAATGCATCACCACATCCTTGGACCAGGCTTTCATCGTGGCTCCCTGCAAATCCTGAGCTGGAATCAGCCTACACTGAATGTGGTGCTGCCATGTCATTTTTGAGGTCTGTGTGTTTCTGTGGTGTTCCTTATATGAATATATGGAGCTATTCAACTGGAAAACACACATGAAAGTAAAGGCTGTGGCTCTGGATGAAACACTTGACACCAAACTCTCAAGGGTTCTTGGAGGATTAGGACAGAGACACTGGCACAGAATGTGAAGCCTTAATAAACCCTTTCCTTTTATTTTTTTTTTCCTGTTTTTCTGTGACACTAAAGAAAGGCAAAACCAAACCACAAACTAACCTTAAGAAATGAGAAAACAAAAGAATTTTGGCTGGGTAAAAAAAAGGGTGTGTGCCAAGCCCTGTCCCAGGGTGATCCCTGTGGGATGGTTCTGTTTGGAGATGCTAAAGCTGGTCCAGCATTGCAGGATGGTGAGTGAGCCCTTGGGTAGAAGGGATGTGGATATAAAGTGTATTTTGTTCCTCTTGTTGCTTAAATCTGAGTGTCCTTTGGTGTAAAGTGAGCTTATCATCTTATCACTGATTAGCTGGGGTTGGAAGGGCCCTCTGGAGATCATCCACTCCAACCCCCCTGCCCAGGCAGGGCCACCCAGAGCAGGTGACACAGGGACACATCCAGGTGGGTTTGGATGTCTCCAGAGAGGGACACTCCACACTCCCTGGGCAGCTGTTCCAGTGCTCTGCCCCCCTCCATGGAAAGAAGTTCTTCCTTGTGTTGAGGAAGAACTTGTTGTGTTTTAGTTTATGGCCATTGCTCCTCTACCTTCACCTCTACCTGCAGGTTCCTGAAGGAAAAGCCCTGGAGTTGGCTTGACCAGACATCAGCTCATGAATTGTTGGCCCAGCGTGGCCTGGAAGAGCAGTGCAGCTCTGGCCTGGGAGAAGAAAGGGGTGAGGTGTGATTCTTCAGGAGGTGTGCACAGGAAAAGGATGAAATTGAGGCTTTCTCCATCTAATTCATGGCCCAGCCTTGTGGGCACTCACACTGAACCTCCTCTCTTGGGGCAGGAGGAGAGTTTTCCACCAGCTGTGGGTCTCTCTTGCAGAATGCCAGCTCTGAGGGTGATGGGGATGGACATGCACTGTCACAGCACACAGTGGCAGACAGGATGCACATTTTGTGCTGAGGAGATGCCAGAAGTGCCTGGGATTCCTGGAGGTGGCTGTGAAAGGGGCTGATGTGTGGCAGATGAGGAAGGTTAAATGAGGATTCCTGCACTGAGGTTCCCCTTCCTCCGGGGGCCTTTCTGCGTTGGTGTCACCTTTAAACAACAAAACCTCTGGTTTCCAGTGCTGTGTGTGGACAGATCTATGGCAGCTTTGTGCCTTTAAACAGTTAAAAAAAAAAAGAAGGAAACATTAAAGCTTCTTTCCCACCTTGAGATCTGCCCAAACCTGCCCGCTGCGAACCGGAGAGGCGGCGTCACCGCTGTCCAGGGGCAAGGCTGGCTCCTCCTGCCAGAGCTTCTGCCTGCAGGACTGGGAATTGATCCCGTGCCACTAAAAGCAGGGAGTTTGCCTGTTCACTTCAGTGGGAGCTGGGTCAGACCCCGAACCTCCTGATGATGGGAGGGAGTGGATGAATCTCCTGCAAAAACATCTTTGCTCTGACCTGTTTACTGTGTGTCTGGGTACTGGGGAATTACTGACGCTGGGTTTGCAACTCTTGGGCTGAATTACTGCCCTCTCTGCTCAAACATCCCTTATAACTACAGTCTTCTTCCTCATGGAGCCTTTTAGAATACCTGGAGAGGCTTTCATAAATTCTTGCCACCTGCAAAAGAATGGACAAAAATCCCTAAGATATTACTGAAATGTTGGTTTGTACACCTCAAATTTATTCAGGCTTTTATTTTAAAAGTAGTCCTCAAAACATAAATGTGACCAGTGTCCTTAGGTGCAAATGATGTCTCTGGTTTTCTAGGGAAGAAAACAGAAGTGGGATTTCCAAGGTTCCTGACCCAGGAAGCTGCCTGTGCCAAAGCTGTGGGGTTGTTTTCCCAGTGCTGTAGGAGTGACCTTGATCGAGACATCTGATCTCTGTGACCTTCCCCGAGTGGGAACAGCATGTTCATCCTCCCACAGAGCAAGGAACTGATGTTAGGGATTGCTTCTCAAAGAGGAAATGCTCTCTGGAATTTCAGCATTACTGTTTTGCCCCCCTATTCTTTTGTTTTAAATTCATCTTTCTGCCAAGCGACACACTTGGAGGGAGGGAAAAGCAGTACAAGGGCATTTAGCTGCTGTCACTGGGTTCAGTCTCAGCCCCCTGCTCACTGTGGTGCTGCTGGACCAAACCCCCAGTGATGAGCCCCCAAAAGGGATGCAAACCTGGGAAGTTTACCAGGGAATTTAATCTGGGAGTCAATGCAAACCTAACTCCCAAGTGCTGTGCAGACATTCTGAAGGGTTTCAACAGTCTGGAGAGATAAGCAGGGCAGAACATTGTGAAATTCGGTGAAGACAAATGCAGGATCCTGCATCTGGGGAGGAACCACCCCAGGCACCAGCACAGGCTGGGGGGGACCTGCTGGAGGAGAAATGAGGAGAAGGACCTGGAGGCCCTGGGGGACACCAAGCTGCTCTGTGTCCCTGTGTGTCCCTGCGTGTCCCTGTGGCCAAGAACACCAGCGGGATCCTGGGCTGCAGGAGGGAGAGGGAGGTGTCCTGCCCTTCTCCTTCAGCCTGGGTGCAGCCCCACCTGGAGTGCTGTGCCCAGGTCTGGGCTCAGGATGGGAGGGACACAGAGCTCCTGGAGATGAGGGAGTGGAGCAATTCTTAGAAGGAAAGGCTGGAATGGAACATCTCTTATGAGGGAAGGCTGGAATGGAACATCTCTTACGAGGGAAGGCTGGAATGGAACATCTCTTACGAGGGAAGGCTGGAATGGAACATCTCTTACAAGGAAAGGCTGGAATGGAACATCTCTTACAAGGAAAGGCTGAGGGAGCTGTGGCTGTTCAGCCTCGAGAGGGGACCCAGCTGAGAGGGGATTTCTCAATGTGCTTCTATCTGAAAGGAGGGTGTCAGAGACCAGGCTCTGCTTGGTGGTGCCGAGCAAGAGGAACAGGCAGGAACTGATGCCCAGGGAGCTCCCCCTGCACAGGAGGCAGCACTTCTGCCCTGGGCAGTGCCCCAGCCCTGAACAGAGACCAGAGAGGGGGTGGTCTCCTCACTGGGGATGTTCCAGAGCTGAATGGACACATCCAGAACACCTGAGCAGGGCGGTCATCCCAGGTGCGCTCCTGCGGTCGCTGCCTCCCCGAGCCATGGATGGTGTGAAGAGCCGCAGGCAGGGAGCGGCCCCGTCCCGGGAGCGGCCGGAGAGGGCAGCCGGGGCTGGGGAGGGGATCCCGGCGAGCGGAGGGCCGGAGGGGGCCGGCAGAGGGCACTCGGACCCCGCCAGCCCGGCCCGGCCAGCGGGGCATCCCCGCGACGGTGTTGGTGCAACACATCTCGCACCCCAGCTCCGTAACCCGCCCCAGCTCGCGTCCTTGGAATGTTTGCTGCCTCCTGGATCACTTCATCCCGGGAACGGTCCCCGAATGTGCGATTCTGTGCCCTCGACAGCCGAGCACAGACCTGCAGCAAGGACTGACAGCATCCCACAGTCAGAAATGTGCTGTCACCAGGTGTTTTAAGCCATGCAGAGGGGTTGGCTTGAATTCACCTGTTCGCTAGAAAAAGCTGCTTTTTGTTTGTTTTTATGCCAGTTTTGTGCCCCCAGCCTCTCTCCATATTTTAGCTGCTGAGTTTGTGAATTTCTGGCAGTAAAATCCTGCTCTGTCTGCAGCCTTAAATCTCCCAATTCCCTCTTTATTCCAAATGCAGAGAGGAGAGTAATTGCAACTAACACATGAGGAGTTGGGATATTTTCTCTGTTTGAGGAGTGGAAAAATCCCTGATGACTCCAGAGCAGTCAATCCTTGCTCCCAACTCCTGAACATCCTCTGTGCTTCCTTCCAGCAGGAGCCAGGAAAGCCCACAGCCATGTGCCTGCGTCAGGATCCTCAGCTTCCTCCAGCTCCTCAAGCTGGGATGCTGGATACTCTCTATGCTTCTTCCATCAACTGTCCTGCAGTCTTAGGGTAAAAGGCAGGAATTAAACCAGGGTTTGGGGATGGCAGGAGGGAAGCCCCCCTTCCCCTGGACCAGTCTGCTGGGTGGCTGAAGCCCAGCACAGTGGCTGGTCCCCAGCAGGCAGCACAGAGGTATTTGGAATCTGGGGGATATTTCCTATTAGATTTGTTTAATAGTTTTGAGGTCGGTTAAATATGGAGTGACAAATTAATTCCAACTTAACTACTTCCCTCTCGGCCTTCCTGCCGCTTGCACGTCCCCCGTTGCCCCGTTAAACAGGAGCAGCTGGCGGGATCAGGGTGGTTTGGCAGCTCTGTGGGTTTGTGCTGAACCCCACTGAAGGGCCCATTCCTCTCTGGCTGTTGGCCCTGCACATGCCCCTGTGCTGTCTGCCACAGGAGAAGGGGCAGGGGGAAAATTCACCTGCCTGGAGCAGGAGGCAATGCATCCTGGAGCCATGGTTCCCACCAAAGCCCCTTTGGAAGGGTCAGTACCCAGGGGGCTGTTAAAGGGTTGTTACAGAGACCAGCTGGTGGTGCCCAGCAGGAAACTCCCAGTTGGTGTGTGCCTCCCCCTGCACAGCCTGGTCCAGCTCTGGGGTACACTTGTCATCCATGCTTAACCCTCTGGAAACTGGGTCTGTGCCAGTGAGGGTGCCCCCACTTCCTGGGGTCCCTTTGCTTGGGAATCACAGCCACGAGCAGGGGGTTCATGGTCTGGACAGGGACATGCCCAGACCCTACTTGGGCAGGGATGGAGCATGGGAAGGAGTCCTGGGGAGTTCCTAGGCAGATGCTCCAAACCAACACTGCAAACTCTCCCTCTGTCCCAAGAGATATTCATGTTACCTACCCAGAGGTGTAAAATTTGGGGCTTGTAAGTCCCTGTGCTCTGTAGTCACCCCTCTGTATGGAGGTGTGTGCGTGTGCACCTTCTGAGTGTGTGTACCAGGGTGAGGCGTGACAAGAGCAGCTCTTATTTCTGTCAGGACTTGTCTTTCCATGGCTTTGTCCAGATGCTGCTTCCTTGGCTTCCCCAGCAGACTGGAGGGCAAGGACCAGATGGGTTGGTCTTCATGAAGGTGTTTTGATCACTTCAACATGCACAGAGCAGCTGGGGCATGAGCTCTTGGGGCAACAGTGGGAAGTAGTGAAACTTTATTTAGCTATTTCAGGTGCCAAACCACAGGTTTAAATTATGACTCAACTGCTCAGTAGAGAAATTATTAGAGGTGGGACAGGAGGTCAGTACTGGTTCCCCAGATGATGCCACTTGCCCTCTCTGGAAGGGATGAAGCACCAAACCAGACAAAGAAGTGATAGATAAGCACCAGCAGAGATTTGCATCAGTCCCTCAGTGGCTGTGCCCACTGCTGCAGGGACACCCTGCCCTTGGACTCCACAGCTCTGGGAATTGCTGTGTAAAGGTCCGTCTTGGCTCCCTCGCTGGCTTCTTTTAAAGTCAGTGGAGAAACCACTTGAAGTGACTCATTTTCTCCATCCTCAACATCAGCCTCTTGTTTTAACCCCGGTATGTTGACTGCCAGCCAGCTCGAGTGAAGAAGGTGAGAGCTGCGCTGTCTAAATACTCACAGACCCATTTCATGGATGGAAACGTTTAATTTCTGAGTCCCTTAAAAAGGTTTAATCCTCCTGCTTCCTTGGAGGAGGAAGCTGAATAGAGCCTTCTCCTCAGCCAGGGGGGCAGGTTGGTGCAGGGACAAAGCCTGAGCCCTTTTGCTGCTGTCAGCACTGGGCTTGATGAAATCCTATGGACTCCAGGAAATGTTAGGCCAGGCTGAACAGGGCTTGGAGAAACCTGGTCTAGTGGAAGCTGCCCCTGCCCATGGCAGGGAGTTGGAATTAGATGATCTTTAAGGTCCCTTCCAACCCAAACCACTCCACAATTCCACGATTCTATGAAATATCAAGAGCATTGTTTTCACCTTGAGGAGGGGTTTTAGCATTTGTGTGCACATGGTGGTTCACCAAGTGCTGCTGCACACAGTCCTGCTTAATGGTCCTTCCTCCAGCAGCATTTCTATTTCCCAGGTTTTCCTTCAGCTGTTTGCTTTTCCATAATGTAACATGTGGCATTTCTTACCTGTCGTCATCCTGCCAATATCAGCACATACCAAGGGCCAAATGTTCAGCAGGAACAAGCCAGACTAGCCCTGACTCTCCACTAGACTCCAACTCTGTGGAGCTGGATTCATTCCTTTTATTGAAACAACAACAACAACAACAACCAAACCAACACAAAGAGTACATCTTTTCTGCACTTAAGTTAATTATTTGTGGTCTGAATCTGGCAGTATGAGAGGAAATCAGCCTAGTCCTGATGATTGGGCATTATTAGCAGCACATGAGGTCCATCTTTTGTTTGCTGGGGCCCACGCTGGGTTTTTTTAGCACTGTCTTTCTTGGACAGACATGTTGTGGGGGGTTGCATCAATATTTTGGCTTTCTGACTGTGCAGTCCATTCTCCGCCACACACTGGAGGCAAAGCTTTGCAGTCTCAGTTGACTGGACTTTGTACAGGCTTTTTCAAAGCTTTCTGCACAGATGCCTTAACGATTCTTGAGTTCCTGTCGGAGTTTTGTGCTGGGATAAATGTGAGAGGGCTTGTCCTCAGATGGTGCAGGCTGGCCTTGCGCCACTGACTGCGGGAGAACGAAGCCATTCTGCCCAAGCAGAAGATCTGCTGCCCCAACTTCAAAAGGCCACCCACATGTATGTGCTGAGCTGGAGGTCTAAATTAGCAAAAACCAGCGTTTTTCCCATGGTTTTCACTCTGAGCCATAAAATGACCCATATTTATTGGAAATCCTCTAGAGGTGCTTGAGCCACAGTGCAGAGCATGTTCAGGTTTGTAATGCAAAAGAGCATCAGGCAAAGTTTCATCCTCACTTGGATGAAGTGAATGAGTGCTGGTTCAGTAGTAAAAAGCTTTCAGAATTAGAAATAAGTAGAAATTAATGCTTCAGAGAGGGCATTTCCTTTCTTACTTCTTTTTCTAGTAAGAGGGGTTGCTCATAATCGAAGACCCAAGAGGATTCCTAAGTGCACTGGATTGGAAAAGCTTGGAAGGGAGGAGGCTTTGGGGTGACCTAATTGCAGCCTTCCAGTACCTGAAGAGCCTGCAAGAAAATGGAGAGGGACTATTTACAAGGGTATGGAGTGACAGGAAAAGGGGGAATGGCTTCAAACTACCAGAGGGAAGGGTTAGATTAGATATTGGGAAAAATTTCTTCCCTGTGAGGGTGGGGAGGCCCTGGCACAGGGTGCCCAGAGAAGCTGTGGCTGCCCCATCCCTGGCAGTGTCCAAGGCCAGGCTGGACGGGGCTTGGAGCATCCCGGGATAGTAGAAGGTGTCCCTGCCCATGGCAGGGGGTGAAATGAGATGAACTTGAAGGTCCCTTCCAACACAAAGCATTCCATGATTCTGTGATTCTTTCCAGTGCCATCTGAGTTGTCAGTCCCTATGTCTGGACACCCACAGGAAACTCAAAACAATCCAAGAGTTGGTGTGACTGTGGGACACAGGGCCATGAAGACAAAATGGTGCTCCAGGGGAAAGAATAGTGCTGCAGTACTTTTCTAAGGTTATTGCCTTGCACTTTGCAGGAAGAATCTGTAGAAAGTGCCTTGCACATGTGCAAGATCAGCTTTGAAATAATTTCATTTGTCACAAGTTAAAGAATATTTGAGTGTGATTTTCCAGGGAATCACACTTAGGTGTCAGCTCTGACCTTCAAATCACCTGCTTGCAAGTACCTAACGGACAAGACAGCATTTATTTATTGGTGGCATTGTCGATTTTTAAAGATTAACACATTAATAAAATATTTTTCCTCTCTCAGCTGTAAGATGTTCCCACATTACCCCCATTCCTGGGCCGTGGAGGGATATTTATCCAGTTCAAAGAGCACTGGGAGATAAACCCACCGCCTGTTACTGAGAGGAGGTTGTGTTTCAGGGCTGTGCCACTGCTTTGCATCTCTGGGCAATGGTACAGAGAGGTACAACTGGGCCTTGAGAGACACCTGGTACAAAGGGACTGCTAATCCGGTCCAGCAACGCGTAGAGCAGGTGTTTGCCCTTCCCTTGGGAGCCTTCTCCTGCAGCCAGACAGGCACTGAAAGCCACCAGGGTTCCCTGGGACACCCCAGGCTGTGCTGCCCTCGGTAGGTGTGGGGTGCTGCTGTGTGACAACACAAGATCAAAGTGGAGCTTGCACTCAGTGAGGCACAATCCTACAAATTTTTCCCTGCAGGAAATCCAATATATTTTATCCTGTTTGTCAACACGGTTTACTCTGAGAGAGCCCTGAGTCTGTGGCCAGCAATTAATGCCACTTAAAAGCTTTTCAGGGGGATAATTGCCTGTTGTTCTGCAGGCATCACTCTCATTCAGATGCTAATGGCTGTCAGGGGCAGTGGCCATTCCCACATTGGGGGCCAGGTATGCCCCGCTCCCCTCGCCTTGGGAAGATGCTTAATGGGTCTATTGTCCCTGAACAAGGGCAGCAGGGAAACCCCCCTGTCCCTGAGGAAGCCGTGGAAATAATCCTCATCAGTCTGTGTCACTCGGGCACAAAAGGCAAGAGGGTGGACACAAAAAGGAAAGGGGCGTCCGGCACAAATGGGGTGGAAGTCAAGGTGTCCCACGTTGGGGGACTTCCAAGAGAGCTGTGCCGGGCTTATGAGCAAGGATTCACTGCAGCGCTGTGAAAACCCGGGGGATTCTTCCCAGCCATTCTCAGATTTTAGATTTTCATCAGATGGTGTTGGTTGTGGGTTTTTAAAGGTATTTGTATGGAGGTCAGGTTTACAAGGACAGAGTAAGTGTTCTCAGCTCTCTGGTCAGGACCCCACCATGAAGTTATTGATGTCTACGGGCAAGTTTAGTCCTGGAAGATCCAGCACCAAACCCTGCATGCCCAAACACCTGTGCTCTCACTTGTCTGCTGGTCTCCTTGCAGGATACAAACTCTTTCTTCTCATCAGAGAATCACAGAATGGTCTGGGTTGGAAGGGACCATAAAGCCCATCCAGTCCCACCCCCTGCAATGGGCAGGGACACCTTCCACTATCCCGGGGTGCTCCAAGCCCCGTCCAGCCTGGCCTTGGACACTTCCAGGACACTTGGACACTTCCTTGGACACTTCCAGGGATGGGGCAGCCACAGCTTCTCTGGGCACCCTGTGCCAGGGCCTCACCACTCCCAAAAGTCTAATTTTTCTTCTCACTTTACTTTCCCATTGAGTCTGGGCTGAAGCTGCCATTTGTGATGGGGACTGGAGTCCACATGGATGTGTCAAAAATGATCCTGCTTCTTTTGGGGGTCTCTAGGCATCTGATCTTCCTAGACCGCATGCACTGTTGTGGGCTGGCCATGAGTAAACCATGTTGGCTGGAGATTGTCCCAGGGTTCTGTTCCTCTGGGTTAATCCTTCAGCTTAATGAAACCCTGTTTTGCAACCTCTGGATGAACAACCCAGCCAAACGCCCCTTCACTCTGTGAACAAGGGAGCCAGGTCAGTGGGGAGGAAAGGCGCTTTCTGGGGGAACACATGCTCCTCTGTAGGAACCACTGAGGAGGAGGGAGGGGGGATCATTTAACAACCAGGGAAGTCTCTCAAGTCCCTTTCTGAGGGTTTTGGTTTTGAAGCCCGGGGAGGATGGGCTCCCCTCCCCAGCTGGCCACCTCCTCTGGGGGCCCTTATTGTGGAGCCCTCCCAGGGGCACTGCAGGCTCTGAAGCCTCTCCCCAGCCCCTTTGTGTTGCTTTTCCAGTTGGATTTCACATGGTTTGCTGGGGGCCATGGGGCTCCCCTCGCCCCAGTAGCTCCCACCCCGCGGCCGCAGGCCACTTCTGCGGTGGAGGCAACCCAAGAAAGGACCGGGCCACTTCCATGGAAACAAAAGCCTGTTTTCAAACAGTGCGAAGAGAAACTGTTTCTATCTTAGGCCTTTAATGACCTGAACTGTCCATCTCTTGGAGAAAAGCGACAATAAAAAGGCACTTTGCTGTGCTGTCACTGCCGCCTCTCTCTAACTAGGATTATTTTTTGCCAAGTGAGCTTGGCATCCAACCTTACTTATGATGCACATTAAAAAAAGGAGTTTTATTTGTCCCCTCCAGCAAATCTCACTGCTAGGAATAGGCAGGCACGTTTGCAGTGGCGGTTCCTATTTTCCCTGGGAGAGGAGTCCTGTGCCCTGCGTATTCCAGTGTTGAATAAATAGTCCTTCGTGTTGTATGCGGTGGCTCCGGGCACCCCGCTGAGATCATGTCCTTAATACAAACAATGCCACACATTTATTCTGAGCTGACCGCGCTGACCCCCAAAAGTTTGTTCCCTCCGCTGGGACTCCTCGGCCTTTTCACTCCGCTGAATGCCCAGCACAAAGACCTTGTCGCATCTACAGTCCCTTCCTAAACAAAACTCGCCAAGGAAGGGGGAAGGAGCGGCGGGGGGAGTGGGGGAGAGGAAGAAATAGGCAAACCTTGACCCCTCCATCTAAAATAAAGTGGAGGAATTTGCATTTTAAACCTCGAGATGCTCGTCCGGGTCTCCGTGCCTCTCCTCCGGCCTGGTTTGCCTCCTCTTTTGCAAACCCCCTGAGAAGCTCGGGGCTCGCAGCATCCCAGCGGAGCCGCGGTCCCGGCACCGGCAGCATCCCCTGCTGCGAAGAAAGGCTCCTCTCTGCTCCCCTTTGCCTTCCTATTTTTCCATAGATTAGGAAAAGAGAAACAGCGTTGCTTAGTAAGGAAATAGATGTTCTCTCCCCCTTGCCCCTGCCGGGTTTTGGAGGCAGGCGAGCACTGGGGACCTGCTCCTGGTTTGTATTTCCCATGGCCCTGGCTCCTCTCCTGGGGCTCACTGCTCTCTGTGTTGGGGATGGACAGCTGGTTGTGGCAAACACCCTCAAACATTTTGTTACAGTCAGCAGTGTGCAGGCAAACACAGGAATTGGTGCTGATTTTCTGTGATTCCATGTGGGGAACAGTGAGGCTGGCACTGCTTCACTGCAGTTCCAATGGGCCCTCAGGGAAAGAGCTGCTCTGGGGGAAAACTCTTGTTAGATGTGATGCAAGGTGTGTTTGGCTGTCCTTTGGATGTCCTTTCTATGGTTTTAGTTGGAAATCTGCCTGGCCACTGAAAAATTGTAAAGTTTTTCCACTGGATTTGGACACGTGTTCCCTGCTCCTCTCTTTTCTCCACCCAAACCTGGGCTGTCTCAGAGGCAGCCCCATGCAGCTTTAGCAGAATTCCAGTTTGTTCCGTGGCATTGAGGTGCTGATCTGCCAGTCAGGGCCCTGCTGTTTCCTCTCTTAGGCTCTATTTTATCATTAAAACCACTGTCTGTAGGATCCTCTGTGCCTGCTGGCAAAGGCCCCGTGGGAGAGGATTCCTGACCCCTTGCACCAGGGTCTCAGCCCCTCTCATAGCTCTGGTGGGATCCAGGTTCACTCTTTGACCCCCTCTGAGCTCCCACTTAACCTAGAGACATTTTACCACCTCAGCTACTTAAAGTGGAGCATGATTTCTCTTTTTCCCCCCTTTTTTTCCTGGAAAAGCTGCACAGTTGCAGTGCCTCATGTGGATTTAGTTAAACATATGGTGGGGTTGCCTCATATTTAGCTTTCCCTGTGCATGCATAGAGCACTTTTGTTCCCTGTGCCTGACTCTGCCCTGGATGGCAGGGTCTGGGCTGTCCCTTTTCAGCCTCCTGGCACCTCTGAAGCAGCATCACCTGAGCCTCCCAGCAGTAAAGAACGCACGGCTGTACCTGCCTCTGAGCAGGGCTGTGAATCAGGAATATCTGCGGGGTGGGGCAGAGCTCTGGCGAGGTGAGGAGTTGTTCTGTATTGTGGGCACCTCTTCCCTTTGGCCCTGACCTGTGACATGCCACACTGCTGGAGGGCAAAGGTGGGACCATCCCTGCCACTGCCAAAGGGCTCTGGCTGAGGTCAGCTCCGTGCTGGAAGCTTTTGTCACAGTGCGACAATGTCCTTGTGCTGACCAGAGAGCTTGTCTGGAGCTGAAACCCAGCCCAGGCTGAGGCGGGGATGGTACCCACAGTGACACCAGCAGAAAGAATTCAGCTGAGTTAGCAAAACAAGGGCTTTGCCCGTCTCTACAAGAGTGTTTTGCTCATGCACAGACCCTGCCTGAGAGATTTGGGAGTCCAGGTGCAGTGGCACTGTTCTGGTGCCTGCAGAGACACCCTGGGGGAACCGGGCATCCTGAACCCTCACAGCAGCAGGATGGGCACTGAGCAGCAGCTTCCCGAGGTGCTTCTCTGCAAAACTTTCTCCTTCTTCTGGGCCTTTTCCACCCCTCTGCCTTCCCCTGAATTGTGAGCCCCTCTTTGCTGCCACATTGCTGTGCAAACAAACACATTTCTGAGCACTGTGCTGCTCTCCGGAGCCTTGCTGACTTGTTCTTTACATCCACAAGGAAACTGCATGATTATTCTGTCTGGAATCTAGTCTTTTATCTCTCTCTCTTTTTTTTTTTTTTTTTTTCCTGTGCTCTTTTCTTTTCCTTTTTTCCCCCCAGGCTCATTAAGAAATCAATAAGTGGCTCAATAGGGCTTTGCTTAACCTGATTCTGGAAGTGTTTCTTCCCCTTGGAACGTGAACCAACTTCTCAAATTGATTTTGCTGCTTTTGTTCATTTCCATTTAGTAATATCCTCAGTGCCATGTCTCGCCCTCTTGGATCCATTCACAGCCAGTGATGAATCCCAGGCTCACCTGCAGGACAGGTTCCAGGCAGGACCCACCTGGGCTTTTGTACAGGACCCTCTGCTTTGTGCAACATCTCCATGGGTGAAGGAGGGGAGGAACCAGTCCTTCACTGACCCAATAACATTATGGTTTAATCCCTTTGACGAAATGCCAGCAGTCCTGGAGATAGACAGAAATGCTCCCTCCTTCCAGTTAGACCTTGCCTGGTTCATCCATGGTGCAGGAGGGGAGATGGAGTTACTCCTCCGTTCCAGACCTCCTGTCTGGAAAGAGGAACTGTGCTCACAGAGGGGTCCACACCTAAAGAAATGTTTATCTGCTTCTTTTCATCCTCTGTTAAGTACTGGCCTGAAATCCTGAGTCTCTGATTAACCCCGAGTTTAGAGAACACCCACCAGACTGATGTCGAAACTTTAAAGTTCTGTTTTTAGGGCACATTCTGTAGGTTTGTTTTTATTGTTTTTTTGTTGTGATCTGGAGTTGGAAGTCTAGAGTGCATGACATGGCACACAACAGAATTTCTGGAAATACTTACAACAGGTGGACAGGATTTTAGCTGTGAGGATATTTAGGTATATTTGAAAGAATCAGAGGGAAAGATTGGGAAAACAAATCTCAGCAATCACAAGGCAGCTAGGATAAAAACACAGGGAAAGTGCACTCACTCAGTAGCACCCCAGGAAATACCTTGGTTTGTTTAGACAGAAACTGAGAAAGATTTCAAGCAAAGGCTAGTTAACATCAGTTTTTACCCACCTTGAGGTCCAGCTCAGTTTTGGTTGTTTAGCACTGACCCTACTCCTCGTAGTGCCCCAGTACACAGAGATACCAGGATTTGAACAGTGTAGTCATGTGTTTTCATAGACCTGCAGCTTAATTAACTGCTTCTCACATCATAGTCAGTAGATGATGATGCTGATCCAGCAGCATAAACTCAGTCTGCAGCCACAGGAACCCATCCCAGTCCGTGTCCAGAGTGCCCCTGGTGACTGGAGGTTGATGCCTTGCCTGCCCAGTTTGTAGGAAAGGTTCTGTGTTCAGCCTTGTTCCAAACTGTGGAGTTTCCCACTCCAAATGGCACCTTAATTCCTGGTGTCCATCTCTCATCCTCTAACGCACCATCCAGGCACCTTACCTTGCAGGGTGGGTTGTATCCCTGCCTGTCAGAGCAAAGAGCTGTTCTCAACATTTCTGGAGTGCCTGTGACAAATCCAGGATGCCATCACCTCCTCTGAGCAGTGCCAGGAACAGGTGGCAAATTATCACATTTTCCTGTTGCCTTTGCCATTCTTAATCACCCACAACAGACAAAAAATGGAGATAAACTTGGAAGGGAAGGGCTGGGAGATTTGGGAACACTGGCTAGCAGCCCCACACTCTACTACAGAATATACCTGTCATGCCTTAAAAGCTAAAATTCCAGCCCAAGATGTCATAAATTAGGGCTGTAAGGGCTGTGTGGGTGATGAAGAGCCTGGAGACTGTCTGTGTGTGGACAAGACATATTGTCAGCTCTCATGTGGATAAAGGTCTGAAACCAAAGACAAAAACTAAAATGCCTTGTGCTCCCTATGTAGCTCCTTGTGTTTCTCCTCATACAGAGATTCTGAAAAGAAAAATAAACTCAGGAGAACTTCATAACCAGGGCCAAGGAAGAAGAGGTCTGAGGCAGCTGTGCCAAGTGCCCCCAGTTTGGAGACCGGGATTTGGAAAGGGAAGATTGTCCACGTAGGCTGGGACAAATCCCTCCATCCCTCCACTTTCCCGCCCCCCGCCCTTTTTTTTTTTCCTTGTTGTTTTGTAAGCCCTGAAAGGAATAGACTCCGTGTTATTCTAACTTTAAATGGAAGGAGGGGGGAGGCTATGAGAGCAGAGAAGGAAAATCCATTTGCTGCAGCACTGTCAGCCCTTAGTTTTCCTTCAAGTCTGACAGGCCCAGGATTAAAGGTTTGGTTACAATGGGCTGACAGTGCACATTAACAGCCTTGAATGTCTTAACAACCCGGCTACTGGAGATGCATTCAGAAGAGTCTGTGAACTGCTTTTCCCCTTTAAAGCTCCTGCTAGACCATGTTGTCCAGTGAAATCTTTTGTGATTAAAAATGTATAGAATTTTCTGTCTCATTCCTAACCATGTACGTACACAAACCCCAAATTCTTTGCTGTCTTCCCATAGGGTTTGTTCCCAGTTTTCCCTTAGCCATTCGATTTGGGAAAAGTGTCCTGCTCTGACTGCACAGGGAGTTTATATCTCCCCTTTTTATTTTAGCTAGACTTTCACCTAGTGTAAACGAGCAAAAGCTCACTTGCATGGGTGGAGTTATGCGGATCTCTTCCAGCTGAGGGGCTGAACATGCAAAATCAGGTTTTTACTATGAAAAAAAAGGAAAAAAATACTCTGATCAAAAAAAAAAAAAAAATCCCTGTATTGATTGGCTACATTTGCATCATAAAATGGAATTCACCAACCATGGCACTTGGTGGATCGTGAACTGATGGACAGTGATTGTAATAAACCAGGGTGTGTTGCTATTCACAACGCATAAGAATTAAGTTTACACCAGACTATTTCCACTCATTGGCAGGACCCAGGGATACATTTCCACTCCTTCAGTCTCCAGGCAGCAAACCCCATTTTATTAATTTATTTTGTTTGAGGGCCGGGTAGGAGGAGGAGGAGACCTGTTGATGGAATCCAAGAAGAGTCCCTGGAAAGGGTTTGGAAGGTTTGGTTAAGCTGAGCACCTCCTGTCTGAGTGCATCCCAAATCCCTGCATCCTGGTCAGAAACTCCCATCGGAGCTCTCACCATGCCTGGCCGGGAAAGTGCCACTGCCCTCAGTGTCCCTCAGCTGGACCTGCTGGAGCAGCTCTGTGGAGAGGGACCTGGCAGTCCTGGGGGACAAGGAGCTGTCCCTCAGCCAGCAGAGTGTCCTGGGGCCAAGGAGCCCAGTGGGATCCTGGGGTGCATCCCAGCAGGTCAGGGAGTGACCCTGCCCCTCTGCCCAGCCCTGGGAGCACCTCTGCAGGGCTGTGTCCATCCCTCTGCAGGGCTCTGTCCATCCCTCTGCAGGGCTGTGTCCATCCCTCTGCAGTGCTGTGTCCATCCCTCTGCAGTGCTGTGTCCATCCCTCTGGGTGCTGTGTCCATCCCTCTGCAGGGATCTGTCCATCCCTCTGCCGTGCTGTGTCCATCCCTCTGCAGGGCTCTGTCCATCCCTCTGCAGGGCTCTGTCCATCCTTCTGCAGTGCTGTGTCCATCCCTCTGGGTGCTGTGTCCATCCCTCTGCAGGGCTATGTCCATCCCTCTGGGTGCCGTGTCCATCCCTCTGGGTGCTGTGTCCATCCCTCTGCAGGGCCGTGTCCAGCTCTGGCTCCCCAGCACAGCAGGGCCAGGGAGCTCCTGCAGTGGGGCCAGCGGAGGCTGCGCAGATGATTCAGGGCCTGGAGCCTCTCCCTGCCCAGGAAAGGCTGAGGGAGCTGGGGCTGCTCAGCTCCAGAGGAGCCCCAGCTGAGAGGGGCCCTCAGCCCTGGGTGTCCCTGTGTGCAGGGAGGGCTCAGAGCAGGGCCCGGGCTCTGCTCCGGGGGGCCCAGCAATGGCCCCAGAGGAACGGGCAGGGACTGATGCCCAGGGAGCTCCCCCTGCACAGGAGGCAGAACTTCTGCCCTGGGCATTGCCCCAGCCCTGAGCAGAGACCAGAGAGGGGCTGGAGTCTCCTCCCTGGGGATGTTCCAGGGCCCTCTGGACACAGCCCTGTGCCCTATGCGCTGGGATGGCCCTGCTGGAGCAGGGAGGTGGCATCAGATGCCCCACTGTGGGCCCTTCCAACCTGACACCCTCTGGGATTCTGTGAATGAGGCTGGCAGCTGGTTGTGCTTAACCCCAGGAGGTTTGGCTTGTGTCTCTTCCATGTGAATCCATGTGATGGGGATTTGTGCTTTAAAACCAGAAGGGCTTTGGGTCAGCCTTCACTGCCAGATTAGAGCTGGCAGGGTTGGCGGTAGCCCTGTGGTAGCACCTTGGGACCTTGTGCAGGAAGGGTGGCCTGGTTTCCAGGTAGGGAGTGTGTGCAGTGTGGAGGGAGAAGACAGACAATGGGTTCCTGGTCTGTGCTGGAGGGAAGATTCCTGGACCCAGGGAAATCCATGTGATGTGTTCTGAGGGTCCTCTCATGATCCAGGTGAAAGATGGGTGTGGGAACTCCCAGGGGAGTGAGGGGTGAGTGTGGTGGAAGATAAATCCATTCTTGAGGGGATAGAGTGGCTGCACAGCCTGGGGGATTTCTGCTTCTGTGGAGGGGGGAGATAATCTAGGGGGAACCTGATTAGAAGTGAGGAGTGCGATCTCTGAGAGGGGAGGGCGGAAGCGGGGATAAATGAGAATTAATTTAGCACAAAATCAAGATGTCAAGACCAAAGTTAATCAGGAGACAAGGTTAATTAATGAATACATCCTTAAACCATCACAACTACAACAACACCACTGTTATTAATCAAAGCACTAAGCATTGAAAAAGAGGCACTATTGATTTGTTCCTAACCCAGTGTTAGGGGTCTGGAAAAGAGGATGGGGGAAACAGAGTTTTTTTAGAAACATCAACATATCATGGGGAGAGTTACAAGCCCCAAATATTAAAATCACTCATTATGGTTTGTTTTAGAAGTAGAAAGTGGACAAAAGGGGTGGGCTGGGGATAGCAGTATCTGATCCTTAGACACTGGCAGCTTTAAGCAAGTGACCTAATTGATAGGCTAATAAGGGCCTAGGAGATGCTATTGACCTGAGATCCATCTAGAACATGGACAGCAGCCTTCAGAAAGTAAAGAAGTGATAAGTAATTAAAGATGCTATTGACCTAAGATCCATCTGGAACATTGACAAGAGCCTTCAGAAGGTAAAGAAGTGAGAAGTAATAAAAGCAGCACATCGTGTCTGTCTTTGGAATGGCTGTTTTGCCCTGCCAGGTGTTCACCTGACACTGCTCCTTAGGGGTGAAGGGGATCCAAGATTCTTATTCCCCACTCTACTCTTGGTTCCCCCCTACACAGGCTGGTGGAGGTTGACATGGTTTAGGGAGAGCACTCAGCATGAAGGGTAGAGAGTTGACATCCAACAGAGGAGCAGTGTCAGGCACTGGGACACAGTCAGGCTGATGGGGGCTTCCTCTTTTGCCAGCATTACTGAGAAGAGAAAGCTGTTTTCCAAGCAGGTTGTGCACGTGTGTGATGGAGCTCCTCAGTGCAGCCATCTCTGGGTCTGCTGTTGCCTCCCTCCCGTTCCTGCTGGGAAAGAGAACTGGCAACTCCACCAGATTTAACCTCCTATTTTGGTCTGGGAAAATTTTCTATTGCTCAGGGTGTGGCTGGTGGCTACACAAGGGCTGCCTGCAACTCTCTTAGACCAAAGCCCCCCTTCACAGAGCTGACATCAAAGAGGGTGACTCTCCCCCTTGGGTTTTCCATATGGCATTTGACTGATCAGGCATCGACAGATACCAGGTTGGAGGGTTGTCATTAGCCCTGAGTGATTCTGCAGGTGTCCCAAGGGGTCTGGGCTGATAGGCCTGATACTGTGCAATATTTCCCTCAATGATTTGGAAAAGGACATAAGTGTTCTCTCATTCTGGAGAGATCAGGCAGGAGCGTGGAGCAGTCAGGAGTGCTTTGTGAGAGCATTAAATCCCATTAAAATCAATGTGCTTGCCATGGTGAAAGTTGGAAATGAGGGAATGAAGAGTGCAAGCAATTCCCTGAGAGTGAAATATGAAGAAGAGGGAGTGGGAAGCATTTATCAATCTGGATAAATTAGAAATTGGAAATCACAGGAAAATTGATGAAGGGAGGAAAAGTACAGCAGAGTAAATTCACAGCTAGTGGTGCCAAAAAGGGAGTGATTTCTATCAGTATTTAAACAAAAAAATATAAAATTACCAGTGATTTTGACATCTTATCTCTGGGATGGTGAAACACAGAGACCAGAGGCGTACAGTCAGTATGTGTGTCCTGTATCTGGGAAAAATTAGATGGTGTATTCCTGCTCGGGGATGTGAATGGTGCAAACATGGCAAAACTATGCACAATCCATGGGCAGAGTGGGGAATAAGAATTATATACATTATTTGACAGAGGTGGCACTTCTGAGGAACTGCTGCCTCAATATTGGTGGCTATATATCAAGATATATATTTATAAATACACTTTTTTCCTCATTGTTGCAAATTGTTGACTCAGGATAGGAGGTTTTACTCTGCTCTCACTCTACCACAGCTCTTGGTCTTGAGGCAAGAATCAACGTGGGGTGGTCCCCTGACCTGTGCTGTGAGCAGGTCAAGCTAAAGCATCACAAAGGCCCTAAAATCTATGAATAAGTGCAATTCTTTAGGAGTCAGTGCCCCCATTTTATAGCAATCTGGTGAGGGGCCTTAACTGGGTGACAAGGTAATTTCCATACATTTAGTACATCCTATCTGGAGTCTCAGGACAAGGGCAGGTTTGACCCAGAGTAACTCTGAGCAGCTCTGCAAGGTTTGCAAACTGGCCTAAACTGGCCCATTTGAGTCTGGTGTTCTGTGTGCTGAACCAGCAAACACAAACCCTTCAGAGAAGGGATAAAAAGAGTAAAAGCAACTCTTTCCTTAATGCATCCAGCAGCCATTCCTGCGGGGAGGGTGGCTGGGGTAGAAGTCAGTTCTCTGACCACTGCAGGTGATCAGCTCCAGAGGTGTGATTCCCTCTCCCGTGTTCTTAGGCAGGCTACAAACATTTATTAATGGTCATAAAATATCCTGCCTGTTTTTTAAATCCAAACAGCAATGTATGACTTGACCACCATAAAGTTTGTCTCCAAACCACCACAAAAGGTTTGAATTACTCCTGGTGGCAATAAAAGCATTCTTTGGGCTAAAGCTTTGCTTTATTGTTGGCTTTTATTTTTCTCAGTCCCCCATCCTACCAGCAAGACATAAACAATGGGAGCTGAGTTGTCGTCCCCCACCCCCTCACACCTACATTAATAAGGTCCAGGAACAGCAAAATGAAGGAAACAGGAGCAGAATGGTCCTGCAGACGGCTGGTTGGTGATAAGCCCCACTTGCCTGGTGTTAAAGGAAGTGTTGCTCAGAGATATCCTTTGTCTTTGCAACTCAGAGTGCCCCAGTCATGTAAAAATGTTAATAGGAAGAAAAAAATTACATATATATACACCTATGTTATACTTTATAGAATATATATTTCATTTATTATAGAGATATACCTATATATTCTATACTTCATATAATATATATATATATTTCTTGGGTTATTTCAGGATCATTAAAGTGCTTTTTATTCAGGGTTGATTCTTTTCAATGTGGAATAAATTATATTAACTTATAGCCAGATTATTGATTTAACTTCCAGAAAAAAAATCTGCTCAGGAGTTGATTTCAGTTTACATCTTTGCTCTAAATGTTTTTCTGTAGGTAATTCAGAAGAACTTCTGTCTTTGGACAGACACCCTTAGGGAATGAAGCATTTGGTGTTAAGTGGCTGCTGCGTACCAAACATCTCCATGACTATAGATTGAATTCCTCCTATAAATCTATTTTACTACTGACTGTAAAGTCATTGGCAACTTTTCTTCATCTGCCATGGATGGAGATACCAGAGGAACAGGTAAAAAAGAACATCTGAATCGGACCTGAAGCGCTGCCAGGGCAGGAAACATTGAGGGGAGCAGAACAGCAGCGGTGTGGATGCACTGGTGCAAGTCATGGAATCACAGAATGTGCTGGTTGGAAGGGACCCACAGGGATCACCCAGTGCAGCCCCTGGCCCTGCACAGACACCCCAACAACCCCACCCTGGGCATCCCTGGCAGCGCTGTCCAAACCCCCTGGAGCTCTGGCAGCCTCGGGGCCGGGACCATTCCCTGGGGAGCCTGGGCAGCGCCCAGCACCCTCTGGGGGAAGAATCTTTTCCCAATATATCCAATCTAAATCTCCCCCAATTGAGCTTCAGGCCATTTCCTCCTGTCACTGGTCATGAGAGTCCTTGGGGTGCTGATGGGTTTGGCTGCTGTAGTGAAAACCTTATGGAGCTGCATCACTTCAGGTGCATTTATTCCTCTGGACCTCCTGGCCAGCCCTGCCAGGCAATGCAAAGGGTAATTCTGGGCAATTTCCACAGTTCTTCCCATGACCTGATGTGAAATTGTGAGCACAAGAAAGGTGTGAAAAAATGGATGTTGTGTGACTTTATCCACCCCATTCTGCCGGTCACTCTCAGAGCTCTCTGTGCCTGTTGAGCACTCCCCGCTCGCTGATGACAATTGTTCTGTCAGGGTAAGAGAGTTGAAGAAAGGCCCAAAATTTTTGCTGCCCTTGTTGGTAGATCACATTTGGTCCTGTTTCCTTGAAGATACCATGGAATAAGTTAGTGCAAAAGAGGGCAGAGAAAGAAATTAAGAGAGAAAATACGGCCTCTGTAAGCAAAGCCTGAAGGAAAGGCAGCTCTAAGGGAGCAGGCAACTTCACAGAATCACAGGATGCTTTGGGTTGGGACCTTAAAGACCATCTCATTCCAACCTTCTTGCCACGGGCAGGGACACCTTCCACTAGACCAGGTTGCTCCAAGCCCCATCCAACCTGGCCTTGGACTCTTCCACTTGCAGCAGGTTGGAGCAGTTTCATGTTTTGGCTGCTCACAGCAACATTGCAGAACCTGCAGCCTTGGCTATGAAAACCAAACAGTTTCCTAAGAGGTGGCAAAAGAGAGAAAAGGAAATTATGCCATAAGTAAGAAGGGATAAGTAATGAGGAAGGGATGGAAAACAGGAGTCTGAATTTTTAGTTCCAAATAGTTCAGGATGGAGCCTGAATTAGGGGAAATGAAAGCACTTTTGGGACTTTTCCCTGGCTCAGACTGGTCACGTCAGCTCTCACAGCCTTCCTAAGTTATTGAGTCAGCATTGAAAATGCGATAATGGGAAAGGGAGGATCTGTCCTTCTTCTTCCTCCATGGTCTCAGCAATGCTCTACCACAAGTTGGGCCATTGATAGCCACTCCCACACTCCTCTGGTTTATCAGATGCCTCAGCATCAGTGCTTGGGTGGTGCCAAAAGGTCTTTTGGTTCACACCCTTTGCCTGACTTTATCTCTGCCTCACTGGTGTAAACAGTTGTGTGGGGCAGGCAAAGAGCCTGGGGACAAAGAGCATTCCCAGCTGGACACAAGGGACTTCTTGAGCAGCTCTAGATAATGTCCCAGAGGAGGTGTCAGATTCCCTTCTGCATCAGGAGCCTTCCTCTTCCTCACCCCACAGACATCTGCCTCAGCTCCAAGGAGCCCCTGCGAGGGAGGGGAGGTGTGGGATTTGCACCGTGGGGCGCTAGCGGGAATGAGTTATGGGAATCCCTAAATCCTCCTAAGAAAGGGCAGTTAAAGCTGAACTGAAAATGAAACACTAAGCTGGTACAAGCCACCTCACCTATAAATCCAGTCCTGGTGAAATTTATTCCTGCACCACACTTGGTGCATGAAAGGGGATTTACGGCCGGTGAATTTTCACATCCCCCTTCTGCAGCATCACCCGCGGGGCTTCCCAACCTGCGCCGTGCCAAGGGTGCTCTTCCAAACCTCCCCCAGCCCTCAGCCTTGGGCAGGGAAGGGGGAGAAGAAAACAGGCCTGGTTTAGCAAACACGGAGAGCCAGAGGCACCGAGCCCCTTTCTGTGTGTGCTCAGAGTGTTTGGATAAAGGCATCCCCTAAAGGGGGAATTTGTTTGGTTTGGACTTCATTGAGTGAAAAGCTCTCAGCCCCACGAGTGCTTAGTTATTCTCTTGTCTAGTGGCTCCTCAACAGCCCCCACCAATAGGGAGGGGGCTTCCTATTTGAGAAAGTGGCCCTGCTTGTTGAAATTCTCTAGTGACTTAAATTTATTGGTTTTTCCTGAGGTCCAGCCATTTGAATTGCAAACAATGCCCCATCTCTGCCTCCTCCCCCTCTTCCCCAGCCAGAACAATGTGCAGAGCTGAAATAAAGCCAGGCCATGCAGACTCTGGAAGCCGAGCACGATTCCTTTCCGCATGAGCGGGGAGGTGGAAGTTTGCTGCCTCCTGGTCCCACTCATTGATGCAGAGGATGTCTGGGAAAGGGGAGGGCTGATCCAGGGGAAGAGAGAGAAGGAGCCAGCTCATGGATGATGGTTGGAGATCCCTTTTGCTTTATTTATTTATAACCTCTCCTGTTTAAAACACCATCCTGAGAGGGAATTAGTGATGGCGGATCCATGGGTACTGTCTCACTCTTCATACCTCAGCATCCTGGGAAGGATGCAAGGGATGGGGCATGGGCTGTGTGCTCCAAAATGATCCCACATCTGGAAAAAGGTGAACTTTTGTCATACTTCTGGGAGTGGCTGAACAGCTCTGGCCAGCCTGAGCCCAGTTAAACACGCAGGAAGCTGGGCTGCTGCTGTGGGAGAGATGGAACACTGCGTATCTGGTCACACATAAGTGGGATACAGGAGCACAGCAGCAGATGAACAGAAGTTGTCTCTGCCTGTGTCAATTTTAAGGCCTGGCTTCTTCTCTCCTGTTGGCTCAGGGAACTTCTGTGTTAGTTCACTCGCTTGGGTGCTTTCCCTCTAATTATGGTGCTGGGAGGGAGGGAGGAGGAAGGGAGAGGTTGTCCCCTGGAGGTGCTCTGGTACTGCTGGTTAGTTGAAAGCTGTGGGATAAATGATGGAAACAACACAAAGCTTGCATTTCACTCATTCTTTTTTTAAGTTGTGGAGTGTTTCTGAAGTTTTGCCTCTGCCTGGCTCTGCTCTCTTGGAAAAGCACCGAAATCTTGTCTGGTAGAGCAAGTCTTTGAGGTCAGCCAAACACCCACATTTGGGCAGAGGTGTGTTGGGGCAGCAGTTACCCAGAGGAGGTTGGGAGGCACAAGGATAGAAAACCCCAGAGGAGACAGCCAGGACACTGCTGTGCCCTGTGTCACAAGCATCCTGTAGAGACCTGGGCAGGGAGCTCAGGGGAGATGGAGGAAATGGAAATGTTCATGTGCACATGGGGACGAGGCAGCTCCTGACACTTGGTTGTGAGGGATACTCAGGTGTCACAGCACCAGCACTCAGAGGCACATCTTGCAAGAGCAGCCGTGCAAATCCTGAGTGCTTGACCTACTTCATATGGTAAAAATCACCTCTGGTATTCAACCAGAACCACAGAGGTCCAGAGCTGCCAGTCTGTGCTGCAGAGGCTCTTGGCTTCAGATCCCTGTCTGCATTTTGGGCTCATTTGCAGGCGAGGATGGTTCAGATGAACTTGTGGCCTTTCCCCAAGAGCTGGTGTGAATTTGGCTGCCTTGGCTGCAGAAAGACCCCGGAGAAGGGGCAGGGTGGGGTGTCAGAGGTGAAGGCACTGGCAGCACAGGGCACTGGTGGAGCTCAGGGGTCCTGCCCTTTGCTGGGGTCACAGCACTGTTCTTTTCTTCTCCAAACTGGGCTTTTGGGCCATCCTCTCAGCACACCCTCTTTGACTGATAGCTATTCATGTGCAACGCTCTTTCTAGCACAGAATAGCACTGATTTCATTTCACTGTGAGGTGAAGGCTGGGAGAAGTCAGCTATAAAAGGACAGGACAGAAATCTGGGGGAGCTGTTCTCTCCCTGGCCCGTGGTCTGGTGAATCCCCTTAGTCAAGTCTGCTTTGCATTCCTCATGTAGAAAATGGCAATAGGGACCCTGTTCTTTGCAGCAGAGCTGTGTGACACCTGCTGCTGCAAAGAGCTGTCTACAGTGGCTGTACAACAGCTAAAGAACATTTTCTCAGTACTATGAGCTATAGCAAGGTGCAAGGCAGAAGGAGAACAGACCCAGATGCCATCATAGGTGTGTGGGGATAAGGGCAGGCTTGAGGCACTGCCAGCCCTTGGCCTGGAGGGCACCTGGCAGTGAGATATAACACATCCTCCTGAATGAAACTCCCTTCCCCTCTTTGGGGAATCAAGACTTGGCTCCATTCCCTGGACAAATTAATGCAGACCAGCATCAAACACAGGTGTCTGAAAATCTGTGGCCTGATTTGTTGCTCCTCTGGGCTGGCTCTCCTTTACCAGAGTGAGCTGGCCTGTGGTCTGGCCCAGCTCTCTGAAGCCTTTACTGCTTCCTTTTCTGACCTCGTAACAATGAACACATTTGACCACATTAAACTTTACCTTTTTCCAGACGTTTGGATGCTCTGGGGCATCTTGCTGGTTTTTGCTCAGCAGGTAACCTAAGCTGAGATCAGATACGTTAGCTGGGTGAATTCCTCTTTATCTGATGCTGACACCTTCACCTCATGGACTACTGAAATTCCTGGGAAAGACAGCTCTGAGCATTGCCCTGAGCCACAAATCACTGATTCAGACCCTTTTTCTCCTCTAGGAGGGCAGGAAATAGAGATTTCATTGACACTGGAGAGTGATGCTTTCAGCAGATTGGGCTTTGTCTCTGTCAGTGTCTGATGTGCTGAAGGAAGAAACAAATGGCAAAACCCTGCTCATGCAGGGGGATTATTCATCATAAATGCCATCCAGTTTTGTCTGTGAGTCAAAAAGGGAGGCTACTGCTATTTTTGAGGGGGTTGTTCATGCAGGAATTCCATCCTTCCCAAGGCCAGAGGGTGCTGAGGATTTGGGGGCTCATTTGGTGTTGAGAGGAATTCAGTTTATTGATTTGAACAATTTTTTCTTAAGTACTTCTCTGAGTGAACTTCAAAAGTGGAAGTAAATTCATTTTGCTGCTTTTCCAGGGCTTGGAAAGAACATCCCAACCCACAAGTACTGGTGTGTGTGAACGGGGGATTAAAGTGACAAAGATCTGGAGATCACACCCGAAAATGCAGAGAGGTCTGAGAGATATCAGGGACTTTGTAATCCTGGAGGGGTAAGGTTCAACAGAGAACGTACCCTACCCAAAACCTGCCAGCCCCAACATTCCTGGAGGTGACAAACACATGGAGACAAGGCTGAGCTCAGGTTTTTGGGGCTCCAGACACCTCATGAGGGATGTTTCAAGCCTTGAGGCCAGTGTCATTTCCAGCCCTGGGGGCTGCAGTTTCTCAGCTGTTTCTGTCAATTGTACTTAATTAATGTTTATTTTCCCTTTCCACCTTGTCTGTAGATGCTGAAGGTTTAGAAATGCTCACATGCATCCTTTGCCTACCGGAGCTGAGGTCCTGCCTCCACTCCCAGCCCCAGGAGCTGTGGTGCTTTGCAGGAGTCTCTGCCTGGTTCTGTCCTTCAGCAGGGTTGTGTCCAGGCAAACCAAACTCCACCCTGAGTTCCTACCCGTGCTTGTTCTCCTCCACTGGATCCTGGATTGTCCAGCCACTGGACTCAGCACCTGTTTTCCAGTGCTTTGGCCTAGTTATAATTGTGCTCAATACAAATCTCATCCCATGGCCCAGGAAGTGGCAGTTCTTTGAAGGGAATCCCCCTCTTTTAATTCAATTAATGCTGAAGCTAATTTCCACCCTGGGGCTCAGTCCCAGTGCCTTTGAAGTCAATAATAGTTTTGTGCTTCCCTTGGAGCGGAGCAGGTTGGAGCACGTCCCTCTCAGCCAGAGGCTTTGCCAGGCCTTTCAAAGGCTGTTTGGTTTTTGTGCCAAGGGAACTGCGTCCTGCTCCAAGTCAAGGGGGGAAATTTCAGCAGGATGAGGCCTTGGAGATCTCTGTCAGGCAGTCCAGGTGGATGTTAGGGGATGGAGTGCACTTGTTTTCAGAGCACATTCAGCATTTCCTTCATAAAAGAGAAGAGGTACTGCTCTGTAACCACTTCAGGACATAGAGCATTTACAATGAAACACATATTTGCCCTCTTTGGATTTATTTACTCTCAGAGTTTTTATGCACATCCTTAAAATATCATTTGGATCATCCTTTCCTGGTTTGATTTAATGGAGTAAAAACCACAGTTGACTGGCAACTCTTCGGGTCAAATATGAAACGTCAAATTCTGAGAGGAGTTTGCTCACTGTCAGAGTGGTAACTGATTCCAGACAGCCAAGAGGTGATTTTCTCTCCTTAAACCTGGCACGTAACTGAAGTATGAAGAAAATCTAATTGGTTTCACCACCTTTATTGTTGGTGACAAGCAGAGGCACCTCCAGGAGGTGTTCAGACTTTAGGAGGATCTTTTCTTTGACTGTGCAGGAGCTTTAATTGATCAAGGCTAAAATGATTAAGCTTCAGAGGAAGGCAGCATTGCTCCACATTATGACTTTTTATTATACCTTAACAGCCGTATTGAACAACTTTGGGCTTTGCAGTGATTTTGGAATAAAACTAATCGATGTCATAGAAATAAATGCAGGAATCTTTGATGTGTGGATGGAGCCGTAGGGGGGTGACACGCAACCCAATTACTGGCAAAAATGGAACGTATTACATATTTTGTTATGCTTCAGCTACCTATTGAAAAATACTTTTACTAAGGTCTTCCTGTGAAAAAAGTGCTGTTCTGCTAATTTTCATGTGTCCCTCAGAGAGGAGGAAACAAAACCGCAGCCTTCAGTCAAGGTTTAGCATTGAGATTAATGCACAAATTTACACGACAATCATAAAATCATTAAGGTTGGAAAAGACTTCTAAGATCGTCGAGTCCAGCCATTGACCCAGCACTGCCAGGTCCACCACAAAACCATGAGCAGATTGAAGCTGTCAGTGTGAAATTCCACCCAGGTGAGTGGGGTGGATTTTACATCACTGCTGGTTCACTTCTCCACTGCTCTGAAGCTTTGCCCTGTAAAGGGAAGCAGCAACTACCCAGATGTGCCTCTGCACCTGGTTTCTGAGCCCCACGCTGCTTCCCAGCCTGAGCTGCTGAGGAGTGCCAGCGTGAGGGGCCAGCAGCTGCCTTCCTGTGATGTGATGGGAAATGATGGCCACGAGACGGAGAAATGAATATGAAAATAGCCCTATGATCCCCAAGGGACAATCGCTTTGTTGCAAAACAGTCTCACCAGGAAAGCAGAGAAACATGACAAGTCTCATTGTGCTTTTGGGATAGATGGGCAGTGCCAGATAAATACCTGTAATGGTTTGGGTGTTGTTGGGATTGGATTTGGCAGGGGGAACACACCATTCTTTGGTGTGATGCTGCTGGGTAGCAGAGTGAGAGGTGATCATGGTTATCTGCTCGGACAGCGAGGCCTCCCAGCCTCTGCCTCCAGCCACAGGCCAGAGTTAACAAGCTCCACGCTCCAGAGATAAATCCCATCCTAATCCTCCCGAGCCCCCGACACTGCCGCTTGTTCAAAGTGCACGATCCCTTCTCGCTGGGAGGGACAAAGCCAGCCTGATAGAGTGAGAACTGAGCCGTGCATTTGCCCCAAAAATTAAAAGGAGTGGAGATCTAAGCTTTCCCTTGGGATTAAATAAATAAATAAATAAATAAATAAATAAATAAATAAATAAATAAATAAATAAAAAAATAGAGGCTATGACTGAGGTTGGTTGGTCAGTTTGTTTCATTCCTCTTTGATGCTCCCGGCCCCTGTGCCAGGGGCACCTCCTGATCGAGCTGGGAAATTTGCTTATGAAAGGACTGAATGAAAATGAAGTCAGGGAGCAGCCTTTACAGGTGCAGATCTGGAGTTTAGGATAAACACCTACAAGTTTGGATTTCCTGCCTGCCACTTACCGTAACTGTCTAATCTAGCTACCCATTCACCTTTCCTTTCATCCCAGGATGTCTAGTCTGATGTAACTGCCTGTCCTTTCATCCCCTGCTATCTTCCTCTTGATCTGTGTTTTTTAGAGCTCATTCATCACACCTTACAACTTCTAAAGCACCCACATAGGGCCACAAAGTTTCTCTTTACATTTTAGCCAAAGTGCTTGAAGGGATGGAAGGCAAAGCCTCTGCTGAGAAACCCGGGGAGAGGAGCTGTTACTTCTTGTTTGAATCACACCTGAAAGCACCTCGGTGAAGGCACTGAACACAGAAGCGGATTGTTCACATCCTTGAAGCTTTTATTCAAATTCCGGCCCGCTGGAAATGGGCAGGTTCATTAACTGGCTTTCCTGGCAGCATTTTCCCTTGTATTGGGTAGGGAATGCAAGTACATGGGGCACCAACATGCTCCAAGTGAAAGGATAACGGAAGACACCAGGGCAAAAGGGGACACTCCAGAAGGGCCATTACATTCACAGAGACATTTTTGGCCTGTCACTTTGCGTCCAGCTCTGGTGGCAGCTTGATTTTGATTTCTAAAGAGGGGTGGAAAGCATAGAGAAAATCTGAACAGGAATAAAAACCTGAATATGGGACAAAAGTGGCTCTTTGAATATGGGACTGCATTAGGGCTCTTTATTTCGAGGTCTGAAAGTAGGAAGGTCAGGGTGGAAACGGTCAGTGGAGATGAGAGAAATGAATCAAATATCAGTAAGTGCTGTGTGAGTGTCAGCACCGCCCGGCTTGAAAGAGGTGCACCGATTTCTTAAGCAAATTCTAAATAGCAACCAGCTCCAGACAATGATTTAGGGACAAAATTAGCCTTATAGGGAACACCTCTTTTGGAAGGTCCCTCTCTCATTCTCTCTTGCTCATTCCTTCTGTTCTTTTATTTCTGTCCCCCCCTCAAAAGGCGAGGTTGTTACTCGGGAGCCCTTTTGAGGGGAGAGAACCATGGTGAGATTCTTGTGTTGGCATGGCTGATGTTAATGGGTAACACCAAGGCCAAAGGTCCTTTAAAGCTCCCACATCTGCAGCTTTGTACAGACCTCACCTCCGAAATGCCTCAAAGTGTGTAGCCAGGCAGGGCTTAATGTGTATTAGCAAGACAAAGGCCTGGGGAGGGGAGGAAAGGGGGATGAGTTTTAATTTACTGAAGATTTATTAGGCCTCATGAAATCGGCCTGAACCACCCATTTTCTATATCATCTGCCCACATCCAAAGGGGGCAGCTTTGTTGTGGGGAGATGGTTGCTGAGAATTATCCCGCAACAAATCTCCGCAGCATCAAAGGGACACGGACAGGAGCAGGACGGGGAGGAGGGTTCACCCTCTCCACACAGAGCCCCAAATCTGGAAATATGGAGACGTAGGAATGCCATTCAGGCTCGATCCTGCCTTCCCTTGACTTCTTCTTGTGAGGTGCATGTTCCCTCTGCTAAGCCTCAGGTAGATGAGTGGGAGATCAGGAGGGTGGAGAGAGGGAGCTGGAGATGCCAAGGTGTGCTCGTCACATGAGGCTTTGGAGCTGAAGGGGTCTGTTTTGGGAAGTGTTAGTGAGTCATTGCTCACATGGAGATGACACCCTTTTCCTTCCAGGTAGCTGCCATGTGTCTCCAAACCTAAGCCTGTAAGAAAGGCTTTAATGTGGCCCACAGAGCTTTAGGGAATGGCCCATCTTGGATGTCTCCAGGCTGTAGCTTGGCCATGAGTTTGGCAGTTCTGGGATTCCCTCAAAGGCCTCTAGGAAAAAGGTTATTAATCATACCTGGCTCCTTTCCTTCCCATGTCCCAGTCTCACTGTAATTGATTTGAGTATTTAATTTCTGGCTTTAGCCTGTCCTGGAAAGAGCACCGGAACATTACTGTAACATGTGAAATGTCGTCCCCAAGCTGACAGAGAGAGGGAGGATTTGGGGATACAGCTACAGGAACAATCTCATGGGGGATCACCAGGGCTCCAAGGGACCCCTTGGATTAATGGGGGCAGGAACAGGGGATCATAACCAGCCTATTGGGGTCTCCTGGAGAGGAGGGACTGTCTTTGAGAGTAAGACTGACCAAGCCCCCCTCTATTTCTTTTTGCTCATAATATCAGCAGAGAGGAGATGGCCCTGGATAGTGAACTGTGAATCACAGTATAAAGGGTGTATAATTTCCAGCAGGAAAACCACTGTGGGGAGTTAAGCAAAGCATAAGGTGTGAGAGCAGACAGTGGGATCTCAGAGTCATGGAATGTTTTGGGTTGGAAGGACCTTAAAGATCATCTCGTTCCAACCTCCTCTCCCAGGGCAGACAGGACAAGTGCAGAGACTTCACGGAGACATGGGAAATAAAACTTTCTGTGGTGAGAAGGGAAGGAGAAGGGAGAGGGGTTGTCTGAAACCAGCAACTGGATGGGGTGTTGTCCATGGTTTCATCTTTGCTTGGCTTTGTGAGCTGATAAAAGTTATGCCAGCATCCATCTCTCTTAACCATTCATCTCTCATTGGCTTCCTGGCAGGAAGGGATGCTCAGCAATTCCTACAGATGAAGGCATTGAAGTCTTCTCTGTCACTGTCCAAAGCAACCAACCCTCCTCCCTTGCTCAGTCACCTCCATACTCCTGTTTCCTGGCAGGCCTGGGGCTGTGGTGCCTCAGGTCTGTGGCTTTCATCCCACCAGTCCATAGGGGATCCCTTTTCTAGTGGAAAAGTAAAGGAGAACCAGGAGCTAGACCATTAGAATTTCCTTTTGTTGTCTCACATAAAAGAACTTTCTGGTACTGGTCGTCATGGTGCCAGCGTGAGAGCTAGGAAGTGAATCCTGCCTGAAGTGCCTGAAACACTGTTCCCTCTGTCAGGGATAAAATCCAGGTGGAACAAGGAAAGGACACAGATCAATAGCAGTGGATGTTCGTGTCAGACTGGCTGGGTGCCACAGCAGTCCATGACACTGAGAGTGGGACTTGTGGGTCTGATCCTGTCCTGAAGGACCCAGCTGTGGGTCTGGGGCTGTCATTCCACGATGACATTTGCTCTGGTTACCTGGTGTCAGCTGTAGGTTTTTAAGAGACTGTTCCTTTCACATGCAAGCTCCAACTCAGCAAGTGTAAACCCACAGCCAGTTCCAGGGTTTGCTTCTTCATTCTGTTGTAATTTGTATAAATTCTTCTTCCTCACCTGAATGACAGGTGCAGGTCATGTTATCTCCTGAAATCATTCCTGTTTCCTTGCTCCAGAGAGTAGGAAAGTGCTGTGCCTCAAATGCTTGCCAGGTCATCCTTCTGGGAAGAGATTTCCTGAATGAACCTGAAGTCAGGCTTATGGCATTTCTGTACCTTGATATTCCTCATGAGACCTCTGATCCTTGGAACAGAGGCACCCTGGGCACAGCAGACGTGACATCTGTATCTCTGTGCAGGACGTGCACCAGGGATGAGGGTGACTTGGTTCCCCAAAATAAGTGCTTGCAACCCTGAAGGTCAAAAAAAAAATTGAGAAACTGCTGATCCCTGGATCAAATGTCAGGCAGGTAAGATGTTGTAACCCTAGGAATTTCACCTGGCAATGAAAATCAACGAAATTTCTCAAGTAATTAAAAAATTTAAAGGTGTTACCTAAGGTTGCAGCAGCTCCTGTCACAGCCTGGTGGATATGGCAATAGAGTCCATGAATAATTTTTATGGATCTTCTCTTAGAGAAGGGGCTGTGTGTGGATGGCAGGAGGAAACCTCCAGATGAAGGGCTCGGAGAATGTGTGTGTGTTTCTTCTTGATTTGGATCTTGGGACCTCAACCGACTTCCCTGGGGCAGAGTCAGGACCCTGCTCCTTTAGGATGAGGCACTGTGGGTGGATCCTGTCAGATGGCAGAGCCCCATGGGATTAGGTACAAACAACTGAGCACATAAAAACAGAGCATTTGTGGGGGTGTTTCAGGTGTTTGGGTGAAAGACACAGGTCTAGAATCACTCCTACAAATCCTCTTCTTGGCTGTACTGTGTGAAGTTATTTCTGATGCCTCATTACATCCTTAGGATACGTGTCACAACAAAAGTGTAGAGACCTCCCTCGTGCTCCCGATTTTTGTGTAAATGCCCTTTGCCGTGTGATCAGCTGCGGTGTCACAGCCAAGTGCCTCTCATTGAGCTTTCCGAGCCGACTCCCTGGGCTCTGCATGGGCTGGGCAAAGGGTTAAGGTTTGTCCCATTGATAGGAAAATGCCTTTAGGCACCGCTATTCTTGAAGAACACTGCCTAAACCATTGAACCCCTTCGGAGTTAGGAAGCTGTTCATGCACCCTCAGGAGGAAGGGCGAGTGCTGAACAGAAAAGTTACAGTCCATGGGCAGGCTGAGCAAACAGGGAACTGTTGGAAAGCAGTCAAAGGAAGCTGAAAAGCCATCTTAGATACGGAGCTGAGCATGAGTCACCCGGGGAAGTCAAAATAGACTGCTCAAGTACTTCACTTCAAAGCCTTCAACACCATCAGCTCTCAAGCATCCCAGGAATGCCAGTGCCCTTCAAAGGCGGCAGGGAGGGATGGCTGCGTGTCCCTCATTCATCTCCCCTGTGAGCTGAGGCTTTAACAAAGCCCCTGCAGGACACGCAGGGTCTGGAGCCCCGCGCTGGCTGCGGCTGCCCCGGGCCAGTCCCGGCTCTGCTGGGCCGGTCCTGTGCTCCATCTCACACCCTGCTCACTCCGGGGTCCCGCGGCTTCCGAGTCGCTTCAGCTTTACTTGGGAAGACAGGGACACTCACCGGCTTCCCAGGCACTGCAGTGAGATGGACATCCAGGTTCTCCTGGAGGCAGTCAGATCCTGCTGCTGGCAGCCGCTTTCAGCCGTGGGATGAGCCCTGCTCGCCTTGCCCCAGCCCAAGCCGACCTTCCCGGGTGCTGCTGACCAGCACTGGTCGCCAGTGGGATGTTCATGCCATGGGTGGGACTCCACAGGCTGACAGTCCCTCTGCCAGCACAGATGTGGGTCCATGGGGTTTTCATCCAGAGAGCAAACCAAATCAAATCCATGTTTGATTTTAATAATTATGAAATGTCCCTTTATTAAAAAAACAAAAAAACAACAAACAAAAAACAAACAAAAAACCAACCAACCAAACAAAAAAAACAAAACCAAAAACAAACAACAAAAAAACCCCAACAACAACCAAACAGTGTTATCTACAGGAATATTTCAATTTTCCTTATAATCATCAATTCTTATTATTAATTTATCAGGCTAGACTGAAGTGAGAAATCTCCTGCTGCCTTGGTAGACAGGTCTTAGCAGAGTCTGAAATCATCAACATCCCTTTATTGATGATTTCGACTGGTTCACAAGCATCAGACTTCTATTTCTGCTGTTCTCTTCCTCTGAACTTGTATTTTTTTGCATAATATTTTAATCTCAACTCTACCTTGACTGAAAAAGTAAAACCTGAGCCCATCAAAAGATCACATTAACAGGAAAAAACTGTATTTTTGTATTTATTTTCCTGGGGGAGGAACAACACAAGTCCTGCCACTCCACTGGTGGAGCTGCAATAAGTTAGTAAATGAATAGAAGAGATTTAATAAAATCACAGGGCTCAGGCAAAGCAAAGAGGGGCACAACACAATAAAACAGAAACTGGAGAGGGAGTTTGAAGTGTTAGAGGCTGAATGGAATTGCTTGAGTTGGAACCCGACCAGGGTCCTGGGGCTAACACCTCTCCTCCATGGAAAGTGTTAGAGGAACTTTAATATTTGTAGTGTTCAGGATTCTGGGTTTGTGCCTTGTCCAAGGATTAGATTTAAAAAATAAATGTTGATGCTACTGAGGATTGTCATGTGGAGAAGAGCCTGTGGGCAGGCCACAGACTTGGTCAAGGTTAAATATAAATAAAGCTTCAAGGTGACTTAGGAGCCAAAGTCTGATTTTCCTGAGTAACTTAGATGCTTCAGCCCAGATCCAGCCATAGGCTTTGGGTCCTAGCTGGGAGACAGGAGCTCAGACTAATATTGCACACATGTTCTTGGCTGGCCCTGGGTGCTGAAGCCCAGATTTCAGTGTAAGTCTATCAGATGTAAGTTGTTAAATCGCTGAGCACCTTTGAAAATATTCCCTGGCCTTATGGGAAATATAGTTCCCAAGGAATTTAGCACTTGGAAGCAAGGTAAATCAGAGTAGCCCAGATGTGTTGGTACACCCAGGCTATGGATTTGCAGCACCCTTTTCCCAAGTGCATGTCCAGCTTAATGCAATCCAGGTGCTGGGCTGCAGCAGCAGGTGGTGGAGGTGGCTTTCCCCAGGGAGGTGGCAAAGAGGGATAAGCTGAATTCCAGGGTGAGATGGGATAAGCTGAATTCCAAGGTGAGATGGGTAACATCTTGTCCTCATGTAGGTATGTGCTAAAGGTTTGGGCAACATCAGAGCCAAGTGTGTGGCCCTGGCAGGACAGTGCCCTAAAATGACCTTAAAGTCTCCTAAAATGACCTTAATCTCCCCTCCCTTCACCTCAGTGAACTCAGTGTGGGACTCCCAGTGTCTGGAAGCAGCTGAGCCATGGTGCATCCATGCCTTGACATCCATGCCAGTTTGTATATTATATACATATATATATATATATATATGACCATCCAGTTGCTTGAGCTCAAACCCACATTTTGGGGCTCTGCTGGAAGTGTCACTTGTGAGTGGCAGAGAAAGAAGCACCTGCAGAAGAGCACGGCAGGGCCAAGGCACAGTGCACAGGGTTGTGCCTGTTCCAGGCTGGGCTGTCCCCTCACTGAGCCAGGGCACCCAGGCAGCTGCCTTTGGCTGTGAGAATTTTTCTGTGCTAAGACCTTGCTGCTGTTTCTGCTGGAGCTGGCACAGTTAATGGGTGCTGAGCACAGCGGTGCTGCCACACTGCCTGCCTGGCAGAGGGGATTTACTGTGTCTGGAAAGGAGCCCAAGCTCAAAATAATAGTTTTAATAACAAATTAAAGCAATGGAGGATGATACAGTGTTAATGCCACAGGCAGCAATGCAGGAAGAGCTGAAACACCACAACCTACACTGACCTTACAGCTGTACTTTTAGATGACTCCTTAGTCACATATCAGGGTACCACCAGGAGAAACATTTTAGGGTTAAACAAGCAATGCCCATCTTCCCTGACCTCCAGCTATCTGGTTAGCTCTGAGATTGGTGCTAGATGGTGGAATTTGGTGTCTGCATCACGCTGGTGCTAATAATAAAACTGGGTCTTCCTTTGGGATAATTTCAGGATTTGATCTAGCTTTCCTCTGAAGGCCACAGGAGCTGTGTGTGCTCAGCCCTTTCTAAGAAGAGCCCATTGTTTTTGTTTTTCGATATGAATTTCGGTGTTTTCATTCCCATCAGCAAACCTGAACACACAGGACTCTGAGTTGGGTCCTGTACAGTTTGGGGCAGGATGAAGACAATGGCTCACTTTGCAGAAAAGTTAGGGAATTTCATGTCAGATGCCCCATCCCTCCATGCAGCAGCACTAACCAGGATCTCCATTAGCTGTGCAGGGAGGACAGGTCTCCAGTTCCACAGCCTGGCTGCTCTGTTCCAACTAAGACAGAGCCAGGCCAATGTGCAGCTCTGCTTCCCCTGCAAGAGCAGGCGTGGGGGGAGAAATCAGGGCTGGTGAAGCTGCTTTGAGGAGCAGCCCTTGCTGAGCAGGTCCCCTCTGCAGACCCCCTGGCAGGGAAGGGCTGACACAGCAGTGGTGAGAGGACTGCAGGACCATAGACATTGATGTGGGAGAAGTTTTTTTTCATTCTTTAGGGGTTCAGGGTTTGTTTTCTTCTTGTGCCCATTCTGCCTGAGCCTAAGCTCACTCTTTTGGAGGACCACAGTTGCCTGGATGAGGCTCCTGCCAAGCTGCTCTGAAGCCAGGGATCACAGCCCCACCAGGAATCACAGGGATTACGCATCTACCAGGGATCATACCTCCACCAGGGATCACAGCCACACCAGGGATCACTCACCCACCAGGGATTACACATCTACCAGGGATCTTACCTCCACCAGGGATCACAGCCACACCAGGGATCACACCCCCATGGCTGCAGCTGCCCTTGGCTATAAAGGCAAAGCAATCCCATCCCAGCTGAGGCTGGAGTGTTCCTGCTGTGTGCCTGAGCTCTATTCCCAGCCTGGGGGTTTGTAAGGCCCTCACATCCCAGGAACTGCTGCTACCTGCAATGCTTGTGCTAAAAGCACTCTGCAAGATGCAGCTCATACTGGTTTTCCCTCTCACACCCATGGCTGTGCCAAACTGTTCCTGGTTTCATTCTTGTGGTGTTTCCCTTCAGTGAGAGCTCAGGGAAGAGCTCTGCTGCTGGAATAGCTGTTTCCAGGAAAAGCCTGCCCAGAGCTGGCAGCGATTTTGGGTGGTTACCCCACTAACCCTGTGCAAAGCTTCCAGGTGTGCTGTGGTAGGAACTGCAGGCCCAGAAAAGCTGCTCATTCCCCAGGAACATGGTGTGGCTGTCCTGGAGCATGGCCTGATGTGTTGTATGGGAACACAGGGCCAGCTGGGGCTGGGGGAACTGAGCTGGGAATTGCTTCCTCAGTGGGGTCTGCAGGGAACAGGCTTGGCCTGAACCCCAGGAGCTGCAGCAAGATTTTGGCTCTGGAGGATTTAGCACATTCAGCTCAAAAATACAACGAGTAAATGTGCAGGACACAGACAATGAAGGATGATGAAGCAGGAGTCCCCCAGCAGTGCAGGCACACCATGGGAAGGAATTTGGTCCATTCAGTCCTTCTCATTGCCACAACTTCCCCTAACCAGTGGGCTCACTGTCACCTGGGCAGAGGTTCCTGGGCCAAGCTCCCTGCTGGTGCACAGGAGATGCAGGTTCCCAAGGAGCATCATGGCAGTGCCCCCAGTACTGCAGCACACCTCTCTGCTGCCAGGCATCCTCCACCAGAGGTGGCACGGGATACATGGGAGGCCCAGATCCCTCCTGGAGCAGCCACGGGCTGCCAGGGGCTCTCCATGGAAGAGCTGCTGGATGCTGGGTTTGGGTACCAGGATCTCTCCCTCTGCACCACACACCTCATACATTTTCTCTGTTGGCTTTTTGGGTTCAGGGAGATTTGCAAGGCAGAGAAATATAACCCATGTGTTAAACAAAGAGGAATTATGCCCTTGTACACCCCAAAACTGGGAGTCTGGAGCTGTTAGGGGCTTCCCTGATCCCTCCCAAATGCTGTGCTGAGGCACTGCAGTTGTTGGGAGCACTTGGCTGCAGCAGAATCTTTCACTGCACAGCTGCTCCAGGCTGGAGAAGGCCCTGAGCTTGGGGACAAGACAGTCACCACCAACTGGGGCACTTCCAAACAATCTAGAGGCACAAAGTAAAAAGGAGTGCATTTGCTTTGATCTATCATCTTTTATCATTTGTAAACATCTATTAATTGGCTGTGTCAGGCCCAGATCCTTATCATCTTCTGGTCTAATTTCCCCTGTTCGATACATTTCCTCCACTATAAAAATACCCATCACCCACCCCTGTCAGCACAGATTAAATCTAACGCTCTTTCTTTCAGCTCCTCTCCCCAGTGAGGCTGTAAAGCTGTCAGCTCCACACTTGACAAGAGCCAGGCTGCCCTCCTTCCCTTTGTCTCCTGAAGGAGGAAAATATTTAGGTGTCACTGGCTGGATGGCCACAGGGAAGTCAACAGAGCTCGACCCCTCCACTAATCTGAGCCATGAGAGGAGAGAGGAGTTTCCAGTGGCAGCAGCTGGGATGCTCCCAGTGCCTCTGAGGTTCACCGATCCCTGCGGGCGCTTCCCTGCCTTCCCAAGGACTTCTGTGTGCAGCACTCAGCAAACTTCTCCCTGGGAGTCCCCCAGCTGCTGACATTCATGTGACATCTAAACATCTTGGAAGGCAGGAAGGTGCTGGCTCCCCTGGTGAAAGGCTGATAAGGGGGTGAGTGGGGTCTCTTCAAAGGAGGTGTGCCCACAGCAGGGCTGAGGGGACAAATGTTTCCCAAACCTGCTGGCTGAGTGTTAACACCCTGTCCTGTCCCTGGGTTAAATAAAGCACAAAGGAGGTGGCTGCAGATGGCACATGTCTGTGTATTTGCAGTGAGGTAGGTGATGCAAGATCCCTGAAATCCCTCCTGGGCTCTCAGCAGTTCTTGCTGCTCTCCTGTAAGCAATGTCTGAGCATCCCTGCGGGCAACCACAAGGCTGAACGCTCTGCTTCCTGCTCAGTCAACAAAACATGCCTTTCCAAGAGGGACAGCAGGAAAAACTTCCCAACAAAGGCAGAGCAGGGATGTGCATCAGCCGTGGCACAGCAGGAAACAACTGGAAAAAGAAACAGCTCCTTGGGACAGAGTCCAAGCGCAATGGAAACGAGCAGTCCTGGGAAACACAGCAGGGAGGACCGAGGTGGGCAGGCAGGAGGGTTCTGGGAGGTGTTGAGCTGCAGCAACACCCATGGTCATCAGCCCATGGTGTGCTCTGGCCTAATCCTCCTTGGCTGCCCTTCGGTGAGGTTACAGAGAACCAAAGGAAGGGCTTAAAAATAACCTCTCCTCCTGCCCCTCCCCACCTCACGCAAAGCATTTTCCAACCAGACCAGTCCCTGCCCTGAGAAGTGATGGGTGAGCTATGGCCTTGGAGAGGTGACTGTCCAGGGGCAGGTGTCCTCAGGCAGGTGTTGCTGTTGAAGCATGCAGTGATCCCGTGCTGAGCTATGGGATCCCATGGACTCATCCTGCTGGTCACAGCAGCAGTGATGCCATGCTGAGCTATGGGATCCCATCCTGTGTACTCACCCTGCTGGTCACAGCAGCAGTGATCCCATGCTGAGCTATGGGATCCCATCCTGTGTACTCACCCTGCTGGTCACAGCAGCAGTGATCCCGTGCTGAGCTATGGGATCCCATCCCATGGACTCACCCTGCTGGTCACAGCAGCAGTGATCCCGTGCTGAGCTATGGGATCCCATCCTGTGTACTCACCCTGCTGGTCACAGCAGCAGTGATCCCGTGCTGAGCTATGGGATCCCATCCTGTGTACTCACCCTGCTGGTCACAGCAGCAGTGATCCCATGCTGAGCTATGGGATCCCATCCTGTTTTCTCACCCTGCTGGTCACAGCAGCAGTGATCCCGTGCTGAGCTATGGGGTCCCATCCCATGGACTCACCCTGCTGGTCACAGCAGCACTGATCCCGTGCTGAGCTATGGGATCCCATCCTGTGTACTCACCCTGCTGGTCACAGCAGCACTGATCCCATACTGAACTATGGGATCCCATCCTGTGTACTCACCCTGCTGGTCACAGCAGCAGTGATCCCGTGCTGAGCTATGGGATCCCATCCTGTGTACTCACCCTGCTGGTCACAGCAGCAATGATCCCGTGCTGAGCTATGGGATCCCATCCCATGGACTCACCCCGCCAGTCAGGCAGCTCTGCCAGCACCTTCAGTGCCTGCTGAGCCCAAAGTGCCTGCTCTTGAGATAACAAGTGTTTCAGGATGGTCCTAAGAGATATCCCAGTGTAGCAGCACAGAGTTGATGTAACTCCTGCCGTGGATTGCTCCAAAGCTGCTCCTGCTGCTGTACAGCTCAGCACATCAGGCCAAGAGGACTTACAATACATTTAACGTGCATGTTAGCACTCCATTAAATATTGACTATGCTTAAATAAATGATGCAGCCAACTTTCAAGGAAGAAAGGGCTTATTTTGTCAACACAAAATATCCCTCTGTGCCCTTATCCCCGTTAGTCCGTCCGGGGCCAGAAAGTTCCCTGAACGAGGTCTTTGTGGCTGGTTTCATATGACATCACTTGTCCAAAGGAGACTCTGTTAGAGCTGAAAACTTGGTTTGGCCCTAAAAAGCAAGGTGTTTTAACCTGAACATGTCAGCAAGATGACTGCAAAATTCTCTTTGAAAGAAGCTTGCGAAGAAGAAATTTGTCAAAACCTACCCTTTTCCACAAATTGTTTTGACATAAATGAGTCTGCATTTTGACAGAGACATCCTTCAGTGGAAAATCCCAGAAGCACCTCAAATGCTCCTGATTCACTGAAGGAGTTGTCATGTATGTCCTGCAGCTCTCCCTAGTGTCACCCTCTCTTGGTCTTGGTGGGCTTTATGAAGGGCATGTGCTGATTTGGGGGCTTAGCAAGTAAACCCATCAAAAAAGCTGGATCAGAAAGAAGTCTGGATTCAGCCCCCTCCCCCTAAATTTAGGAGCTAAAGTAAAAGGCAAAATAACACTGAGGTTCCCTCAACAGCCAGTGGGAAGGGACAAATCACACCCCCTCTCCTGAATATGTAGACAGGTTAAATTTATTTGGCTGAATCAAGACAGAGCTTTTGCTTGTGCCATGCCCACATTCCCTAGAGATGGGCTTGGGTGTCCTTCAGGTGAGATCCCAGGCTGGGTGCAGGGTGTGGGATAGACTGCTCCACCTCTGCTGCCTTTCCTCTCCTTTTCTGCCTCACCATCACTTTCCTCAGGCTCCCTCTCACCTCCCCTCTCAACATTTGTTTTCACAGCACCTTACAAATAGCTGGTTTTAATAATGCATCGTTGGACGCTCTTTTATATGCTTTTGGTGCATCAATTATTGAAGCCCAGCACTAGTGTTCTCTGTTAATAATGGGTTTTTTGGTTTGTTTACTTCTGTTGGTCAAATGTTTCATGGGAATGTTGTCACCCTGGCTGCTACAGGACATGCAATTCTTCCTAGCACTTCCATCACTGATCTGAGTGCATCACCACTGGCTCTGAGCTCAGCCCACATGAGCTGGGCAGGTTTCCATGTCCTTGGGTTAATTCCAGCCACAATGCAGGAATACCCTCTCTGCAGGGCAGTGCTCAGAAGGGTCACATCTCCCAGGGGATCAGGACACTGCTGGGAAGCAGCCACCTTCCTGAAAAAGGCTGGAGCTGGGTGACTGGGGCTTGAACCAGGGCTGAACCAGGTTTGAACCATGTCTGAACCAGCTGTCCTCACCTGCTGCTGCACGAGCAAAGTGATGCCTGAGCATTCTGCCAGCCTTGCTCATGGCCATGAACAATTAAAATGTTAAAATCAATGCTGACAGAAAGACCTAAGCCTGATGCTCAGCACTGCTGTCTCTGAGCCAGGAGGCTCTACAGGGACCTGCCAGCCCAGATGAACCTGCCTCCTGATTTCTTTCTAGGACACCGATAGTTATCACTGGGCATTTTCCCTGGGAATGTTTCCACTCTTTCAAAAAAAAAATGCCATGGTTTTTATTTTGAAAAGCATCAGGTTGAAAAATGTCCATCTGTCTCAAATGGTTACTTTCATTTTGCAGAGGCCAATGTCTCTCTCTGGTAACTTGGGAAAATGTTGACATTAGGATTACAGGATAATTCAGGCTGAGAGGATTTTTAGGAGGTCTCTGGTCCAACATCTGCTCAAAGCAGGGACAGCTCTGAGGTCAGACCAGATTACTGACAGCTTTATCCAGTCTAGACTTTAAAATCTCTGAGGATGGAGGCTGAGCAGCCTCTGGCCAGCGGACATTGACTTTCCATCACTCCCAGCTGGAGACAAATTCTAACTGGCAACCTGGAGGTAAAGGTTATTTATCCCATAAACAAAGTCTGGATCAGGCCTTCCTACAGAGAGACATTATTTTAATTAAGTTTTACCTCATCTTGAGTCTTTACCATGCTGTACTATTCCAGCAGCACCCTGAGGGCTCAGGCAGCATCTCTCTACCTTCCAGAGCTGACAAGGAGTCAATAGAGGAATGTGTTATAGTTCTGTTCACTGCCCATCCTTCACCTCTGCAGCTGCAACACAAAGAAAGGAAAACTGCAAACGTGATCACGTGGGTGGGTGAACTGGAAGCAAAGATCCATGGCCACCGTGTCCAGCCCTGGGGTCCCAGCAGCAGAAGGTTGAGGAGTTGATGCAGCAAATCCAGAGGAGGTCACGGAGATGCTCCCAGGGCTGGAGCCCCTCTGCTCTGGAGCCAGGCTGGGAGAGCTGGGGGTGCTCACCTGGAGAGGAGAAGGCTCCAGGGAGACCTCAGAGCCTCTTCCAGGGCCTAAAGGGGCTCCAGGAGAGCTGGAGAGGGACTTGGGACAAGGGTCTGGAGGGACAGGAAAAGAGGGAATGGCTTCCCACAGACAAACAGCAGGGTCAGATGGGATATTGGGAAGAAATTGTTCCCTGGGAGGGTGGGGAGGCCCTGGCACAGGTTGCCCAGAGAAGCTGTGGCTGCCCCATCCCTGGAAGTGTCCAAGGCCAGGTTGGATGGTGCTTGGAGCAATCTGGTGTAGCAGCGCGCCTGGCAGAAGCTGCTGCTTTTGAGCTTCAGGTTTTGGTGGGAAGAAAGCCAAGGTAAAGCCCTCGGCCATCTTCTTCCAATATCTAAATTCTCTGCCTGAGCTGTGGTAAAATCCCATATTTTCCTTGTGTTACCTGTGCCCATATCCCAGATCCCATATATGGCTATGTCCTGGAAAGCTCTTCCCCACTGGTCACTTTGAACTGTGCCATTCCCCATTGGGTGTTTCCTGATCCCATCTCCCTTTAAAAGAGCCCTGCAGGGCTTCTTCCTGGCTCTTTCTTCTTGGTTACTCAGCCATCTGGATAACTCTGGACTCTCACAAAGCAACACTGGACTCACAATAAATGACTGATATCCCAAGGAAGAGCCCTCTGTCTGAGCCTTTTATTCTCGCCGGCGCTAGTACACCACGCCCAGGGAAACTCATCCTAGAAGAGCCAGCAGATACAGGTTATCTGCAGTAGCTGTGACTCTGTCCTTTGGGAGAGTTATACAGCTCATCCCGGCAGGGATCACGCACACATAAAAGCACTGTTGTTACTTCGAGGGCATTCCCTTAGCGCTTTAACCTGGGATAGTGGAAACTGTCCCTGCCCATGGCAGGATGTGGAATGAGATGAGTTTTAAGGTCCCTTCCAACCCAAACCATTCTGTGATTCCCTGATTCATGTAGGACTGGGTTTAGCAACAAAGCTTGTTGTGTCCATGTCACACCACTGCAGGGCTTGGAGCAGGGCACTGGGTGGGGCCAGGGCTAAATCAATCTGCAGAACAGAAAAAGAGGAGAAGAGTTATTTTTAACTCAGATTCATTTCTGACACCAAAACGGCTGCTTTGGCACAACTGCAGGGTCACAGATGTGGGAGATTCGTGACCTGTGCCAGATTTGCTGCCAAACCCAAAGCATCTGGAAAGTGCAGCCCCAGCAAAGCCCCCATGGTCCTCCCTGGCTGTGGGGAGCACGTGGCAGCGCCAAGGTCAGAGTCCCACCACAGCCAAGGCACATGTGAGGTTTTCCTTGTGGATTGTTTCAAGGGTTGAAGTGAAAACCCTGAGCAAGCTCAGGATTTACCGTAAGCTGAGGCCATGTGTGAAAGCCGTGGATTCCTGCCATTCCCTGGGCTTCCCCTGGTGTTCATTACCTGAAGTGTTTGCTGACATGGTCAGGTCCTTACCCAAACTGCCCTGGCAGTCCCAGCTGGAACATCATTTGCCTTTTCCCTTTTCCCTGCTGTTGGAATGTTTGGTCTCCTCAAGTCACTCCAGCTGTTGGGGTTTCCATCACCTTCCAGACAACTGGACATGTGCTGCCCAAAGCTCAAGCTGCTGATCCGGGTGGGAGATGGGAAGGCAGGATGAGGTCTTCCCTTTTGTTCTCTGGCTGAGACGTGTTTTTACACGAGGAGTGTTTTTGTGGCCCGTTCTGCCATGGAAGGAATCACACGGGATGCTGAGATGGGTTTGCACTGGCAGGGGGTGAAATTGGCACTCTGGTTTGCCAGCACAGAGCAGGTTCAGGAGGTACCTTGCTGCAAAGTCCCTCCAGAGGGGGAATGATCTGTTGGACCAGGAGACCACAGGATGGAGGCACTGGTCTGGGCAGAGCCGATTTGTGTCTGTAAGCAGAGCCCCTCTCTGTCACTGCTCCCTTGCCTTTGGTCTTCAGGGACATTTCTGGAGACAGGGAATGTACTTCACAGTGTGGCTGCAGATTTAAAAGGAGTTGCTGTGCTTTGTGAGTAAAGTTGGCACTTGGTACCTCAAGGCAAGCTCAGCGCAGGACTTCTGGGGCAGCTGTGGGTTGGTCCCACTCCTTTTCTCTCTGGAAGGTGGAAGAAGCACTGAACACACACTGAATTTGGTTGTGCCCCAAGCTTATGCTTCCTTTATCCTTCCTTCTCCTCAGTATCTGGAAAGGAAATTGGTTTTCATTTTTTGCTTGCAATGCAGTGTCAACCTGACTGACACTTTGCCTTTTTCCCTTTATTATTCTTATTATTATTGTTTTCCTCTCCTACATGGTCAGCACTGCCCAGTTCCTAAAGAGAAAGGCCAGGAAAGGCAGCTGAGGGCACCTCCCCCTACTTTTAATAAAAAGGGGCTGTTGGAGCAAGGTTTTTGGAGCAAGTTTGCTTCATTAGCCTGATCCACACTCCCTCCTGGTTCCATACCATTAAGAATTAAATAGATTAATATTCCCATGCTGTTAATCTGGCAACTCAGGGAAGCTGCTGTAGTTTACAGAGAGCACAGCCACAGCTGGACAGATGTCTGATGGCATGAGACACCTTATTTAAACACCAGTCTTGGCACCAGCCTCATGTTTTCCATTCTGGTGAGCACAGCAAGCCCTAAAAATTACATGGGGCATCTGATCACTCTATTGCTGACACATCATGCTTTGGCATCTGGTGGTAGGGGTTGCCAGCCAGCTGGAATAATACTGGTTTGGGTTTGGTGACTTTTCTGAGAGCATCTCCAAGTGATTTCGTGCCTGCATTAAAGGGAGGTGGTTTCTGCATTTAGTAAATGTGCTCATTTTGGAGACCCATCACAGTGGTGCCAATGAATCCATAGCCATGGGAGATGTGGAACTGGAAAAGAAAGAGGAGGGAAGCCAGGCTCAGCTCCTGTTTTCCCTTCTGATTTGCCCTGTGACTTCAGCAAGCTAACACCTCCATGCCTCAGTTTCCTGCTGTGAAATGCAGTGATCCTCTCCTGCAGCTCCAGCACGACACACGGAGAAGCCCATGCTGGTTAAGGTGCTCCTCACCCTTGTGCTACAGGCCACATAAAGAGATTTTCTCCTCCTTTTCCTGAGAGCAGCCTCTGCTATCCCATGGAAAAGGACATGATATCCACTGTCATCTCCCTGGAAGGCCCAGCTCCACACCTCTCTCTGCCCTGTTTGCCCAGTGCTGTGGCAGGTCCCAGCCTGCGGCTGCAGGTCAGATAATCCCAGACACCAGAAATGATTAATATTGATCAGCATCGGCAGCACTTTGCAAGACAGTAAAGCAGAGGTGGATGGGAGCCCTGAGAGCTTTCTGCTCCCCGTGGCTGCCTGGGACTAATGGGCTCCTCCCTGTCATACCAGAGCAGTGATTCAGAACTGGAAATTTCCACATATATGGAAAGCTATGGAGAGGAGGCAGCAGTTTTGGTGGAGCCCATCGTCCTGCTAAGGAGGGGGAAAAGGGAGAAATGTAAGTTAAGAACCCCCATGGGTTTATTTTTACATAACTTTCTCCCTGCCATGGATTCCTGCAGCTCCTGGCTGGTTTCATCCTCCTATCCCCACCCTCCGCTCTGCCCAGCTCTGCCCTGGGATCCAGCTTGGCTTCACTTTTCTGTCAGTGCACCTCAAGTGCAACCCTGTTCCCAAAATACGGGGGAGGGAGGGATGTCACTGGACATGGATGGATTCTCCACAGCCTCAGGCCACGCCAGGAGAGCCCTGAGCATCCCTCCCCCCAGTCCTGGCTCTCCTCTCACTGCCATGCAGGACTCTGCAGGTTTCAGGTCAGTTCCTGTGTGCTGGTCACTCCTGGGCAGCCAAATAGCTCCATTAATTGTGCATATGACTAAAAGATTGATGGATGAGAAAGAACAAGTCTCCCCCCACCCCAATTAGTACTTCATCAAACACAGGACGTGTCCCTCAGGATACCGAAGGGGGCTGGGGGTATCTGCATACCTTTTGGACAGCGAGGTAATGGAGTGAGATTATCAGTCAATATTTAAATACAGACAAGATCTGAGCTCTTTCTGAATTGCCAGTTGCTCTATTGTGGCAGTGACGTCCCGTGCCCTGGATCCCTCATTTTTTATCATGCTACATTACCCGCAGGGCTTTCGCATTCCCACACCACTTGACCTCTTGACTCTGTTATCTCCATCTTGGAACAAACAAGAAACATTTTATTCCCACCAGCAAACTGTCATTCACATCAGCAGCTTCTGCTGTGAGTCCTTGGCTCTTTTTTCTCCATCCTCTTGCCTGCCCCACTGGGAGCTCTGACTTCCCGAGGTGGAAAATACAGGCAGAATAAATCCACTCCCTAAATGCTTTCGGCCCACTTACTCCTTCTTAAAGCGACAGGCCAGATTTATGGCAATTTTTTGTTCCCTCCATCCCCAATGATTTATTCTTTCCTCTTCCTGGGTGTCTTTCAATCAGTCATAAAGGGAAATAGAAATGTCTGGCTGAACAAATCACCTGGTAACTGCCAGATTGGTCAGGGGTGATAATTGCAATTAAGATAATTCCCAAGTAACTCTCTGCTGCTCTAGTGCCTTTCCCCACAGTAGAGCTGTGGTTGGAGATCCCAACCTTAACTTGAGCAATAGAGCAAGTTTTTTAGTACAAGTTCCTTTAATATCCGGTGTAATTCTGTAATTTACTGCCTCCCTTTTGGTTTCAGTGAATATCTGGGCATCTTAAACATGTCAAGCAATCCTAGAGGTAAATTAGATTTAAGTCTTGCAATGAGGGCTTTGGAGAGATGTCATAGAATGTATTTGATGCTGAAATAGCAGGAGCTGAGCTTTGCAAGGGTACAAACAGCTGTGTTGTGGGGTGAGGTCTTATGTTGTTGTAGAGGACCCACAAAGCTACCCCTGAAAACAGGTCACTGGTGTCATTCCTGGAGTGGAGGCAGTTGTTAGGACAAGGCTCTGGACAGCAGCACCCAGCTGCTCTGGTGAACCTTTTGGCTTTTCATGTGTGGGTACACAGAGTAAAGCCTGACTGTCCCTCCATTTAGGGCTTTGTTGTCAGATGGGAGGCACCAGGACCTCAGCATGGGCTGTGGAGGGAGGAATTTACTTCATTTTCATCCAGCTGCAGCAAAAACTCCATTTCCTGCAGCTGGAGTACCACAGCCCCCTGCCCTCGGAGGGGACCTGACCAAGCGTCCTTACAGAGGAGCCTTTCAGGGACCTTGTGGTGTTTGGAGATCCTCAACCTCTCCCCATATGCCCTTAAACAACCTGCTGGATCTCAAACCCATTGCCCACTCTTTGCTAAGTTTGGGATGAAATCAGCCCAGGCCCTCAAGCTCTCTGGAGGACACACCGAGCACCGGCCCGACACCTGGGCCTGGGGTGTCCGCTGGACACTCTGGCTGGAAAGACACAGAGCTGGGATGGCTGAGCAGGGCGAGTGGGAGTGATGTGATGTCCCTCCCTCCACCTGTCACTGTGCCCCACCTCTGCACCTGCCCATTTTCTGCAGAGGTTGATGACTCTCCGTGTTCACCCCACAGGAACGCGAACCCCTTTTCCAGGTGTCCGTGAGGAGCACGGCTGCCGAGGCAAAGGGAACTGCATCAATGCCTGTAGATAAATGACTACATCCATTGTAAGGACTTGGTAAAGCCCCCATTGAAATAAATGGCAAAACTCCCAGAGATTTCAAAGGGATCAGTCCTGAATGTTTGTAATTCTCTCCTAGACTTATCATATATCCTCAGCACTGTGCGCTATTTCCATAACAAGAGGTATGGCATTCCCTTACTTCCATGTTTGTTAAGTAACAAAGAGAGATTTCAACGCTTGTAGCCTTCCCAAATTTGTCAGGCACCGAGCAGTCTCCCCGTGGCTCCATGTGAGCTGTTCCCAAGCCCAGCGCCTCGTTAGCGCCGGCCCGGACGTTGTTCCGAGGTTATGAATATGCATCAGGGCTACGGTTGGGGTTTTGTTGGCATCAACAGTGACTTTGTCATTTAATGGTCTCCAGGGCTGTTTTAATCAACATGCACATTTTGCGTGTCAGCTTATTTCACTTCACTGGTTATTATTTTATTTACAAATATTCTGGCAATTTCTTGAGTTTATTCCGTCCCACACGCCTGTAACTTTCTCCTCTCTGCTCCGCGTTGTTCTCAAGCCAGAGTCTGTGGTTTCCTTTGCTTTGTCATGGGGAAGGATCAAATTTACCCTCCACCAAGCTTTGCTCTGCTTCGTTCCCCACTGCAAAATGTTGATCAAACTGGGAGGGGGAGCGAGGGAGGGGGTATCTGCTCAAATGAGATTTACAGCAGCATGTGGAGTCTTGGGCCCGGGGTTCAAATGGTCCAGACAGATAGGCAGGAGTGCCAAGGCCACCGGGGATGTGCCTCAGCTTTCCAGCAGGAGCTCTGAGCCTATCTCAGAGCTGCAGGATTTATTGTATCTGCTCAGGGGAGGACAGGAATTAGCACGGTGCTGCTCCAAGGAGATGTGCTGAAAGAGCTCCCGGGGAGATGCTCCCGGGGCCCAGGGGGAGATGGCTGCTGAGAGGGCCCGAAGGAGAAAGGATTGGTGAGAGGTTGGTCAGGGGAAGCGGACAGTGGAGGAGAAGCTGGGAGCTGGGAGCTCAGCTGCTGGTGCTCAGGAAGCTGTTGGAGGATCCAGCCAAGAGGGCAGGAGTGCCTGTGGGAGGAAGGGGAATTTTGCGTGGATAATTTGGACAGACTCAAGTGGAGAATGAGGAGAAGAGTCTATAATGCTTCAAATACACACTCGTCCCTCTGCATAAACACCCCTGTCACGTCCAGCTCTTCACTGCACACTTGGGGGGTGGGAGCAGAGATCTTTTCCGGTCCTAGAGCGAGAGCTTTTCCTCCAACCGCTCACCAGAGCTGGTGTTTTAGAGGAAAGGTGCCTGCCAGGAATTCAAAAATAAGTATTCAATCCGTGCTCATGTGCCTTGGCATGTTTCCCATCACAACTGCCAAGATGTCCAAACCTGAAACGAGCATCTTTAATAATTCACTGACGGATGCTTTTAAAAAATGTGTGGTTTATATTCATGCCAGCGCTGACCCTCCCTCCCCTCTTCTCCATCTCCCCTTCCTCTCCTTTTCTTGCAGGTGGTCTATTTAATTTCAATTTCAAGCTGTTGCCTCCTGCTTTGGTTCAGCAAAATGACGTGTCTTGACCTATTCATTTCATGTTTCCAAAATCTTTTACATTTTCTGCCTCCTTCACTT
>VZRZ01002162.1:850042-973991 GCA_013398175.1 Climacteris rufus | reverse complement strand
CCCCTCCCCCCCCCCCCCCCCCCGCTTGAAAAGAAAAAAGCAACTTGCAAAATGAAGAATTTCCCTGCATCTGTAGAAAATCTGGCCTCACTTATACCTGTAAAAACAGTTGTTTCCCTCATAGGAAATGGCTTGCTCAGCACCTGAATTTTGTTTTGTTTTGGTTTTTTATCCTGGTGAGATTTTGATAAATATCTGCCTGATTTTAGGAAGGAATGGGCAAACCCCATGAAGGCTAAATTGGTTGTTTAGACTTCCAGAGCACAGGATTTCACTTTTGCCTATCAGAGCCTCAGGTCTTCCCAGCTGACTCCAGCTGAGACAAGGGGTTTTTGGTGGGCAAAAACCTGAGAGGAACCAGTCCCTGTCCCCAGGATGTTGCAGGAGAGCAGACCAGCCTGAGCAGAGCAGGGTGTGGTATCATCCTGGAGACAAACACTGGAGTGACAACCAGGATTCAGCCTCTTGCCTTCCAACTTCAGTCCCCTGGAATGTGGTCAAGGACTGATCTCCCCGAAGTTTGGATGGCCATGTGTCAGCCATAGGTGATTTCAGACAGGCTGAACATCAGTTTTCACTGAGGAGGGTTGAGGAGGGGACTGAATGCAGGTTCCCAGCCCAAAGGGGAAAGCCACGATTCCCCTGCCTGCTGGGCATGGTGTGGATGCCGAGGAGATGACAATGAGGAACAGTACTTGCTGCCCTCTGGAGAAGCAAAGGGCTCTCCTTGGAGGAAAAGATACAGATGGGAGCACTGGCCCCCCTCCTGCAGGTGGGCAGAGACAGCCTGGCTCCAGGTACCTGAGTGCAGGAGAGGTTTGTCCCCTCAGCAGGGATCTCCTGAAGAAAAAATATAGTGACAGGTCCTTGTATGATGGAGAGATGATATCAAATTTTCAGTAATCACAACTGACTTTGTTGTAAACAGGGTGGTATGTGTGGACTGAATCCATTGGATGAACCACTTTCCTGTTTTGACAGCATCAGCTTCTACTTTGAATCCCTCTGGTTTGAAGCTGTTGCCCTTTGTGTTTTCCATCTATAGATGCACATGGGTGTGTGTGTGTCTAGCAGAACATACAGACACACTCAACTGAGCTCACCTTTTTAAACACAAAATAGAATTATTTGATGTAAAAAAATTAGAGCAAATCACCCCCACAGGTACCATTTGCCATCTGACACATCACCTTCAAGCCCAGCCCCTTTGACTCCAGACCACACAGCTCCAGCAAACTGGACTCTGGGGAGGGGCAGGAGGTGGTGAAGCCCCCCTAAAAGCAGGGTTAAAGTTGCTGCAGCCCCTCTGGGGTGTGTGGTGGCTGTGTTAGTGGTGGCTCGGGGGGCTCAGGGTGAAGGAGAGCGGGTGGGAGCTGTTACGGAGCTTAACTTTTCATTTCCTGTGTGGTTTCACGTTAGGCTTGGTCTGCACGATCGGGTTTAATTGATACACACAGCAACACTTTATGTACGTTCTGGGCTTCCAGAAATAACTGGTGGTAAGATGGACACATCAGCAACAGCTTTTCGGAGTCTCCAGAGAAGCTGGCTGGCAGAACGGGGATGTTTTAATGTTCAGTGTTCAGAAACCTCTGTTAGGTTTCCCTGCTTTGGACCCCAAAGGACAAAACACGGAAGATTAATAATTCGATTAAAAACCAGATCTTCCTATTCAGAACAATCTTGTGCTCTGAAAGAATAAAATTTGCAAGGCTGAAAAAGCAAAGCAAATGCTACTGTAGGTGCTGGGGCTTATGGAGTACTAGAAAGAGGCTTCAGGAGTGACTTCTCCTGGCTCCCTCCCTTCTCCCCATCATCCCCCCTGTTTATGAGGTGTTCAGCTCTGTGATGTTCATCTCCTGCTTCGCTACATGACAGGGCTCTGAGAGCCTTTCTCCTGGTTGCCAAATTTTCTCCAGCTCTTTAGCCATGCTAATAAATAGAAGTGTTTGAAGCTTGTGGCAGTGTGAGAACAGCAGAGCAGGGCCAGCAAAATTATTTCCTTTAAAATAAGGACAGACTTTGTTCTTCAGAGGTGTTCCCTGCATGCTCAAAGGGGCTCTTGAGCCAGGGTGCAAAATTGCCACAGAAAGGAGCAGAGAACAGGAGAGACACAGACTCAGACAGAATGTGATTCCACTGAGGTCATTTCAGTTTGGGGAAGAGAAGGATCAGAGATATGGGCATCTTACTGGTGCTAAAGGCAGAAGGAGGAGGTCATGAGAGCTTCAACTGCTCCTTGAAGATGCAGTTGGAGTCCCCATCCCTGGAGGTGTCCGAGGAACAACTGGACGTGGCACTCAGTGCTCTGGTCTCATTGACAAAGTGGTCACAGGTTGGAGCTGATGATCTTGGAGGTCTTTTCCAACTTCAATGATTCTGTGACTCTGTGATTCCAGGCATGGAAAAGGACTCAACTGGATTGTGCTGCTGGTTTTCCCAGATAATGCATCTCCCAGAGGCAGGTTTGATCTTTTAATGTAATTATTTCACACTGAAGACATAATTTTGGGCATTGGGAAACAAAACCTAGCTGGTGCTTTAACCACTGAAACTCAATTCTTTCTTCACAACTACCAAATAGTGTGAAAGTCTCAGAAATCCCATTAAAATAAAAAGTATGGATTTTATTTCTGTAGTGTGACAAGTTGTATGACTCAACATACAACTCAGTATTTGAGTCATAATACTCAGTATTTCCCCTCAAGTCATCCCTCCTTCCCTCATTTCATCCCAAGAAATTGATCTTTTTATTCATTAGCCTTAAACAACGCCATGGCAGAGCCATGTGTGATAAAATCTAACACATGGGTACTTTTGCAGATAGCCTGACTTACAGTAGACAAAACATCTTAATTAAGGTCCATTCTCACTGCGTTTCCCTCCATCTGCTCGGCAGAAATTCCCATGAATCTGGCAGAATTTTACTGTCTGTCAAGCAGAAGGCCCTGCCACAAAACAAGTTTTTGAGAAGTCCTTGCCCAGTATGACTCAGAGATTAAGGAAGTGTAGTCTAGACAAGACCCCAGGTTTTCAAGCCACAGCTCCGAGTGGGAGAAGGGAGAGAAGCCAAGGGGTGTCAGCGGGAGGGCTGGACTGTGCCTGGTGTCTGTAGGCCTTGGCTTGCCCTGGGGCTCTCGTGGCATTTCCTTCAGAGGAAAACTCTGCTGGGAGGTGCTGGGGGATGAGAAGGACTCAGGCTCCCAGTCTGTGCCGTTCAGCGGGGCGGGTGGTGGTGCTGGGGTTTGGTGCACTCGCTGAGGCACCCTCAGCCCTTCCTGCAATCCGTGCCTGCCTTGCCTGTTCCCAGACACGCTCTGGGCAGCGCCAGCACTGCCCGTGGATGAGTGTTTGCTTTGGCACGGCGGCATGAGGCATCCTGAGCGTTCAGTTGTGTCCAGACGCCCATTCACAGTCGCTGCAAGTTCAGTGCAAGTGGGGTTATTGCCTCGTAGAGAAAATGTCTTTCCAATAATCATTAAAAAAAAAATTAAAAATCAAAACACCTTCAGAGGCAATAAAGCGAGTTTTACATCATCTCGTCTTCTGGCTTCAGAGTAGGGTTCCGTGAAGGAAAGACTGTCAGTATTTGCATGGCAAAGTGCAAGAAAAGCTCAGCTTTAATTAATTTATGGAATTGCTGGCTCACAGTAGAAAGGCCACGGCTGCATCTACCCAAAGAAGTGTCTAACAAAGGGAACAGCTGAACTGGGACAGAAAATAGCTTAGCATTTGCTAAACAATGCCTGCCTGGCAAAAACCCCAAGGCAAGGCTGCCTTGGGACTTGTTTCACCCTTCCTCTTTCAGAAGCATGCATGTGTTGATGTTCAGAGGTGATTAAATATCAGATAAAAGGATCATGAAGTCGAGTCTGTGTTGATAATTCAGGTTTGGACTAAATTTTCAGCACCTTCTGAATTGCAGATAGCTTTTCAGATGAGTCTGGACAGAGGGAGATCTTTCTAGTGTGCGCAGCACAAAGAATAAGAAATAAATATCAAAGCTTTGAAATCCCAGCTGGTGTTTCCTGCTTCTAAACTGCCCAGTTTTGGTAGAGGAATGGATTTTCTTTCATAAACTCCCAATTGTAGTCAACTGAATGGAATTCTGAGATTTTACTTGGCTGAGTTTCCAAGCCAAGTCAACCACTTTGTTCTGAAGAGCTGGAAAACTACTTGGTGGAGCTCAGAATTGCCTTCTAGGTGTCATCTCACTGCAGAGAATCCTTTTTCCTTCTGTGTAGGAACAGACAGATGTATTTCTGAGTTAGCAAAAAATAATTTGAAACTTAGGCATAGCAAAAAGAAAAAAAGTCCATAAAGCAATGGTATCTCCTGAGCCAAGGAGATTTTTGCTGCCAAATGCTGCTGTTTGGAAAATCTTTGAACTTTTCAGGAAGAGATCTGCTAGGATATCTTTCAATATGAATTATTTTGTGCTACAGGAATACTGTAAAGGAGTACATGGCGTGGAGAAGTAATTACACGTGTCTTCAAATGAGTCTCTAAACTATTTCAAGGTTAAAGAGTCCACAGTAGTCGTCTAACTTCATTCAGATTTATATTCTTGTGAAATTCCTCTGACTCCAATTTTTTTGCATATTGCTCTTAAAAAGCGAATATATTGTCCTTCCATTCCTCCTCCATCCATCAATTTAATCTAATCCAGGCCAAACTAAAATAATGAAGACAGACAACCCTTCAGAGCCAAACACAATTAATTCATCCACAGCTGAAATGAAATTTCTTTTTTCATTTGGAATTTCTTGTTGAATTAGATGGGCCCTATATTATTGGCATAACTTTAGTAGAAGCAGGTTACCATCTAATCCAACATACTGCACAAATAGCTGGGTATGGATAGAAAACATAGTGCTACTTTTTCTAAGTTAATTAATGAAAATTCAAAATAGAGGAAAATTTAATGCCTGTGTGTACCTCTCTTCAGGCATTCACTACTGGTGTGAGATGTTCTAACAGGGAACTCTCAAAAGACAATTTGGATTCAATTTTTTTATCCTGCTGCTTGGTGTTTTTACAGAAAATCTCTTGTCTATGGCAAAAATACCTTTTTCTGTTCAGTTTTCCTTCCAAGGGCTGGTTTGGCGCCTGCAGGGCTGGAGGCACAAAGAGCTGTAACAGAGGGAGGAACGTGCAGGTCTCAGGGCTTGTCTCGCTTGGGAAGAAGGAGTTTAATATTCTGTGCAGAAGCTGCTTCTTTCCAGCTATGAAAATCATTTTCAGGTTATCTCATGTCGTTTTGGAAAAGGTTGAAGCGAAAAGTTTAAGTGAAAGGTTTAAGCTGAAGTGCACGGCACAGGTCCCCAGCCACTGTCGGGCTGGCTCACGTGAGCAGGTGTAAATCTAATGGGGTAGTGCAAAAACCTGAGCTGGAAAAGCAACCCAGGCCCTGGTTCACTGAGAACAGGCAACCCTCAAGTGGCAGGGAAGAAAGACAGAGTGAACAGACTTCACCAGTGCTTGAGCAGGTAGGAATCCTCAGGAGTCCCATCGAGATGGCCAACAGTGGAGGATCCCTCTCTTGACCAGAGAGGTTACTGGGGTGGCTGCTGTGCTGACCAAGGTGTCCACTGCCATAACTGGGGTGGGATTAGGGCTAAACTGGTGTTCACACAGCAACACCAGTCACTCTCCTCTCCCAGTTCAGCCAGGAGCAGAATTAAGACGCAACAAAGGAACTGGGGAGGTGGGCATGGATGGGATTTAGCTGCTCATTTCCCAGCCATTGGAGGAAGGAAGTCTTGCTTTAAAATGAGCCTGTATGTGCAGAATATTATGGGAGGTTGTTTATATGTGTATGTTCTAGGGTTTCTCTGGACATCTGCTCTCTCCAGGCTTTGGCAATTTACTGTCCCACGTGTGGTTATCCCACAAGTGGACATCCCACACGTGGTTATCCCACACTTGTGGTTATCCCACGTGTTCAGGCAGTGCTGCTGTGGGAAGGGAGCAGGAAAGTCCCCTGCACTGAGGGTCAGGTGGAAAAACACACTGGGCTTGCCTTCATTGGGGAAAATATACTGAATTTACCAGAGTAGTCCCTGCTTTTTATGATAAGACTGGGGTTTGCAATCCCCTTCTGTGTATCTCCCATTTAATAGGAGATCTCCCCGTGGAAGGTGAGGGACAGGAGACAGGAAAAAAAGCCTGATTTTAGGTCGGGTTTAGGTCTCTGAGGAAAAGCTCATGAACTCTCCCTGCCTTGGGAACCCTATGAACTCCAAAGTCAAAGTGTTCCACGAACCCTCGAGCTCCGCCGGGCTCTGCCATGCCCGGTGGAAAGGCCTCGGTTTCTTGCCCTCCCCTTTTTGTTACTTTGGCTCTATTTTATGAGCAGGAAAGCACAGCTGTACAATCTCCCCCACCTCAATGTAATTGCATCAGACACTTGGAGCCCGTCAGATTGCCAGTCAAGCTGCTATATAATGAATTTACTTGACATGCAGAGGTCCTTATGTCACAAAAGGTTTTCTCATTATATCTGAGCTGTTACTTGTTTATCAAGAGTCTCCAAACCCTCACGCTCTCCCCACTCACTGAGTGGCAGAAGTGCTGCAGGAAGTTGCCTTTTAGCTCCATATTCATCTGAAAAGGCCCACCTGCCTGTAAGTTTTCAGGTTTTTTTGCAGCTTGCAGGGGAAGATCTGGCTGCAAATACCTGCTGGGAAGAGCCAGAACTGAGGAATGACATGGATGGGGGTGATTCTTTATATATATTCTTTATAACTTTTTTTTAATTTACTCTTTATAACTTTATATATATTCTTTCAGTTATATTCTTTATAACTGGTGGTGTAATATTCTCCCTGAGGAGTGTGGGGACACCTGGGGGGTTTATCTCCCCTTCCCAGTAAGATTAAGCATGGTTAAATGGTGGGTGCACCTTTGTCCTCATGGAAGGTAACAATCAAATCTGGTCTTGATAAATCCTGTAATGCAGTTAGGCAGGTGCAGTGGAGTCATTCCTGGATCCTGGATTTGTCTGGTTCAGCGCACGGCAGAGCTTCCAGAGAGCTCTTCAGAGTGCAGGAAATAGTGCCTGGAGCTTCATCCTTCAGCAAGGTGGGAACTGGGATTTGGTATCACGGCAGTGGGGGAAGTTGTGCAAAACCCCACAGGAGAGGCACAGAAAGGACACTGGGGAATGTTTGTGACTGCATCAGCACTGGGGGAGGGTAACTGGGACCTCCAGAAAGACTTTCCCTGCTCCCAAAGAGACTTTGGCGTGCGGGGCTGCCACTGAGAGGGCAATTGCAGGCTCAGCATCGGGACAAGCATCCCTGCGAAGCAAAGCCCAATCCCTCCTCTGCCCAGCAGCGCCCAGGGACGGTGTCACAGCCCGGCTCCAGCAGCCCTTTGGCACCGGCTCCGTGTGCCCGGGCGTGGCAGGAGAGCCCCGGTCCCCCCGGATGATCCCGGACCCGAGGCTGAGCCGGGGCTGCTCCAGCCCCTCTCTAACAATCCCTGCCCTGCCCGGGGCTCTCTGCCAGCGAGGGGATGATGCTGCTGCCTCTCCGCAGGGCTGGGGGCTCCGGCCAGCTCCTCTCTCCAGCAAGGGCCGGGGTGGGAGCAATGTCTCACATGAATGAGATAAGAGAGGACAAAGCAAATGGGGAAGAAAGGAAGCTTGTAGCTTTTCAAGTTCAATGAGGCTTACCAGGCTTTCGGGGGCCTCTTCAAATCAGAGGCCAAGTTAAAAGAACATGCAGAATTCAAAGCCTGTCCTTTTCCAGGCCCTCTGCTGGCTTTGAAAATCCTCCCAATTCATGTTTACTCTTGTTTCTCTCCCTCCTCCCCCTCTGTCCTACCTTCCCGACACGGACACGCACTCAACCCCTCTCCCCACGCTCAGTCGTCCCCCCAAATCTGCTCAAAGCAGCTCCTGGTGCAGTGATGCCCGGCCCCAGGAGCAGGTGGGGTGGCTGTTTCCAAGCCCCCAGACCCTGGATGTGGGATGTATGCAAATGGCAGCCAATGGTGGGCAACATCAGAAAAGGATACAATGGACCCCCTAATCCCTCGTTGCCCAGAGCTGTCTCTCAGCCCAGAGAAACCCAGCACCAGAATAAACTCGGCACTGCAAACATTAAAGTGTTTCTTTCGCTGGCAGACACATGCTTTGGAAAGTTGCTGCGATGGGGAGCACAAAGGCTGGGTGCTTTCATCCCAGGAGTTACAGTATGGGCCACCAGTTCCTGTGAGGAATCGAGGGCTGCAAGCAGAGGGACCTGGAAGGACAGGAAGGATGAAACTCCATTTTTGCTGCCAGGAGTGAGACTTTACTTGCAAAAGGAGGTCAATGCAGCTGGGACACTTCCATAAGCAAGGGCTCTGCACTAAGGGTGCTACCAAGGCTGGTTCAGGTGGATCTGTGTCAGGCTGTTCAGAGAACTGTGTCTGGGAGAGTCAGCCCCACACCCCAGCTCATCCTCACCTCCTGGGCAGGCACAAGGCTTAATAGTTAATTAATTAATTACAGGTCTTTGTAAGGTTGGGGCCTCAAAGGCAGGCAGGTAATTGCAGAGGACTTTTCCCCATCTGCTGCCCCACTGTCTCTGCTGGGGGTGACTTCAGCTTCTACCCCACCCATATTTCTCTTGTCCACCCAGGCTGGGAGCTCTGACCATGAATTTCTGACAATTCTGACAAAAGGCAGGTAAGACCTGTAAGAAGGGAGATTGTCCATGTACATGATGAGAAGATCACCTCTGGTTTCAGCTACTGCACATGGAGGTGGAACCCTGATCTGTCTTGTTCCTCCCACCCCTTCGACACTGGGACTGGGAAGGGTCCTCTCCCAGTCACTGCTCCATGTATTTTACCAATAATGAACCAAGCATGCAAGCCCTGATTTGCTGTGGCTTTGCCCCTGCTCTAAAGCCAAAAAACATGCAGCTGGGGCAAATCTACAACCTTCCTCTGACCCTGTGCTGCTCTGGAAAACTTCATCAGCCCCTTTCTCATTCTGGCAATGTATTGTTCTGTCCTAGGAAGGAACCTGTGCCAAAGGCAGAAAACAAACTTGTGAATGTTTTTATTTTCTTGCATAGGAGCTCAGTGCATGTCTAAGACAGCTGAGCTGTGAACTATTTGTTTGTACCTGTGGCTTCACACAGTTTCCATGATCCTGAGCACAGATTTATAATTACCACCTCTTCTCCGTGACCAGCTTTGTAAGAAGGAAGAAGTGGCAAAACTGACTTCTGACAGTCTGCCTGCTGTCACCCAGCCATGTATGGGACACTGTCAAACATCCCTGCAGGTTTTCCATCCTGTCCTGTGCCCAGGTGGCAGCAGGGATGTCCCATTTGACACAAACCTCAGCACTGAAAGGAGCATCAGGCTCCAGGACCAAAGCCCAGCTGGTCAGCACTGACTTCAGAAGGACGTTTGGTTCTTTGCTGCATACCTGGCAGGGACCCCAAATAGAAAAGAGCTCCCTCTTCTTTAAGAGCTGCCACTTATTGTTTAGGGGTGGGGGTTTTGGTTTTTTTGGTGGGTTTTGTGTTGTTTTGTTTTGGGGTTTTTTTGTGGGGTTTTGGGGGTTTTTCTTGTGGTGTTTTTTGTTGTTGTTGGTTTGGTTTTTTTGGTTTGGTTGGTTGGTTGGTTTTGGGTTTTTTTTGCAACGGGGCCGTAAAAGTGTCTGTCAAGCACTGCCCCTCCAGAGCCTTTGCTGAACGATGGAGATTCGCCTGCCGGCTCCCGGCACTTTGTGGGACATTGCCGACAGAACCGCTGAGTTCTGCCCCTGCCAGCCATGCAAAGGAGCCAAAGGGGCTGGTGAAGGGATGCGACAGTCACAGGGTGACCAGAGGGAGGGAGCAGCCCGTGCTGGAGTGCAGCAGAGCTGGCCCTGTCTCCCTGTGAGCACGGGGAGGGCTCTGCAGCTCGGTGCCACAGAGGTGGGTTGTTGTCAGTGAGCAGCAGGGAGATGACAGAGCAGGACCAGCTCCCCAGCTGACAGGAGCTGCTGAAGTGTCACTGACCTTGTGTGGCCCTTTGTCACTATTGTCTGAGCTCCTCTGCAAAGAAACGCTTGGTCTTGTTCTTCTGCTTCGGGCTGGGAAAGTGATTATTATTGTGTCCTGGCCTTTTTGGTTGATGAAAATACGTGCAGCTTTTGTCACGTTTCTCTATCCCAAGTGCATTTTCTCCCCCTTTTGCTATTCACACTTTGTTCATTAATCTGGCAGGGCTGGGGTGTGCAGGCAGGGAGCCAGGTGCACCTCAGCCCTGCCATGGCCTCGATCCCCACAGGGCTCAGCCAATGCACCCCACACCTGACCCACAGCACAGGGGTCCCCCCAGACATGTGCCAGCCCTGGGTTCCCACCCCAGGCCTCCCTGCAACTCCACAGTCTCTCCAGAGCTGCCTCCTGCTGCCAGGACAAATGCTGGGACCAGGGGGCTTAAGGGGGACAAACACCAGGAAGACATGAGGAACCCATTTCCATAAGATCCTGAACCCCTGACTAGGATAGGATAGGACAGGACAGGACAGGATAGGCTAGGCTGATGTGTATTTATATCTCCATGGATATACTGACTATCTATACTAGATCCTATTGCCTGGTTTGCTCTGCTGTTTCTCTTTCCCCTTGCAACACCATCAGCCTTTGCCTCACTACAAAGTGGGTTTAGTTCCCCATCCCTGGAAGTTTCCTATCCCTGGAAGTGTCCAAAGCCAGATTGGATGGGCCCTGAGCAACCTGGTCTAGTGGAAGATGTTCCTGCCTGCAGCAGGGGGATGAAAAGACATGCTCTTTAAGCTCCCTTCCAACCCACACCGTTCTGGGATTATATGAAAGGTAGTCTAGAATCCTGTCCTTCTGATTTGGCAGTGTGTTACATCTGTCCTGTATTTCCCCTGCAGTGGTGACATTGCAGCCCAGGCCAGTGCAGAGCTGATCCCAAGGTGTTTAGACCTGTGAATGCCAAGACATAACAGGAATTAGCTACTTGCACAGCTCTGTGTTGCTGGGGTAGAAGTTACCTGCCTGTGGAGGATATTTCAAAATTCAATAGCACATATAATCCACATAAAATATCTTCACTGAAAGCGTGGTCAGGCCTTGGAACAGGCTGCCCAGGGAAGTGATGGAATCACCATCCCTGGAAGTGTTCAAAAGGCCTGTGGATGTGCCACTTGGGATATGGTGCAGCAGTAAACAAGGTGGTGCTGGGTTAATTGTTGGACTCCATGATCTCAGAGATCTTTTCCAACCTTAATGATTCCTTGATTCTTTGATATCAGGAGTGTTACTAGGCCTGCACGACTTTTTAGAGGCATTCTGGAGTTAATAGTAACCGAGCTGGAAAATCCTCCCTGGTGCAGGCAGCACTTCCAGGCTGACCGAGATCTGAGCTGTTGCTCCGAGGTGACTGAGCTGCTGTGTTTGGGTTTGTGTATGTTCAACAGCCCTGGAAAAAGTCAGTGAGGCTCTTGTCCTCCCAAATCCCCCTGAGCCACAGAACAGAGAGTTGATGTTCCAGCAAACTAGAAATATTTCATTTCTATTACTTTTTCTGTTCAAATATACAGGATGATTTTTTTTAAAATCACGGTTTTGTTATAGGTGATACCATGAAGGAGGCAGCAGAAATGGCTTTATACACATTAGGAAATAGGGGCTATACTGGCATGGATATGATGGATTCAGCTGGAACAGTGTAAATTGGGCTGTGGGTGGATTGCTATTTGATTGCCTGTTTGAGCTGCAGTTCAGCCAGACAGAGCTGTCTGCTTAACACTCATGCTGAACAAATTGTTCATGTAAAGTTTAAGGGCCACAAACCTCCCTGGAAAGGCAATTTTCCTAAGCTGGCTGGTGTGCAAGATGCTCTAGATCGTATCTGTGTTGAAGGGAATTAGTGGGAGCCACAGGCAGACTGGCAGTCAGACAGGGAGAGCCCCTTCCCAAGCAGATGGAGTTTGTGTCCCAGACTTTGAAGGCTGGAAGATGCTGATGGAGGATGAGAGGTGAATGCAGGAAACATCAGGATCCTGCTATGGGGAGCATGGACATGCAGCTGGAGCTATTCCAACACTGCCAGCAGATAATGGCCATTTGATATCCAGTTCTTTTGGGCTGTAAGGCTGATGGCCTCAATCAAACTAAGGTAACAGCATAGAGTTTTAAAAGAGTTAAATTAAGAGATGCATTTGGCTCTGCAGTTGCTCATTTTCCCTTCATCTGATAAAGCAAGATGAAGACCCTGATCTGGCAGCCAGTGGTGGGGACAGGAGGGATGTGTAAGGCGAGGGATGTGTATCCTCAGAGAGGAGCAGGTGAGAGGGAAGAAGCCCATCAAGGCAGTCTGAGAGCGGCAGCAGGTTTAAAACAAACCATTTTCAGCAGCAGGCTTTGGCAGTGCTCAGAACAGCTCAGGAGAGCGAGGCAGACAGAAGCTGGAAGCACACAGTGAAAACCACGGAGCTGTGGCTGGATGAATCCCTGGAAGCCAACGTTGCCCAAACCCAAACCATGGACACTGCTCTGTGTCTCTGACTCTTCGCTGTGCCCCTGAGCTGCCAGGGAGGCTGGTGTGGCTTTGCCTGCTCATTCTCCTGATCCCACCAGGCAGTTCCCACCACAGGCAAGCAAGGATCAGCAGTCCCAGAGAGCATGGCACACAGCAGGGACACAGGAACTGAGCAGTGGGACAGAGCCCAGGGTAAGCTCAGCCCTCAGCACGCACAGATGAGCAAACTCCATGTCATGGTCCTTTAAGTGAGGAGCAATTGCCGTGCTGGAAGCTACTTATTGCTAGGACTGGAGCCAGTGTTTGAAATAAATCTCTGTGGCTGTAACAGTTTTGCTAATGCCCGTGCAAGAAATAGACTTTAGTGCAGTTACTCCTGATTTATGCAAAGTGGGAGAAGGATTAGATGAAAACCTGAAAAGCAAGTGTCAGTGTCCTTCAAGACACTTTTAAATGGGGTCAGGAAAAGCAATTTAAGGGGAAGCAAAGGGCTAAATATGAATCCTTTGGAGAAAATCCTCCTGTGAGGCACTGAATCAGCTGTACCAACACATCTCAGGTGGCAGGATAGAAAAGGCTTGAACCATTGTCCACTCCATGTGGCAGTCTCAGTCCTGAACAAATAGATTATAGATACAAAGAAAGAGAATAAAATTAAGCAAGATGTTATTTATAAAATTATTCTGGCAGTGAGTTGGCATATATAAAATAAACACAACTTTGTAAGAGAGATCTTGTGAGTGAGGTGGCCTAAAGCCTGGCCCGCCTTCATGCTGGGCTGCCAGTGTGGCATTGGCTGTGGTGTATTGGCAAAGTGCATTTGCTTCAGAGAGATTTCAGGGTTCCCCTGCACCAGGCAGGTATTGGGCAGCCATGGGCTGCAGCTTTCTTTGGTGGGGCATTTTTTGAAGGCTGTGAATGCAGCTGTCTGGTAGCAGATGTCTTCGATCTGTAGCTCATGTAGGCTCATCCAGAGGTTAAAGACAAGATCAACTCTCCTGAGAGTGAGGAGTGAAATGTGCCCTTTTCCTCCCTAAATTCTTCTGCATTGCTCTGGTGGGTGTTGTTATCATTAGCTGCAGTCAAGCCACGCTCAGCAGACTTGGCTGTACCAGAGACCACACTCTCCTGCTTCCTTAGAGGGTAATAAAAATCCACAGGGAGATTTCAGGTAAATCTGAGGACAGAACTTTTCCTCAAAAAGGGACCACGAGGTGAAAGGAAGACAGTGCACCACCCCTGGGAGGGGTGAACTCAGCACTTCTTTAAAGCTGCAAAGGTAAAGTCACCAGCAAAGATGGGAACAACCAGTGGTTGCAGCTCTGAATTTATGCAAAAGTTCAAATTTCTTTTCTCATGGTTTAGAGACAGATTTTGCTCCACTGCCACAGAGCAAATCTGACCATAACCTTACAAGTTTAGAGAGGGTCGTTAAGTCTGAATGACTTTCGGAAGATGGTTTGAACTTGTTTGGGTATCCTGTGTCATGGATGAAAACTGTTTGTTTCTGAGCTGTCAGGGCTCCTGCTTTCTGTCAGAGCCTGGGAACAGCATTGCCGAGGGAAATTCCCCCTTCCACATCCTTCTGCCTTCCCTTAACAAGAGGGGTGGTTGCAGCAAAGGCCAAAATTCACTGCAGGCAACAGTGAGCACATTATTCCAGTCCACTGCCAACGGTGAGGCTGTGCAGTGAGCCTTGGGATGGATCCTGCTGGAAAATGTTCCTGCTTTCCCAGTACCCACGTTTTCCACAGGCTTTTTCAGCAGCCTTATCAGAAAGGCCAGTGAATAAACAACCTGTCTGAGTTGGATTCTTTCTTTGCCCCAGGAAAGAGCTCTATGGATGGGGTTAAAGCCAAGAGATGCCCCATGAGGAGCTGGCATTTGGCTGCCCATGATGCTCTGGTTCTGTGAATAACAGGGATCACTTCCTTTCCAGGACTGTTGGTCTTTGCACTTAATATGCCATTTTTTCCAAGGGCTATAATGTTGAGGAGAGCCAGAGATGCTGAGGAATCAGCAGGTCATTCCTTGCAAGTGCCTGATGATCTACAGCACACTATTATCAGGGCAATACACTTCTTTCATACACTGAGCAAGGTTTCTTATGTAGCCCATGGGTTTGATCTCCACCAGGCCAGCTCTTTTTATCATGTTTGTCAGTTCTAGTGAAGCAGAAGTATTTCTGCTTCCTCGTCTGTAATAAATTCCGATTGGTGTTGTGCTGGCTGTACAGCTCAAATGGAAAGATGCTCCTCCCACGACATTGAAAGCAGTGGAAAAGAGGGGCAGGAGCAGATTGCCAGGCAATCAAACAGCCCCAAGGTAACCTGTGCAGGGGGATTTGCTTGGTCTCTGGCTGCTGCCCGTCTCCCTTTTCCTCTCCCAGCATCAGTGCTTTCTGCCAGATGGCTGTTACTTTTTACAGGACTACAGACAATTACAGCTGTCAAGGGCATGCCAGAGCAGTTAGCATTTATGGTGTTAGGGAGATTACCTTCTAAATGTTAATAGCAGGCCCAGGCGTGGTAACTTTCCCACTCCAGACCTGTACTGGATCAGTGCTTTGGGTGCTCTGAGAGTCTCAGACGTACAACACGATCCCTCTCAGTTTTAGGAACACATCTGCACCCTCCACAGCCCCTGCTGCTCACACACCTGGTCACCACAGGTGAAGATAACAGGATCTCCCAACATTCACATGCAACAAAGTTGTGCACCCACCCAGCCCAGGGAGCTTTGATTTCACCTGATTCTCTGAGCTGGGGCACATCTGCAGCTCTCCAGGGGTTGCTGTGCATTTCCAGGGCGTTCCCGCTGCCTTTAGAACCCAAATCAGTGTGAGGACACAAAGTCTCAGCCTCTGCAGCTGCTTGCCTGTGTTTTCAAAGGCCACAGGGGTTGATGGGCTGTCAGAAGCTTGGGAAGGGCTGCTCCATGTGGGTGGACATGGATGTGGAATGGTGTAAGACGTGTCTTGTGCCCCCAGGGCTGCTGGTGAGTCACAGAATCCTCCCAAGCCAGGATCTGCTCAGCTCAGCTCACACGTATCACACAGGAGCCAACTCTTCCTGTTTGTTTGGTGGCACCTGGTGCAACAGGGCTCAACCAACATCTCCAGCTGAGCTGTGAGGAGGAAAATCCAAAATATCTGCTGCTTGAAATAGCTTGGAGACATAAATTTATGCCAGAACCCTCAATGTGCCCTAGATCCACTGGAAAACATTCCTAACTTTGCAAACCAGAACCATTTTCAGACATAACACTCCTATTTACTCAAGAGACCTTGACAGCTCCTGGGCCCAGATCTCACTGCTGCCAGGCTGAAAAGTACAATCCTCATCCTGGCTGTACAAGGATGATCCCTTGTCCTGGCTGGCTGGTGGATGGTCCCACCCCTCAGCACCAGCACTTTGCTCAGTGTACTTTCCAGAGCCTGAGCTTTGCATTTGGGCAGATGGAAGGAAGCCCATTTCCTGTCTGGTTGGGTTTTGGGTCATGAAAAAGTGAAGGCTAAGGCTGAATAATGAGTTCCTATGGCCCCTTGCTGGGAGTGCAGATCTACAAGACATCCATGTTTGGCCTCAAGGAGATGGCCTTTTCCCATGGTCCCAGGAAAGCTGAATTAAAATTCTCATAACAAATCCCTTGGCTTTTCCAGCTGGTCTGCAGCCAGGCTGGTCAGAGGGTTTCAGCTCTAGGTTGTTTCTTCTGTCTGGAGGATGTTGTGCCGGCCTGGGGAGGATTTGTGGCTGTTGACTCCAGGGAACAGCAGTGGTTTAACAGCAGAGGCAGGCCTGGCCCTTCCTGTTTATCCCTCTCAAGGGCATCCATCCTCCCACAGCTAAAGGGGAAGGTAAAACAGCAGTGAAGAGGAGGGTGTCCCACACACTGTCCTTGGGGGAAAGAAAGGAAAACCGAGTGAAGAGGTGAGCGGTTAAAATGTTCTGTTCTTCAGGTCTCCTATTTCTGCCCTTGATGTATTAAACAAAGGCGGAGGTGAGGGGTTAGCAAACCTTGGGAGGGGGCCCCCAAAACCCAATTTGTTTGACACTAATTTGGTTAAAGAATAAGGAGATTCATTGCTGATTCTTACATGTGGCTGCCTCCCTAAGCAGGAGAAATCCCACGGCAAAGTCGTCAGCTGAGCGATGCCCTTGGCAGATCACACCCTGCTCTCTCTGGGCCATGTTCTGCTCTCAGCTACACCAACACTGCAGGACAACTCAGATGAGGTCAGCGTGGTGGGGTGAACCAGGGCATTGCTGCCAAAAAAGAGTTTGTCTGGGCAGGGTCTTGTTTTTCCAGCATTGTGCTGTGCTGGCTGCACTAGGACATCTCCTCTCACCTCATCCAGGAATCTGAAAGGATGGGTTCAGCCAACTGATGGGAATCAAGACCTACTTTGAGCAAATAGGGGCAAAATGCCTCAAATATGGCTGAGATGTGGCTGCTTACAGGCAGTATCTGCATTTTAAATGGGAAAGACACTTTGCAATATTCACAGGATGATTATTGAGCAGGAGTCTGACAAGGGTGTGGGGCTGGCAGGTTAAGTTGCTGCACAGACAATCCAGCTGTGGTTGTTCACCAAAAGCCAGACCTGTGCACAGCTCTCCAGAGCATTTCCAGCCAGCAGGATGAGTTAATAACATCACTCACATGTGAATAAGCATCTCGAGTGCTGCAATGTCAGCATGGCTGCAGCATCTTGATTATATCAGTGAAGGGAGTGTTTTGGTCCTGCCAGCTGAGTACCCTCCCAGAGGAGCAGCAAGGAGGGAAGACTCCAAGGACTGGCATTCTTTACATGGAAATGTAATTAGTCCAAGGCATGACTTTGTTACAATGCATTAACTCAAACCAAGAAAAAAAAGGGGGCTCCAAATCCAGAACAGTGAAAGGAAAGCAAAAAAATATTTGCACAGTCCATCTGCACGTTCATCAGCTTGACTGCAGATGTAACAGAATTACCCCACTCTGAAAGAACTTTTCCCACCTGACAACATCCCACCAACTGCAATGTCTTTTCAGGAACACCACAAGCTCTGCCAACTTCCCAGGAATAAACAGAGGGATACATGAAAGCTCTTGGACTGGTAGCAAATGTGCCATAAGCAGAGCACAGCAGGATTTGTTTCTGAAGTAGAACAAATTTCACAGCAAAGCTGAAAGGCCTTGGAAGTGTCCCCTGAATTTTCAGTTTCCTGAAATCCGAGGATAGCTAAATTCACTGAAAATGAGGGAAGTGGCAACATTTCCACTGGTTTGGCAAATTCTAGATGGTTTGACATTTCAGGTGATACTACCATTTTAATGGAGGCTTGGGGACTGGCAGAAGCAGAATTCAGTTCTTATTTCTCCACCCAAAACATTTGGTTTGGTCATCTTGGGATGCTCAAGATTTAAAGTGGGATCCTAATGATTAAAGTCTATGTCCAGAAAAATTAAGAAGAGCTTCTTATCTCAATAAATTTTGGCACTGAAGAAGAACAGTCACAGTAGCTGTGAGATACCTTCTGCTTCTTTTCGTGAAGGGATGTTACTGTTCTTTCTGTTATAAGATTTCGTTGAAGGTATCTCACATATTTTACACCACATCAAAGTTTCAAAAGTCCAGTTTTTGACAGTAAATATTACACCTCTCCTCCACTGCCTGTAATACTGATCCTCAATTATTTCCTCCTGATTTTATTATTTTTAGCTTCAAAATATAGAATGATTGAGTAGAAAAACAGTTAGGGAGGCATTTCCAAAAACTGTTCACCCTTCCTCCACCCTCCCTGTTTTCCCAGACCAATGCCTTCTCCATCAGTAAGATGTGAGGCAGCATCCTTTCTCCTTTGAATATCAATTTCTCATTCTGCAGAAGGTGCCTGTAGAGATACACTGTAAACACCATCTTAAAAGTACTGAATCAAGGAGAAAAAAGGCCCTTTGAAGAGTAGAAACATCTTCCTTGCTTTGCTGTTGTGTAAGGCTGTGCAGATAGGAAAACACTGGGAATGCTGGCTGCAAAAGGGAAGCACTGCCAGACCTGTGCTCAGAGAGCTTTTACTTGAAAGACCTTGGTGTCCAGCTTTGATTCCTCTCAGGCTGAAAAAACTCTGCTAAAGCTCAGCTGGAAAAGCAAAATCTCAGCTAGAAAAGCAAAATCCCAGCTAGGAAAGCAAAATCTCAGCTAGAAAAGCAAAATCCCAGCTAGAAAAGCAGACTCTCTATCCCTGCCTGCAGCTCCTGCTTGCTGAGGATTTTCTCTCACAAAGCTAAGCCTGGGCACTCCAGTTTGCTCCTTTTTAGTTAATGGAGCAACACAACTTTCTACAGCCCAAAGCATCCAGCCCAGAGAGCTGCAACTTCCCCAGGTAGATGTTTCTCTACCTCTCTTTGTGCTTGTTCACACCATTTTATTCCCTAGGTACAACTCACAGGAAAAACAGCTTTTGGTTTTGAAGGGAGGCACAGCACCTTATCTGCAATAGTGCAAACAACTACTGCAGTTGCTTCATTCCCTGCAGTCACTGAATGTATCAGTGAAATGCAGTCAGCTGCACAGTTTGAGGGAGGTATTACACTGTGTTTGGATTGCATTTTTCCCGTTTTGCAAAGCTTGATCTGGAAATGAAAACCCTCCATCCCATGGGTATGAACCACTAAAGGTTTGTGTGCTATTTGCTAACTCGGAGTTGTGCTGAGTTCCCACCCATTCCAGGTGCTGTATCCCTCACAAAAGGAAGCAGTCTCTGCATCCAGGCTGCTCAGTATTATGGAATCACAGAATCCCAGAATGGTTTGGGTTGGAAGGGAAACTAAAGCCCATCCAGTCCCACACCCTGCCATGGGCAGGGACACCTCCCACTGTCCCAGGCTGCTCCAAGCCCCATCCAGCCTGGCCTTGGACACTTCCAGGGTTGGGGCAGCCACAGCCTCTCTGGGCACCCTGTGCCAGGGCCTCCCCACCCTCACAGGGAAGAAATTTTCTCCCTAACATCTCTTCCTGTCGGTGTGAAGCCATTCCCCCTTTTCCTGTCACTCCAGGCTCTTGTCAAAAGTCCCTCTCTGGCTTCCTTGTAGGTCTCTTCAGAAGAGAAGAAGGCTGCCACTGGAAGGCTGCTCTGAGGTCTCCACATAAACTCTCTTCTCCAAACTATTTTCTGTATTATTTAGGGTGTATCCAGTCTGGGGAACTTCATTTCAAAAATAAGGTATGGATCAAGAGTTATGGTTCAAAACAATGAGTAGATGCAATTAGAAGCCCAGAAATCCTCACCTGCAGGAAGGGACTGCAGTTATTCATTCTGGACAAGAAAGAACAGTGTTAAAACAAAGGCCACCTGAAAAGATGGAGCAAGTCATCAACACCCTCTGCCCACAGAAGGGAAATCCCCTGTCCTTGAATTTCAGCAAAGAGCAAGGTCAGAGTGTCAGGATAAGCAGGACAAGAGCAGAGCCTGGACCAGACAAGGAGGGCAGAATGTCCATCCTGGGTGGTGTCTCACATCAAGGAACTCCCACTCATTTCTGAAGCCCACACCTGCCGTGTCCCAGCCCGGTTTTCCTGCACAGAGAGCTCTTACCACGTGCCCTGGTCCAAATTGATCAGTGTCACAGCGCTGGGAGGGAGCCTTTCATTGCTCTAAAGAGCATTTTCATTGAAGGGCACCTAATGCATTTGGAGAAGGAGAGGTGCCACCATTCATCCCACTTGTCACTTTACATCTGGTCAGTGATGCCAGGAGTGAAATCCAGCAGTCCAGGAGAGCAGGATTAATTTGTTAATGAATGACAAGCAAAGGCCCTGCTGCAGAGGGGTGCTGCAGGAAGCAGCCTGCAGAAGTGGTCGTTAAGGAAAGAGCTGTTACCATTGATGCATGAGAGAAATGTAGAGATAGATGGATACTGCTCAGAGTCAAATGGTAAAGTATAACTCACAGACATAAGGTGCCTCCTAAAGAATCACCGTGATGTATTTGGGTTTGGATTTTCAAAGTCACTTAAAGGTAATTTCTTCAGGGTTTTTAATATAATGTATCGCTTTGCTTGGAATAAAAAAGAAACTCATCCATTTTAAACAAGCAAGAGAAGACAAACAGTCAGCTGTAACTTAAAAACATCGAGGGCTACATATCCATTTTGAAGAGGAGAGTGATTTTTCAGAGCTGAATGCAATGAAGCACCCAGCTTCTGTCGTACTTCGGGGGAATGCCAGCACTTAATTCCCTTTACTTAAAAGAGGAACACAGTGAATTTCGTGTCAAACCATTGCTCTGCACAGAATAACACGTAAAAAGGATTCCAGAGGATGTTTGGAGGATAACACAGGGCTATAATATGAAATACATGGCAATTTAACATACAACTACAGTTGTATTATGCAGCCGTTATCGACAGCGGGATGGACACAATGTCCAATTACCCAGGGGAAAAGACATCTCCTGCAGCTTAACAGCTACACTGTTAAATATGGCCAGGCTGTGCCTTGGGAGAGTTATTAAAATGGCAGAAATTAGCGTTAAAGTAATTGATTGGTATTTCCTTAAGATGCAATAATATTCCCATAAATCTTTAGATAAGAGGAACGTACCTGGGACATTAAAGGACTTTGGGTATATGTGTAGTGTGGGTGACTCTCAAGGAATAATAAATGGCTCTAGGTGACTTGTTGTTATGGCTCGGATACTGCACGATATTAACTTTTAAGGCTGCCTTCGGAACTCAGGAACTTTATGGACTCCTGTGTTTTATGATCTTGTAACCTCAAGTCCTTCATCCTGGAGAGAGCAGGATTCTGTTCCATCTCATGATTACCAGGTAGCTGCTGGCACCGGGCCCCTCTCGGCACCTTTCTCTCCAAATCAGCCTCCCTAATGTACGTTAGTTTTACTGGGCTGGAATTGAACCACTTTAGACCATATTTCCTCAGCCATAAAAAGTTATCTGGGGTTTTACTGATCCTAAGTGATGTATTCACATTAGCTAATTAATTAATCTTGCTGAGTAAAATATTAATTTCTTTTAATTTCCTATCCCTACTTGGAAGGTAGCATTTCCCTGAAACCAGTGTGGTGCTGTAGGAAAGGATTTGTAGATTTGGGCTTTCCAAGTCAGCTTGGGGGTTTGACTCTGCATTGTGCAGCAAAGCACACACACAGGGATGTGTTTGGGCACACACACAGACAGAGTCCTGCCTTCACAAGCATCATTTCTGCCAAAAAAACAAGCACTGTGGTCCAAAAGGGCCTTTTAGTGTAAGCAAGTGGCCCAGGAGCTTCCCTCTTGTTTCCAGAGATGCTTAAAGCTGCCTGCAAAGCAGGATTGAGGTGCCTCAGAGGAATTTCCATACCTACATCCATTGTCTGCTTAGGCCCTCCTGCTGCCTCCGCTCTCCTTTTGCAGGGGTGGAATCAAGTTTCCATTTCTTGTCAGGTACAGAGGGACTTCAGTCCCCTCAGGAGACCAGCCCTGCTGTGAAGTCAAAAGCAAGGCTCTACTCCAGCCAAGTCCTCCCAAAACTTCAGTGCAATGGGATGTCTGAGGATGCATTCACATATGGCTGGACACTAATTTTACCCTGTCACTGTTTTTGCTTCCAAAGTTCCTACTCATAGAATCACAGAATCACAGAGTGGTTTGGGTTGGAAGGGTCCTTAAAGCTCAGCTATTTACAACCCTGCCATGGATAGGGACACCTTCCACCATCCCAGGCTGCTCCAAGCCCTGTCCAACCTGGCCTTGGATACTTCCAGGGATGGGGCAGCCACAGCTTCTCTGGGCACCCTGTGCCAGGGCCTCCCAACTCTCACAGGGAACAATTTCTTCCTACTATCCCATCTAACCCTACTCTCTCTCACTTTGAAGTTATTTCTCCTTTTCCAGTCATTACCTGCTCTTATGAAAAGTTCCTTTCCTGTAGGGACTCCAAGCCTGCAGGCTGGATGGTTCCTGGAGCTGTGCTGTGGACATTCCTGGGATGTGGGGAAGGACGACCCAGCCTTAGAAGCCCAGAGGTGATGGTCCCACTGGCAGAAACAAGAAGACCACATTTGTATTTGTATCACATTTGTAATGAGGTGACAGTACCATCCAGTTTGATTTATCCTTTCACTCATCATAAATCCCAGCCTCCAGAGTGTCACTCAGGGTTCCAGCACATGTTCAGAACCAGGTCTGCCCCAAGAGAGCCCATTTCTTAGCTGTTGTAGGTCCATAGGTCTGCCTTACCTCTCCCTGAACCTGCACCTAAAGCCGAGCCTTGTATACCAACCTTGTGCATGGGACAGGGACATGCAACCATAGAATTATTCCCAAGGATCCCATCAGTGTAATCACAGGAACTGCTGGAAATAGGCAGGAAAAAGCCCCAACACAGACTCCAGACAGACTGGGAGTCATTGCCTCACCCAAGGTCTTGATGCCACCAACAGGGTATTGCTCTCCTCGTGAATTCCTGTGTTTTCCTTTAGCACTGACCTGGGGATACACCTGAGTGAAGCATAATCTTTACCACACCCTGTTTCCTCACAGGGGTGATCCCAGATATGCCCCAAATCAATCATCACCTACTGCTCTCATTCCCCTGGTGTGGTGTGATGGGTCTTCATGGGCAAGGCACAGGCATGGGGCAGCTTATTCACCTCCTCACTGCCTCTTCCCAGGGAGAGCAGAATTGCAGGTGAGGGTCAGCCACAGACACTGTGATTTTATATGATTTTTGCATGAAATGTTCTGCCTTGATACTGTTCTGGCTCTTCCTCCCCAGCCAAGCCCATGCTGCTTCCCAAGACCTAATTCTGCCCCTCCATCCTTCTCATTTGTCCAGTGCTGGAAGTGGTGACAGGGCTGATATTCCTTCACTCAGCTTCTCAGGAACTTCTATTTTTTTCTCCTTTCTTCTCTCAAAGATTTCTCAGCCATTCTCATCAGCTGTTTATATTTAAAGGTTGTCAAACTTTTTTAAGTTAACAAGAGCATTCCCTCTCTGAGCAGGCTGGAACAGGGCAATGCTCCCACTCATCTTCACTCTGATGTCTTTAAATTGTCATCAGCTTAAAAATGCTGATTAAAAAAAAAAAAAAGATTAAGAAAACAAAGAAAGAAGCAGAAAGTGTAGGCATTTTTCTAATTAAGTGGCACAAATCCAGATCTTTCTTGATTCTGGGCTGGGCTTGATTCTGGGTTGGTGGCATTCCTGCATGGTGGATGAGACTCCTCTGTTCCATATCTCTGATATGGATTGAGACTGCTGGAGTCAATTAAATGGTGCATTCATCCTACACAAGATAACAGGTTTGGGTTCTTTGTTCAGTTTCCTAGGAAAAAAATGTAGCTCAGGACATACAAAACATTCCATTTTATTTAGAACAATTGGGTGCATGGAGTGGGTTCTTGTTGAGAGGCTGTTTAACTGAACTGAAGTAAGTTTGGAAATCAGATTCCTTTTAGAACTGAAAAATTGCATCATGTCCCACTGAAGTCACACCTGAAAATCACTGTATCACTGCTGGAGAGCACGGATAACATCTGCAGTGGTAGAGAAAGGGGTCCTGAACCCGTATATTCTTATGAAGTTTCTTCAACATGAATTTTGAAAACAACTTAGTTGCACAGAATTTGCTTTTTATGGGAAGGGTGCAAATGAAACCCACCACTTATAAATGCCATAAGTCTGGTGTGAAATTCCTTCTCCCGTGGCAGCTGAGGCAGGACAGGATGGGCACTGCTCGACCTCGGATCCCAGCCCTGCAGCACAGCACTGACCACATTTTCACACTCCAAATCAGCTCCTGGTAGTAGCACACACAAGCCACCTCCGCAGCCGCTCCCCTCCAGAGGTGCTGGCCATGCAGTTATTGTGAAACTGAGGGAGAAACTCCTTTTTTTTCACCATTTTCCCCCCATTTTCCCCACCATACTTTGCTTTTCTGACATAGAAGGACTTCTCCCCAAAATGAAGTAAACCTGTTTGATAACCAGATGGGGTGGGCACTCGGGGAGAGGTAGAAAATTGGGATGGTGTAAACCTGAACAAATCAGAAGTTTGTTCAAAATTCTTTTTCTAATTGCATTTTCCTTCCTCCAGACCCTTTTTCCAGTGGATGGAGAGGGACCTGTGTTCATTACAATAAAAAAGCAACATCTTTCCAACTGAGAGTGTGAATTGCACACACAACTCAGGGCTTATGTACAGAGAGGAGGGGGGAACACAAATCAAACCCAAACACTATTTTTTTTTTTTTTTGCAGGGAGCTGTCTGGGTTGTCAGTTAGGGAAATTAGCCCATCTATCACAGGTCTCTAATTTCCCATCACTTCCCCTGAAACGTGTGGGCTTTTAAAGAAACTTCTTAATTTTCCCCCTCATTATCATGTTTCTTTTTTACTTCCTCCACTTCTTAAGTAGAAAAATCCCAGAGGATTGAAGTGTCTAAAGCAGAAACTTTGGAGATCCTCTATTTCTTGCATGCACTCACACAGAAGGGCCGGGGAACAGGCAGTGAGGGATGAGCCCACGTTTGGGGAGAGGAAGGATCGAGGGCCATGTCCAGCTTGGTGGTGATGCCCTCGCAGTATTAGGGGTGTTTGGGAATGTTTGTGCAACACCCTGTGTATGTGTTTGCTCTGTCTGGGCCATTTGATGGTCCCAGCTCCTAATGACACGTTTGTTTGTGTCTCCTGGTTCTCCTGGGGGCTGTGTTTGTGTGACAGCCTGTGCTGTCCCCTGCACTCACCGATCCCCGGCCAACCCACCCATGGGTGTACGTCCCTTACCCTCCTTCTGTGTCTGCCCAAACGCCTCCATTCCCTTCTTTATTTGATGTTGTGGCTCCCCTGCAAATCCTTTAAGTTTCTAAATGTATGAAAATGGCAGAGTGGAAAAGAAAGCTGGAACAGCTGGGGATGCCTTGGGGACGGCACTTCCTGGCCCCAAAGATTGCTGCGCTATCGCGTTGCACTTAATTGTTCCAGTGTTTAGCAAATTGCATTAATTAAAGTGGCACATCTGGCCTCTTTATCAGAGCCTGTGCAGTCCTGGTTTTGATCCTGCAGTGACAGACTCTGACGGTATCAGCACCCCGGGTAAACACTCGATGCCCGAGGGGAAGGCTCCCTTTGTTCTGCGAACCGGGTCCAGTGGAAGCTCAGGAGCCCCACTGAGGAGCCTCCAGTAACCTCTGGAAAGGAAAAACCAGTCATTAGTGAAGTTCAATAACCAGGGCTCTGTTGATAGCAGCAGCTTCCCTGCCCCTTTCTGGGCTTTCCCTCTTCCCAATTAAACCAGCTCCCACTCACATTGTAAGTTCGCGCTCAAAAAGTAACTGAATCAAATGATCAGCCAAAATGAAACTCTGCTCACCCTGAAACTGCCCTGCCTTTTCTTTCCCCCGTGAGCACCCCACAGCCTGTATTGCAGCCCCCTCCCTGAACAGAGACGTTCTCAAGCAAACACTTTGCTTTATTTTAGCTGTCTAACTCTGCCAGCCGCCTAGAGCCAAGGAAAGGAGCTGAAACTCTCCAATAAAGGATTAATGCATTACAAAAGGTACATATTTTAGCTCTGAAACTACCCACAGATTCTTTGGGGGGAGAAAAAGGCAAACTTTCAGCACAGGACTTGATCCCTGCACTCCCAAATCACGGCATACTCTCTCCATTGTTTCATCCCGGGTATTTAAAAGAATACATCACCTTAATAGCACAGGTAAAGGTTACTTTGCCCCCTACAGCAGGAGCTATTCTTAAAATAATGGGCCATGACTGGAGGCAAATTACCTAATGGAGCAAATTTTTTTAACAGATAATAATGTTTAGGTAGTTTTCCTATAACCAGGAACTTTATCTGTTTTTTATTTTAGTGACATTTATATCCCAGTGCGTTGGGCATGGCATTAAAGGCCTCATCAGTCAAGCTTGGAGGGAGAGGTAGGGAACAAGAGAGAAATGAAATAGCAGCACTCAGCTCAACACACAATGTCAAAACTGACTCTTGTGTCCACATTTTAGGCTAATAAGGGACTGAAGGAGTGGATAAACTCACATAATACAAACACGTCGGGGTGACAATTAGATTAACATTTTTAACTTCCTAGTTAGAGTTGAGTGTATTTAGGGGCCCTTCAGAAGACGGCTTGTGAAAGCCTGCAATTTGTGTGCTAATAGAGTCAGCCCCTCTCCGAGCTCTGCTCTTGGCCGAGCCCCCTCCATCCCCCGCTCCACAATAATAGGGCACAACTGACCCCAAGTGCTGTTTGTGATGGCCTGGAAATTGTAGATAATGACATGGTGCCTAAAACGATTGCTCCGCCCATCTAATCCCACACTGCCAAGGCAGTTCTTCCTTTGGGATGGCTGCCTGTGTGCTCCGTGGGGTCTCTTTGGGAGAGGGTGCTGCCAGCAGCCAGACCGGGCTCTGTTTGGCCTGGCACGCTGGGAATCAGGGCCCTGAGCCGTGGCAGATGCACAGGCTGTTGGAATGGGTGCTTGTTTAGGAGAGCACCACCTTAATAGTGCAAGTGATGCTTTTCACCTCACATCAGAAACTATTCTGAAAGTAACTGTAAATTGGGCTGTAAATGGAGCCAAAACACCTCCTGAGCTGCAAACAAAGCTGAGTCACAGCTTGCTTGCTGAGATCCTCCAGATGTAGCTGAAATGTCAGCATGGACCTCACTCCTCCAAGAAGCCCTTGGCCTGAGCCCAGCTTGTAGGTCAGGATGCTCGCCAGCGCCTCAGCATCCTGCCAGAGCTGGGTGACGTTTGCTGAGGGGCCCCGAAGTGATGGGTACAGCAGAGGTTGTTCCCTCACTAAATTAACCCAGCACTTGGCACTGCCCTCTCAAGAGCTTGATCCCAGGTCAGAGCAGACTGGGCACAGGAGAGGCGGGCGCTCAGCCTGGTCCCCATCCCACGCACGCAGCTTTGTCTCAGCATCCCAGATCTCACCCTCCCATGAACACGAGCAGTTTATTCCCTAAACACCTGGAATGGACAGATGCCCAGCTCCCAGAGTGACGGGTCCTCACTGCCTGCAGCAGAATTAGACGATTCACACCACAGCCAGGAAAGCCTTCGCTAAATAACCGAGGGGCGAGGGAGGAGGGAAGGGTAAACTTAAACACAGGAGCCTAAGAAAGCCTCCACTTGTCCATTCAGCCACAGCCAAGCCCCCATTGGAGGCACAGGCACAGGGACAGAGTCGCACAGGGCTGGAGCAGATTTGCAGTTGTATGGGGTGAGTGTTTGCTTCCCTGGCCGTACAATTGCTGTTACTGATATCATTACGCTGCTCCACTTGGCACATCCGTTCCCTTGGCAGCTCTGGCTGAGGCGCTGGGCTTTCCAGCCTTTAGAAAGCTGTGCAGCACTTCTCCTCGAGCACACGCTCTGCAGCTAAACGAGTCATTATCTGGGAGCTTTAATCAGCCGTCATTCGAGCTGAATTTGCCACTATATTTGTAGCAAACCCCGGAGCCCCTCAGAAGCCTGAATGCACGCTGGCATTTCATGCGGGGAAGGCCTTCAATTGCCTCGTTAGTCTGAACAGAAACTTTCTGTCTCCTACAACTGCTCTCGCCTTGCAGTGTTTAAATGAATGGGGGCTTGGGAGCCGGCGGAGGAGCCCCGGCAGAGCTGTGTCAGGAAACAGCTCAACATCTGCCTTGGCGTGGGATGTGTTATTTATGTTCCCCTTGGAAAAGAAAAAGAAAAGAATCTGCAATCAGGAGGTGGTAAAAAAAAAAGGTGTTTCCTAACAAAAACAGCCAGGGAGTTTGAGTCCTATGTGGAGTCAGACTAGAAACTGCACGGTTGCAGAAGAACTTTGAAATGTGCCCGGATTTGGCAGGGCTGCCTGCAGTCCTTACAGGCAAATTTGTTTTTGTGTCTCCATCACCTGCAGTGCCCTTGGCTGCTGTCACAGGTGCTGGAGGGCAGGTTTTACCTGCAGCTTTGCCATGAGGACCCTGGTGCAATTCCATGGTGAGGGCAGAGAGAGCTCAGACCTTGCAGCTGGTGTGGTTAAACCTCAGGGAGCTGCTGGTCCAGGAGGAGGAGGTGGGCTGAGGACAAGTTTGGTGGTTTCCCAAATCCCATTCATCCATCTATACTGCACAATTTCAAAACAGAAGTTGCAGAACTAAACATTTTTGCTGTCTTACCAAGCAGGTAGATGCAGCGTCAGGAACTGTAATTTTGTTCACATAGAATCGTAGTAATTTAGGTTGAAAAGCCCTCTAAGCTCAAGCCTAACCATTAACCCAGCACTGCCATGTTTGACACCAAACCATGTCCCCAAGTGCCACATCTAAATGGATTTCTAATACCTCCAAGCAATGACGACTCCACCACTGCCCTGGGCAGCCTGTGTCAATGCATTGACCTTTTTAGTTCTTTTTAGTGAAGAAATTTTCCTGTTTAGATTTTCAATCTAAACTTCCCTATGCACAACTTGAGGCTATTTCCTCTCATCCTGTCACTTGTTACTTGGGAGAAAAGACTGACCCCCACCTGGCCACAGCCTCATGTCAGGGAGTTGTGGACATCAAAAGGTCTCCATGAGTATTTCCTTCTGAACATGCTGGCTTCTGTCTCTCATAACGTCTTAATTTCGTTTTCCTCTCTCTTGTCAGGATAAATTAATTTCCTAGCTGGAACAACACAGGTAGCTGAGCACCTCCTGATATTGCCCCTTCCTTGTCCAACACTTCCAGAGAGAAAGAAGGGAGGAGCAGCAGAAACTGGGTGCATTTTGCCCAGCCCCAAGTCCAAACTGCATTTCCAAACCAGAGTCTCTCCTACACAGTTTCCCAGTCTCCAAGACATGATTGGGGCTGATGCTCTGTGGATGGAAGGATTTGCAGGCTGGATCACCAGTCCACGTTCGTGACTGCAGAGCTCACATCCACAGAATTTTATCAGCTGGTACGACTCTGGTAGAATCAGGGTCATAAATTTAAGCCTAGTAAAATGTAGCTGATTGTAATTTCACTTTCAGAATTATGAAGACTTTGTTTGCACACAACAGAATCCATCAGTTCACTTGATCACTTATTCCAATAGTTAATTTTCCTCATCCTTAAAAATTTATTCCTTATTTCTCTTTTGAATAGCTCTAATTTTAATTGGAAGGCATTTGCTCTTCTTACTAAATTAAACAGTCCTCTTGTCTTTGGTGTGGTACATATTGCACCACATTTCCTCTGCTAAACGAAACATAAAGATTTTCAAATCTCTCACAATCCAGTATCTGAGGTATCCAATGATTTCTGTATTCACTGTCAATACACAGATCAATGGGGCAGCACATGGAGTTAGAGCTGGATCAGTAAAGGGAGAGATGGATCCAAAAGCAGAAAAACAAAGGGAGCAATAGATAAATCAATAAATTGACAAAGTCCCCCTCTCCAGGTGGCAATGAGTCCTTCACGTTAGTGAGCACCTTTTCTAACCTGAAAATTGTGAGCTGGTTCACACAATCCATCACTCTGGTGATGAAGATATTTGCCTCCTTAATATCCCCTGGAATATTAAAGAAAATCACCTCCTCTCACTGATCACACATGAAGCAGCCTCCCTTTCCACTCCCCAGATCCCTGACACCATGACTATTTTATTTAACAGTCACTTCTTCCCATCCTTCACCCAAAGCACTCCATATCCACCACATCCAACTTCACATCACCAACTTGCCAACTGGCAGGAGCAAAAGCAACTTTTTTATTTTTCTTTCTTTCTTTGGTCTTTAGTGGCCTCTGGCCCCCAGCCAGTTGGTGTCTTCATTTATTGTAATGAATTTCTGTCATTAATATGTTGGATTTGCACGGCAATTGCAAAGTAGTACATTAGTACAAAAGCTATTGCTCTGGATGCCAGCGTTTTATTGCCACAGGCTGATTTACAGGCTGATAAGCAAGTTTGCAGTGTCCTTGGGGCTGGGAGAAGGACAGGTAGCGTGGCAGCACGGCGTTGTGGCTGCCCAGGGGACGTGTGAGGTTTCCCAGGCCTCGCAGGGCTGGGGGTGGTTTGACGAGTTCATCTCTTCTCTGTAAAACGTCCTCGCCTCGCTCAGCGCTCCCGCAGAAACGCCGAGCACAAAGCCTCTGTGAAAATCTCAGGCACTTGGAAAGGAGATTAAATGCCATTACAATACTGTAGGTTTGGGAGCTTCTGTGTGAGTAGCTCCTAATAGAGCCATGTCATCACTTTAATGCAAAGATACGATAAAGACAGGCATTATACGGTGTTAACATTTAACAGCCATAACTTAACTTTCAAAAGACTTTGCAGGCCAAGTCACAGTGAATTGTTTCTTTCTGTGCATTTAATCCTTGGCTCACATGCTAGAGAGCAAGGGTGTTTGCAGAAAAGATAGAGTGCTAAGCAGACAGACCGACAGACCTGTCTGTCTGTCAGCTCCAGAGGGTAATCCCTTGAAATGCCACCTTAACAAAAGTATTTAAAAGGCAAGCGTGAAACAGGACCAGCACAGACAGCATATCTGACTGTCAAAAAGAAACACGAAGCATTCCCCTCCTGGGACTGATTCTGTGCTCAAAGAAGAAGGTTGTGAGCCCCTGGACATGATGCTCTGGGCAGTTTTAGTGAGACAGGATAAGGCAGGAGGGTGAGAAACAAAAGAGACTTGGCAAAGTCAGAGCATCAGTTCAGATCCACCTTTGGCACCAGCAAACTGTGCCTGTGGACAGGGAGGGGTCTGGCCAAGGTGTTTCATACCCCAGTGTAACTCTCCAGAGCTCATCCCACCACAGAGATACCCAGATCAGGAGTCTGAATTTGAAGAGTGAACTGTTGGTCAGACACTTTCCCAGGATATATTTTCTCTGTGGGACTCACTGCTACAAGATGTGGCCAAAACACCATGAGACAGTATCAGATGGTTCTTCAGAGCAGTCAAAGAGAGGGGATTGAAAAAGCTCTTTGGTGCTGAATCCTCTTGCTTTGGGCCATGAATCAAAGTTCCACCCATGGGAAGGAAGGAGGAAAATTTCCTGTGGCTGGAGCAGGGGAGGGAGGATGTTATTGCTGCAGCCAGCCGGTCCTGCCTCTCCTTCCTCTGGAGCAGCTGCTGCAGGACATGGCTGGGATGAGCTATTGATCTGGGGGAGCACTGTCCTCTCCCATCTGGCCACCTGGGAAGCAGGAGAGATGATCTCTCCATATTTCACAAACCCTGAGAAAATGGACTGGGCAGTCCAGGGACCTCCAGACTGTCACTCCCCATCTTAATTAGGACTGTCAGTCTGCCTTGCATTTTAGGTAATTGATTATGCCGCTGCATAGCCGCATTTCTGGTTGACACCAGCTCCTGCTGACCAGCCAGAGTGTGGGTTTCCCCAGCTCCTGCCACCTCTGTTTGTTTGTACTTGCAATCAAGACTTACACAATTGGAAGGGCCCGGTGAGTGCTCAGGAGAATGATCAACAGCGTTATCTGAGTGCCATATCAAATAGATTTGGGCCACAAAGGGACTCAGCTGCTGAAAACCTATTAGCAGCATCTCAGATTCCCTGTGTACCAGCAAGTTATGGGGCAAGCACTGTAACACTGCCCACAGCTTGTGGTTAATTACTGTTTGTAGAGTTACCGTTCTGCTTGACAAAGTGCCCATAAAGACAAAAATGAAATTCTTGCCCATTTTGGATGGATGCCACCTGGTCACCCTGCCCTTCCTCCCCCACTGGGTGACAAAAAACTTGCCGAGACAAAGCGGATTTGGTGTGGGGTAGAGCTTTGTGCTGAGTGAGAGCAGCCGTGCTGAGGGGGACCCCGATCCCACTGTGACCCAAAACTCCACATGGCATTGCCCGTGTCCCTGCCTGCACTCCAGGATGGCTGACAGTGTGGCCAGTGACACAGCACACCTGGAGCTACCTGCTGAGAGAAATTCAGAGTCCATGCAGCAGGAAATGGGTCTTTTCTAGCCCTGGATATTTTCCCCTCTTAAGGTCTGCAGTGCATCATCCTCCTGGGAATGGTCCGTATGGTTGGGAAGCACACACCAATGTAGGAAGCAAGCAGGGCTTGAGCTGATGGGGACTGGAGGTGTGAGATGGGCTGTGCAGGGAGCTGGGGGCTCTTCAGCCCACAGCTGAAGGGGGAATATGAGCAGTACGTGAAGTTCAGTAGCTGTTTGCTGACTGCTCTGTCTCTGGGGAACACCAAATAATATGCTGCAGCACCGAGTTCAGAGCAAAAGGAAGGGAAAAAGCAACAGAGAAGAAGGAAGATTGTAGGAAAAGCAGGAGGAAGAAAGAGACTGGTGGAAAGTATCTGTTGTCTCCCTGCATTTATATGAATTCCCATTGTTGTGGGACATTGCAGGGTGGCCGTGAGAGTGGGAGGCATGATTTTGGTGAAGGTGAACAGACTAATTTCTGTGTGTCCATCCCTGAGACTCTGCTCAGGTCTGCTATGGCAGAATCCCAGGATCACAGTCATGACTGGGGAAGTCTAAAAAGCTCCATCAGGGTAATGTGCAAGGAAAAGCTGGAAATGGGTGTAAAGGGGACAACCAGCCCCAGTATTTGCCCCTAACCCACCTCTGCAGCCCCAGCTAATGCGAAAGGTAATGGGTTGAGGGCCACGACCTGGGCTGGGTATCCACTGCTGACCTCTCCCAGGGGTTGTGACCCGAAGGCTGAGAGCGACTAATGTGGAGATTTATGTCTTGTTAATAACAGAATTGAGCAATCAGTGTAATGAAATCCATGCTCTGCATTAATGAGGGGTCGAGGCAGCAGGGGCTGAGCCTTCCCTTCTCCCGGGGTGGGCAAAAGGGGTGAAATTTGATGAATTTGTCATTCCCTCGAGAAAACGGGGCCATAGACAGGCCAGGCAGGACCCAGTGCCCGCCTGAGTCTTGGGTTTGTTATATCCTATAAATTCCTGTTTGGTTTTTTTTTTTCTATAAAGATCAGGAATAAGAAGGCATGAAGGGTTTGGAGTTATGCCTATACCTTCCCTGGTAGTTATTAGTTGTGTGGAGACCTCAGATCACCTTCAAGTTTTTGAAGGGACTTAAAAGGAAGCCAGAAAGGGACTGCATCAGGAACTGTAGCAACAGGACAAGGAGTAATGGGTTCAAATTGAGAGAGGGGAAATGTAGGTGAGATATACAGGAGAAATTGCTCCCTGTGAGGGTGGGGAGGCCCTGGCACAGGGTGCCCAGAGAAGCTGTGGCTGCCCCATCCCTGGAAGTGTCCAAGGCCAGGTTGGATGGGGCTTGTCCAAGCCTCCCACTTGGACAGTGGGAGGTGTCCCTGCCCATGGCAGGGGTTGGACTGGATGGGCTTTAAGGTGCCTTCCAACCCAAACCATCCTATGATTCCATGATTTTGTGAGAATTTCTATTGAGAAAGGTCTTTGCATGAAAAAACGTGCTGGAGAAAGATGCTGAAGTGACTCAAATTTTTCCTAGTCACCGCCTCTGTAACCAATTTAAAATTCTGGCATTGTGACTCAGACACAGCTAAAATTAGACCATGGCTCTGCAAGTCACTTGATTTTTGCTTCAGGAGGATTCCATGACTTAGGCAAGGCTGTCATGCTACAGCACAAAGATGCAGCTCCAACAGCTCTCCAGTACCAGCTGTGCAGCCCCATCTCTTGCTGGAATATGGCCCCACTATGATAATATCCCCTTCTTAAGGAGGCCAGCTTCATTCCTTGTTGCCCACAGGACCCAGAGCTTGGAGAGTGGAATTTAAAATGTGAGAGCGAGTGCACATGTTAGGAATAAATCAAATATAAAAATGATTTCTCTATTTCTTAAAAAAGAGGGTCTATTTTAGAATGTTAGGGAAAGTAACAATTAACTAGCAGACTCAGCTAAACTGCTAGGCATTGCTAAAATTCTGTCATCAATTATTTAAAAACATCTTCCAGAAGAAAAGTGTCTGTGCTTTGACTTTTGTGGGAAAAGAAATGTTGAGGAAACAGCCGAGCTGCTCCTGGGAGCCTGGTTGACATCTGCCCTGTCCTTTTGGGGTTGTCACCCACTGCACAGGGCACAGCCAGCACTTTGTCACTTTACCTCAGTCCAGTCTGCTGTCCAGGAGGGAAACTGGAGGTAAAACATGCTGTGAGCTCTGTGTCTAAAGCTCTGCAATCGAGCAGCAAGGAGGGGAACCCCTCAGTGAGAATTTTTTTGCTGCAGGGTTTTCCCCCACAGCAGCCGGAGTTAGAGGATGAGCATCCACAGGGTGACAGGCAGCTGCCAGCCTGTCTGTCACAGGGAATGAAGATCTCCAGCAGGCTGCAGAAGCCTCCCTGTTAACACATCCCTGGTGAACTCGTGCCAGGGTGCTCGGCTGAGGTTCTTCTGTTGCCATTATGGATGAAAAAGGCGAAGCCTGGGGGAGGCCTTGGGAAGGGGAGTGAGCTCTGAAACCTGCACAGCCCTCACTGCTGAAACAGGAAACATCCCATCAGCATTTCAGTATTTATTTCTCTTTAACCTCCCAGCCCTGCTCACCTCCCTGTGTTGGAGGGGCAATTAAGCCGGGTTCCCATGGGAGCAGGGGGAGAGGGGAAGGAGAGGGGCACTGGAAGCAGAAAGCTTCCCCTCCCTGTGTCATTAGTATAAATTGTGTTTGTGCAAGTTATATTTTACAGCAGGCGTGTCAATTAGTGTGTGAAATTTAATAACCCAATTGAGCTTCCCTCGCTCAAAGCTAAATTGAAATCTGTTGCCTGTTTGGGAGAGGGAAGGGGCTGTCATGGATGGGAGGCTGAGCTGGTGGGTCGGGTAGGGACATTTTTCTTGTAGATTAAAAGAAAGGGAATGGTTTTGTAATTCCTTGCCAGGAGATAAACACCAGCTTTGCTTGGAGAGGGCAGCTGACTTGATTTTTTAATTTTTTTTATAAAGGTGGTGACTTTTTCATAAGAAAACGTTTGGGAGGAAGAAAGGGAATAATATTTATTTGATTACATTTGGTTCTGCTTCTAGTAGAGGGTAAATTTCACCACTAATGACTGCAACACTGAGAGTAGTTGTGGAGCCATCACAGCCCCCAGCACCTGGATCCTTGCCATGAGGAGAAGCAGGATAGATGCAACCTCACCAGCACCCCATCTCCATGGCAAGGCAAGGGGGGTGATGGGTGTCTGCCCAAATCCCACCAGAGCACAAGCACCAAAGCTGAAACTCGCAGAGTTTAGGGCAGTAGGACCAATGTTGAGAGCACAAAGTGATCAGACTCTGCCTGTAAAAGATGCTGTAAAAACTCCTAAACAGGGAGCTCGAGCAGATATGTGAGTTATTGGCTGCTTTCACTTCCTTCAGGCTTAGGATGGATTGTGGTAACAACTGGCTTTAGGATGGATCGTGGTGTCAGCTGGCCCTACCCTGAACATGCTGTTTGTCTCCACCACTGTGATAAAAGCATATTCAGTAAAGCCATGAAAATCAGTGCTTTCACCTAAAGGCAAGGCTCCTGGAGCTGAAGACTGGAGTAAAACAGCAAAATTACTACACTTCCATGAGCTCATCTCAGACTTTTATCCCCACTCTAGTAATATTGGGTTTTTTTTCCAAAAATCCCATGTCCCAGAATCAGTGTTAATCCCTCTCACCATCAAGGGATGGCTGGAGAATCGCAGCTTCATGTTGAGGATCTCCCTGCTCTCCTCTCTTCCCACAGCTCCCCATAACTCCTGCTCAACAGTAACTGGGGGTTGCTGCACTTCCCCTGTCCATATCCCAAAGGACAACATCTGGCTGTGAAATGATTCCTTTCTGAGATCTTTTTCCCACTCACTGGCAGACTCACTCTCTCACTCTCCAGCCAGGCTCCACTTCCAACCCCTCCTGGGTTGCTGGTCTCAAAGCTCTCCAAACACCCATTATACAGGAGACACATGTCCTGCCTGGCTTTCCTGGAAGAAAGAAACACAAAGGTTCATTCCCCCAAGCATCTTTCCACCAAGCCCTGCTGCAAATAGGCAGCAAGCTGGAAGCAGCAAAGGAATGTTTATAAAATTGCTTTCATGGACACTGCACATGTGGTGATATGTTTGTAAATCAGGTCATGGCATTCCCTGAAATATATGAGCAATGTTCTGGATATTTAATGAAATAAAGATGTAATTAGCTTCAGCTTTTTAATGCTTTGGGAAACAGCATCACCCTGGTTTGAAGGGGACTCTTAAATAAGATTGAGTTACTGCACTGAATAACCCACTGCAAAGATACAATCTGAGGAGGGAACCTGACCCTGCCAGGATTTCCTCTGTAGTGTGTTTGCATTGTATCAGCATCTAATCTGGACCACATATCTACATCTCCCTGTGTCCCCAAAAAAGCAAGCTGAGTATTCATTGAATACTGAAAGAGAAGAAATTTGCTCCAGGAAGGAAATTTTAAGGTTATAATCTGCAGGGTCCAAAGTGTGTTTTTAAAGCATTGGAAATATGTAAGGTCTCTCACATCCTCCAAAAACCTTGAGAAGAAGGACAAAACACTGCACAGCAAAGGCCTTTGGGAAAGATTGCAGTGGGAAAAGAGATTAAACATAAGATTTGGGATGTCAATGACCTGTACACATTTTTCAGTGAACAGCAAAATACCATGAAAGGCTCCAGTGGCCTCCGTGCAGCCATCAGCCAGCACTGCCGGAGGGATCCCGAGATACCAAATCCACCAGGATATTTTAACTACCCAGCTACTTACCCCAGTTCCTTATCTTTTGACCAACAAGGCTCGATTTCCAGAGGAAGGGGATTAAATATTCTAACAGGATACTGTGGAGGCTGGTGAGAATTTAGTGGGAGATGCAGAAGAGATCCCACAGCCTGAGGTCATGTCCCCAGCTGGGTTCTGGCTATAAACTACACAAATTTGTTTTAAGACACCCAAAATCAGCAAAAATTTTATTCAGCACAGCAATTAGAGACAATAACTCATTGCATTTTTCACTTCCAAAGCCTTCCACCCTTCCACAAATAAAGCCTAAAATTAAAGAGCTGAGAAACATGTATTTGAAACATAACAAAAGACAATTTGTGTTTTGGAGACACAGGGAGGGAAGATCTTTAAGCCTTTCACTGGACAACCCTAGGTTTGACCCTACTCCAAGATACTCATCATTAGCTGGTGATCCAAACAGACAAGAGAACCTGGAGGACATGGAGACCTTCTAGCCAGGCAGGGCTCATCTCCACTTAGGAGTCACAAATTTTTTAGAGAACCTTCAGGCTCCTGACTGCAGAAACACAATCTAGCACTGTGGGACTGAGCAGTCTACTATGCAGAGAAATATGCTAGCAAAAACTACTGCTTTCAAAGAACTGTTCAGTTCTTTTTCCAGAGAGAAGGAAACGTGAAATTTTTTTCAGAAAAAAAAAAGGCATCATAATTTTGTAGTATTCAAAAATAACTCCCAGGAGTCAAGGAGTCATTAAAGATGAGAAATGTTATCAATGGGAAGAAATGGGGAACGCTGCACAAGACTCTCAGGGCTTGAGGCACAGAATTGGGAGAGGAAAATGAGGGGACTAATGAATTTTTAGGGTGTTTCGCTGAGAGTTCTCTAGTTTGGAGAAGCACTGAACTTCCCCTGAACCCCTGGCCTAAGGTGAAAGCAGCTGTCTCCCACCTGCAAACACAGGCTCCCGAGAAGCACCATCCCCTTCTCCCCTTCTCCTCTCCATCCCTCTGAATGTCTGTGTTCTCAGGTTGCCTGATGTGCTGTTAATGATAGAAATAACCTGCCTTGGCACTGACACCTGAATTTCACTTAAGGTTCATGGCATTATTAATGACCAGATCAATAAAACCGAAGCCGCAAGAAGAGCTCTTCCCATTCATCCTCCTCCTGCCCCTCCCTTCCCCAGCTATGCTTTCCATGCTGCTTTTCTTTCCAAGAGTATTCCCCTCAGCCCTGGAAGGAGACTTGCCCACTGCTGGGACAGTTCATTCCATCCCCGACAGCCCCTGACATATTTCTGCCAAGCCTTGGAAACCTGAGTGATAAAGCTGGGGAGCGGAATCACCCACAACTTCCCCCTAATCAGCTGTGGCCTTGCTGAACTCTCCCACTACAACGAGGTGATCACGCTGCCAGACAAGGCTGATTCACATCGTTTTCCCATCAGTGAATGAAATCTATCACCCCTGCGACAGAGCTGTTATTGCTGCAAGCCACTTCAACCTACCCAGTTAAAAACCCCTTGTAAAAGCTAAAAAGGGACGTGGACATATTTTATGGCAAATTAACTTTTAACATATTCTTTCCCTCCTTGTATTAAGATCACATTCACAGCTGACACTTCCAATAATGTCTGTGCCTCTCACCAGCTGCAAGGACAGTACTGGATGAGGGCTGGCAGCTCCTCCATGGCACTGAAAGGGATTTAGGATAACATGGAGAGATTAATTGCCCTCTCCTTTTGCTCATCTGCCTTGGCTGACTCCAGAGGAAGCCCAGGCAAGGTGATATAAGTTCCATGGGATGAACCCTACCTCAAGGACAAGTCTCTGCCCCACAGAAGGTGGAGGCACCCAAACTCAATCTGAGCTTCTCTCTGATCTGCTGATCACAGAATCACAGAATGGTTTGGGTTGGAGGGACCTTAAAGTTCACCCTGTTCCACCCACCTGCCATGGCCAGGGACACCTTCCACTGTCCCAGGCTGCTCCAAGCCCTGTGCAACCTGGTCTTGGACACTTCCAGGGATGGGGCAGCCACAGCTTCTCTGGGCACCCTGTGCCAGTGTTACCAAAAATTCAGCATTACCAAAAAATAAAAAACTCCTTAACACCAATGCAGCATTTAGAAGCAGCATTCTTTATGCGGCCAGACATACCAGGGGATATCTCCTCCCAAAGCTGTGCATGCTGAGTACAGGCAAGTTCCTGTTTATATACTGTATTTTACATACATATTCATTGATTGTCTCAGAATAAACATGCACATGATAATCATTTCCCCCAAATCATTAACATATGTTCTCTCCCATTTAGTAATATGTTCTTCTGTCATGGGGGTCTCTCTGGTGGTCCCTGGTGGTCGTGGACCCCAATGTTACAGCTGCCATACTCGAGCTAGCAAGGCACTGGGGCTGGTGGACTTCCAGTTCTCCTTCTTGCACAGTGGGCATTGTGCAGTTCCATAGACCAGTGGTTTTGGTAGAACAAGCATTGTGTGAGCTCACCAGAGCTCACTAGAGGCAATTTGTCATCTGGTAACACCAGGGCCTCACCACCCTCATGGTGAGTTGATACTGAAATCCTTCATCTCCTGCAGGACCCCTAGCACAAGTCAATGAAGACAAAAATGAAACTTCATCAATTCAAACAAAGTTCAGATCAGGCCTACAGAGCACTCTGGAAATAAACCCAGCCCTACCCTGTGCAGGCTGTCAGTCAGAGATGAGGGATTCACCGTGACCTCCAGACTGCAGCAAGTTCTCATCTGCTGCCCATCCAACAGGTCTCAAAGTCCCATGCTCTAATTTTGATTTTATTTCTATTCTGGAACTGTTGTCTGGTCTTGCAGACATTTGGTCACTGAGGGGTTGAAAGGACACAGAGTGTTGGTTTTAAGTACATGGAGATTTTCAGTGGCTCCACAGACCTCAGCACTGAGCCTCGACCAGGACTCATTCAAGGCAGACAAGGCTCCACTTCAGCAAAGCATTTCAGTTGTCTTTTCCTGAAGGAAATGTCTCACAACCTCAAGGCAATGGGAAACAGCATCTTTATCATCCAGGGCCATGCATATTTTCATGAAATTTTTTCAAATTCGCTGTTTCTAAAAACCCAATTTTTCTAGACTTGTACCTTAACAAAGCCAAAATCTGTGACATCAAAGTGCAGCCAAGCCATTCCAGAAAAATACCTTCGCTATAGAACATGAACTTCCCATTATAGAGACTGTGTGTATGCACTGATTGATCCCCAAACTGGCATTTCAATTTATTTCCCACTGGAGGACTCATTTATTATGGAGAAATAAGACCATTAAATGCATTATAAAGCACATGCATCAATAGATGAGGCTGGTGGTTACTTAACTGTACCTGTCTAAACAATAGCTGGTAAATAAATCTATTTGTGATCACACAGGACCTTTTAAGAGGAATAAGAAAGCAGTAATTATTAAGTAGATATATATAAAAAAGGATTGCTTGCCAGCATTAGCACCCTGTGCACACACTCATATTTTGCAGCTGTGACTGCAGGGCAGAGGTGGGTCAGATGCTCAGATTGCAAACAAGCTGCCTGCAAATCTGCTCAGAGCCCCTGTGGCCTCTCCCAGGTGTGTGCAGGTATGTGTGTGCACATGGGAGCAAGGTCTTATCTCCAGCAGCAGGGAAAGGTGCCCAGAGGAGACCATGCAAGATGTTTTTATCAACAAGAGTATATCTACTCTTTTTCCCCTTTAATTGATTTTCCACCCAGCCAGCCTCTGGGATGAAGCAAGATAATCATACTCTATAAAGGTTTGCTTTCCTTAATATATATATTTCTACCCACTTGCAGTGGATGAAGAAAAAGCAACAAAATGCCTGAGCATGTCCATGGTAGTGAAAGGATCCTAAATTGTGTCTTTCTCACCTGGTCAATGACTCTCTGGCCTTTCCTCGCCCTCTGCAGCCAATTTCTCTTCACTGTGATGTCTTGCAGGACCTCCCTCCCAGCCTTTGGCCTCCCAGTCCTGCTGGTTTTTATTGCTCCACCTTCTTGCTTTGAAGTGGTGCTGGAGGCCACTTACACTGGCCTTGACTCACCCTCATGCCCCCATCTTGTACCCAGATACAAACATCTGCCTTGCCTGCTTTTACTCTTCGTCCACACTCAAACAAAGATATGACAACCTGGAGTAAAACCCACAGCTGTGGTTGGGTAAAACCAGTTGGGTGCTGGGTGAGAGTGGAGAAGCTCTCTCTGTGGGGGGAGCACAAACAGTGTCCTCAGCCCCTGATGGTATGGATGGCCTACTTTCCCATCAGTTTTGGTGAGTAAAGGTTTGGCACCAAGGAAACATATCCCACATCTGATATAAAGTCACCGCTCCCATTCATTCTTTTGAATTTCTTCAAATTTTGAGAAAACCAAACAAAAGCCTAAACGCAACACCAAATTCTGGAGATAAAGACCTTCCTGAAGTATTCATGAAAGTCATGGACTTCAGATGAAACCTCTACCACTAAAAAGTTATTTTCCACATTTGATCACACTTCCTTTTACTGATCAGATCTCATTTCATCTTGCTGGATAGTCCAGTTTTTAGTGCTCATCACTGGGTGACACTGGAGAACTTGGGAAAACCTGTTTTACCTGAGGTGCTCAGCAGTGCAGTGTCTGCCTGAGCAGGGACAGAGGAAAGGCAGCAATGGCAGAGACAGTCAAGACAATGAGAAAGGAAAAGGAGGTAGAAGAGGAAGAAGTGAACATTGCAAAAACCAATAGATAGAAATAAAAACTCTGAAATGGGACATAAGAAGCACCAATGGCCAGAGCTGACTTTCTTTGAAATTGCTTTACAAATCAAACAAGCCTGGTTCTTTCTATGCCCATTTCCAAGAACATTGAACAGTCCCACAACTGTGGGAATAATCCCATAAAAAATATGGTCAGAATTTTTTTCTTTTAAATAGAAAGGTGTGTTCAAAAAAAAACCAAAATCCCAACCAACACCCAAGATCTCAAGTCCCCTCTAGCCATGTTCTTAGACCTCCAAGAAACCAATGTCAACCTAAACAGATGTGACACAACTCTGCTGATTTTCCTGAGCTCTAATTGAATTATAAGCCATGACTCTACAGCTGCATGTTCCAAATCCACATGTTCCCTGCCTGGCAGAGGGTGATTTACTGGTGCAGCAGGACACAGTGAGCTCATGGCAGGGTGGGCAGGGTGAGCTGCAGACCTTCCAGGGACTGTTCCAGGCTGTGGTAGCCCAGTGACATCTCAGAAGTGCAGGTTGGTGCTGCTGGTGCCTGAGGACAAATTGCAGAGCCACAGTCAAGTGCCCTCGGGCACTGAATGAAGTGCAACAGAGTGGGGAACTTGTGACACACAAATGGCCACACTGGTCTCCATCCTCAGATAAATCAGTTCTCTGCTTTTCCTCACTGCAGGCAGAGGCAGCTTGTGCAGCAGCTGCCTGAAAGGAAATTTACTGGACAATTAAAAGTGCTGACTTTCAAGCAGCGCTCTCGAGGTGGAGTCGAAAATTATTGGGTGTGAAATGCAAATAGATTTAACAGTTTTACTGCTATTTATATGACGTTCACCCATTCCCAGCTATTTTCCTCCCTTTTCTTTTTTTTTTTTGCTCTGATTTTAAATGGTCCCAACTCTCGCAGGTTTTAACAATCTCAGACACAGGCAGTATAACCTGGAGCACCCTGCAAGGCTCAACAAACCCAGATCAGTGGGGTGTGCTGTGAGGGAGGGTGGGGGAGAGCAAATTCTATCCCACCCCCTAACAAAATATTAATTTAGAATTAAGCTGGTAATTACCTTCAGCTTTGGGTCTGCCCCACAATCCTCTGAGGCGGTTCTTATTCAATCAACTTTTGGCCAGTACCCAACAAACCTCCTACTTCAATAATCACAAATTGACCAAACTAGCTGTTCTCCAGGAAAACCTTCCCTGAGGAGGGATGTGGGAAACCCACAGCGTGGCAGTGGGTCAGGCTCCAGAGAAATCTCATTCCCATGGGCGTTCCCATGGAGCACCCATTTTCCCTGATGTTCCCCTGAGGTTCAGCGTGATCTATCAGAGCTAGGATGGAGTTTTTATGAGGTTTAATTCCCCGCCTGATACATTAAATTAATGACCAAAACCATCCATGGCTTAATTAAAGATTAACAGTTAAGATCAGTAAAGCAAGATAGTCTCAGGTTGGCCAGGCAGGGCCCTGGAAGAAATGTAAAGGAATAAAAAACAGTGGGAGAAGCAAAGTGAGGCAACCCCTCCGGAGCCTCCAGCACTGAGGATCAGGAGTTTCATGACTTTTGGCTCACGGGACTTCTTAATCAAGGGCAAATATCTATTATTCCTGCCTAACTCCTCTTGGATCTCACTTAATAAAAGGTGCCACTGAAATGTTTTCTACAGAGAGGGGTTCTCTGTGCTACTTGTACTGGACCTCTTACACCCATAATATGTGGTGCTGTAAGATTTACCTCTGCTGGGGAGAGATATTTGCTTCTCAGACATTTCAAGTGGTTGTGTGAGGTCCATTGTACCAAAACAACTCTATCTCGGGCTCATTTGGAGCCAAATGCACACATTTGTTGTTTATATTACTGTTTCTGTGCTTGTGACCTTCATTATCTCCTGCAGAGGGGATCAACAACCTCCCCCACCAGACTCTCCATCCCTCTCTCATCTGGGAAATAATATTTGTTACTGCTTAAAAATTCCCGTGGCTGAATTCCACTCTCATGTTTGTGGGTACAGGAGCTCATTAGCATGTTCAGGTGGGCACAAATATCCACCCATCCATCCACCTGTCCTGTCACCCCTGTGGCCTCAGTTCTGCACAATGAGCTCTAACAAGTAAATTTACCTACTTCAGAGTCTCTACAAAAGTCACTCATTTGCCTCCCTCTCCATGGAGAACTGGACCCATTTTGCTGGATTTCTTTCCCATCTCTCTCTGAATGCAGCCCTGGTGAGAGAGATTTGGCAGACAAGTGTTTAAGTAGAACCATAAATTTGATTTGTCTTGATTTCGTCTCACCAAGAGGCTCCCTTACCACCATCTCTCCTCTGCCCTAAATGTCCCCCAGCTATGATGAGGACATTAAATACTTTCACAGGTATCACAACGTACTTGAACCAGTAGCAAGGTGTCTTTTTGTCTTTCCAATTGTGTTCAGGTGCATCTCTCCACCTCCTCCCATCCTTCCCCCGGTGATCTGGATGAAAACTCTGTGTTTATAGCTGCAATTTCAAAGATCTATTCAGGCTTTACCTCTATTTCTCCTACAGAAATTAAATCTGATGTGGGCAAAGTGGAGCAGTGTCTTGAATGTGAATGCCTTTCCCTCCACCTCCCATTAGAGAGCTCATGCTCCTGTAACTCACCCATCAAGAATCTCCCCCCTCAAGATCCTTCCCTACAATCCAATAAATAATAATAATAACCATTCTACCAACTCATATTTCTGCAAGCTGGCACTGATTTATTTTTTTGGCTCTCGCATTTGAAATAACTGAAAATATTCAATGGAGTAATGAAAAAATCTCACTTTTAATTTTGAACTGAAGTTTGCCAACCTGGAAAGACTTTAATAACGATTTTCTGATGAACATACACTCGCTGGGTCTCCACTTGGCAGCTACATTTTGATTAAATCTCTCTATATCTGTATATCATACATGCAAATGTAATTATAATCGCTTGCGGGGGTGAACAGTACAAATTTGGGGATTCACTCAAATAGGTTTGATTTAGAAGAATTTGTGCTCCTGTTACAAACAAACAGGACAGGTCAGTGAAAACTGTTCCCACGCCAAGGGGATTTTGCTCCTGATGCAGGGCAGAGCAGGGGTTCTTACAAGCGCTTTAATCATAATTTTATCTGGGATTCCCCAGCTGGAAATGTCTGTGCTTGCACCATGGAGCTTGCAGGCAATCAGTCTGACTGCTCCAAGCAGCAGCACAGCCACTGCTCCACCTCCACACGGATGGGGTGTGCATCCAGCTCTGGGATCAGCACAGGAGGGACCTGGAGCTGCTGGAGAGAGTCCAGAGGAGGTACCGGGATGATCAGAGGGATGGGGCAGCTCTGCTGGGAGGAAAGGCTGGGAGAGTTGGGATTGTTCAGCCTCGAAAAGAGAAACTCTGGGCTGACCTAATTGTGGGTTTGAAGTGCCTGAAAGGAACTGCGAAAAATATGGAAAGAGACCATTTACAAGGCATAGAGTGACAGTAAAAGGGGGAATGGCTTCACACTGATAGAGAGCAGGGTTAGATGAGAAATTAGGAAAAAATTCTTCCCTGTGAGGGTGGGGAGGCCCTGGCACAGGGTGCCCGGAGAAGCTGTGGCTGCCCCATCCCTGGAAGTGTCCAAGGCCAGGCTGGACGGGGCTTGGAGCAACCTGGGATAGTGGAAGTTGTCCCTGCCCATGGCAGGGGAGTGAAATGAGATGGGCTTTAAGGTCCTTTCCAACTCAAACTATTCTGGGATTCTGTGATTCTCTGGGTGTTCCTGCTGTGTAGCTATTTTGTTCAGGGACTATTGACCTCAAAGACAGTGCTCTGGAGGTCTGGAGTTCCCAGACAGAGAGTTAAGCCCTGTCCAGGAAACCTGGCTAGAGAGAGTGGTCTCTCCATCAAGAAATAAGCATTAAATGAAGTGCTTCTTGCGTGCACTGGAATGCCCGGACATACAATCTCCTGCCATATGTCAGATGCTGCTGGGTGCAGTTCCCAAAACTCGAGGCTCCCTGAGACTGGTGCAAGCCCTGCATTCCCAGTTCAGCTTTAAAGCTCCCAGGGCAGGGTGGCCACAGCTCCATGCAGCCCCAGGAGCCCCTGCCTGCACCTCATGCTCCATAGGAAAGACTCTGTGCCTCTGTCATCGAGTGCCAGACAGGATACATGGACACTCGAAGGGTGAGTCCTGCTGAGTTGGGATTTGGTGAAAACAAAGTCAACAGGGGCTAAGAGAGCAGTGGAGAGAGAAATGCTCTTGTTCTCAAGTGCTCTCTTAGCTGCTACTTGTGTAGGGACAATGGGGGCTCTTTGCTGTAATGTGGAAATGTGATAACCCCAAATCTATTTTGGTACATCCCAAACGGGGCTGCAGTTCCCAAATCCCTAAATAAGTGGAGGGAAACCTGAAGAATGGTTGAAATTACAGGATGGGCAGCATAAATAAATGCCAAGTTTGGAGGTTCTCCTGAGCACCATGGTACCTCTGGATTAATTCTATGGGCTGTTGTGGTGGAACAAAGCCAGTGCAAATGAGAAGAGAGTTGGGCTCTTCACAAATACACATAAACATATGTATATAAATATATCTATATCTGTATATTATTATTTTGCTGTGAAACAGTGGTCTTTAATTCCTTGCCTGTGTTCCCGTTTCCCATCCAGCATGACTAGATTGTAACAGATCCCATATTGGCATCTTGGTGGAAAAAAAAAAAAAGTCTTTATCTTTTCTTGTTTTGCTTTTCCCAGAAAGAACCATTCAAAAATAAAATCATGTTTGGATTGCATGCGATTTTCTATTAACCAGAACAAATTTATACAAACTTCAGGTCATGGTCAAAATAGGGTGGAAAGCAAAAGAAAGGAAAGCCAGGGCAGAGCTAAAGGGTTGCCTGGGGATTTCACAGCTGCTGAAATTCCAAAGTAGGAATCTGTGCCATAGGATGGAGGCAGACACACTTCAGGATGGGCTTGCAGGGGATTTCTAGATGGTACCTCATGGTGAGTGGAAGATATGGCTGGACCAACAGACAAGGAGTATTTGAAGCAAGAAAATACAAATAGGGTTTTTGAGAATAAATTAAGGGCACAGGGTGAGAAAAGAAAGGAAATCATGTCTGAAGTTGTGTTTGACTTTTCTGGATCAGCATAGGAAGTTCAGGCACCGTCTGCTCTCCTACCTGAGGTATGAGGCAGCTGTGCTTCAGTAGAGACAAGCCATGGAAAATCAGGTATCTTGGACCTATTTGTTTAGGAAGTTTAGATCATGGCATCCCAGAATGGTTTGGGTTGGAAGGGACCTTAAAGCTCATCCCATCCCACCCCTGCCATGGGCAGGGACACCTTCCACTGTCCCAGGCTGCTCCAAGACCCATCCAACCTGGCCTTGGACACTTCCAGGGATGGGGCAGCCAGAGCTTCTCCGGGCACCCTGTGCCAGGGCCTCCCCCCCCTCACAGGCAAGATGAAGTGAGATCAAATTCAAGCAGGAGCTACACAAAGAAAGGGATTGAAATATGGTCAGCTGACTTTCTTATCAAATGTGATCATTGGACCAAAAAAAGCCTGGTCACCACCTCTGGAGTGACACAGCTGGCAGGAGTGGGAGGGGGAGCAGGAGGGGTAAAACCTCTTCCATAAGAGGTTTTTTATTTATTTTTTTCATTTTATTTCAACAGATCAAATTTTCAAAGACTTTGTTTCAAATGTCATGTTGATTCATTTCATTTTGACTTTTATATTGAAACACTAATTGTATTATATATAAATGTTGACATTCTATTAATATATTAATATATTAATATTATGGGATAATGTAATAGTCAATGCAAAATGAATTGAAATGACAGCACACGTACCAGATGTGCGAGTCCAATTGAAACTGAAACTTCTCATGGCCTCAGACATTTTCAGAATTTCTTTCTGCCTCTTATTTCATCTCTTCCTCCCACATTGGTGGAAGCTACCTCAAAGAGAGCTGCAAGGAATAAAAAGCTTGTATGTTGTACTGGTTCCCACACGTCCTCCCATATCACGATTTCTGACAGAACTTGGCTGTAGTGAAGTACCCACTAAGTCCCATTTTTTATGAATATCTAGAGCTGGTTTGAAAGAGGGTCCCTTCTACCACATGGAAAATATGTTCACATTTTTCCTAAATTTTTAAACAGAACTAAAAAGAAGAAAATCTTTTAGTGTCTTTGTTTTTCAAAAACAAATCCTTTTTTTTCCCTGTTGAATCCTTGAAATCTGTTGCCAAAACCCCAAAGCTTTTGGATTTTTGTCCAGAAAATAATACAATTGGGTTTTGAGGTATCCTTCTGGCACGAAAGCAACATTTTGAGGCAAGCAGATGCTTTCTGTCGGAAAAATGTCATCTTGTCAAAAGCACAATCTTCCTTCTTAAAGGACATTCATGCCAGAAAGTATTCCATCAGCTCTGTTAGCATCCCTCATCCTCTCCCAGGGAGAGCGACACGGTGACTGCTTTTTAACAAGATGAGCTTTCCAAGAATGGTTACTGAGGAATCGGGAATTTCTGATCATATCAGGGCTGGGTACACAGGATTACAAAAGGAGCCAGTCTCATATTCCAAACCATGGGATCCACCTCTAGCATGGCTCACTGTTAATAAAGTGACTCCACACTCCAGTGCAGCTCCTCTGTTGTATAAATATATATATTTCCTCGGCAGGACATTGTGGTTGCTTTAAGAAGCTGGAAGACATCAGAGCATCATGTTCCAAGCTTGGCATTGAGCAAGAAGCCACCAGAATGAAATCAAAGTGCTTCTTTCTGGCAGGCAAAGCAAGTGTAATGAAAATTCCAGCCTTGATCCTCTGCCAGGGGTAGGCAGCAAATTGAGTGCATGCCTACCACGCCCAAAGCCCAGTCCCTCTGTCTTGCCCGGGATGCCAACTACCAGAAGTACAAAAGATGAAAACAGCCTGCCAGACACAGCAAACCAAAGTGCTGCCTTCATTAAGAGGAGTTTATTACTCTCTTCCAGCTCCACCCATGAGTAAATCCATCCTGCTCCATCATGTTGGGACTGATGAAGGGAGGTTGACCGCTCATGGTGAGCTTGGCATTCCAGGAAAGCTTTGGAGATGTCTTTTCTGACAAGACCTGCCTGAATTACTCCCAGAAAAGATGCACATTCTTTCCAACTGCATGGTGCAAGATCTCCACAGTTCTAAAGGCAAAATCTAGTGGGGCTGGATGGAGAACCAAGAAACATCACCTGAAGGAGACTGAGTATGGAGAGAAGGCAGGTTCACAGGGCTGCCTTGCTTTCCCTCAGTCACAAAGAGTAAAATCCATTACCAAGAAGAAGTGAAGCTACCTTTCTCCAAAGAAAAACAGTTTCAATGTGGCATTTCCAGCTGAGCTGGAGCTGTGAGGCTGTGTCAGACCCTGTGCTGTGCCCACCTGGGCAGCTCCCACTCCCTGTGAGAGAGGTGGGGCCCAGCCTCTTGGACAACAGGAGCTTCAAATGGCACCCAACCCCCAAGACAGAAGCACCACACAGTCACAAATGTTAAGTGGGGAACTTGTGTTGGAGAGTAATATTCAGATCACCTGTCTTTTGATGTTCCCATCCCACTGGTGAGTCTCCTTCATCCTGTTATCTTCCATCTACATGGAAACCAAACCCACACACACCTTCATAACAGTGCTTGTCCCACCACCCACTTCTGCCTCGGTCACCTGAGCCTGACCCAGGCCAGCTGATGGGACAGGGGCGAAAAATCTTTACTTGGATGGAAAAATCACACTTTGCCCTCATAGGTTTGTGCCTCCAGAGCAACTCCTCTAAGGCTACAGAATTGCTCCGAATGAACAGAAATGAGGCTAAAAAGCCAGCTTTTCCTGCTTGCTTACCCCTGATGTAGCTGCAGATAAAAGCTTGGCAATCTTGCTACAGTGCTGGATTCGGCAGGGGAGAGGAGAAGGTTTTGTAATGGCTCAGCCCTATTTTCTTAGAGACTGTGGTGAGAACAAGGTTAGATCAACACTGGGTGCTTTTGAAGGTGCCATCCGGATCTGAACAAGAAAGTGAGGCTTTGAAAATGCTGAACAAAAAAAGAGGCCTTTGAGATTTTTATTTGAAAGTTGGAGGAGCAGCATATCCCGATTAGTGAACACCCCCTTTAGAAAACACCAGCAGCTGTCTTGATCTATACATTTAATACAAGAAATGTGGCCATTTAATAATTAATGTCTATAAGTGCCTAGCTATGAAAATGCAAAATGAAATATTAAATAGAATTGGTACCAAATGGAAGGACTTTGGAAAGAGAACGAATGAAAGCCATGTCATTCACTATTCCCAGGAAACAGCCCCAAGGATCTGGAGCAGAATGAATCCAGGTGGATGAATGTGAAGTGCTTGGGAGTAGAAGAGAAGGTGGGTCACCAATATTATTGTCAGCAGCCCTGACCCCTCACAAAGTGAGGAGATAAATCCCTCCCAGCAGTGGAGGGATCGCTCCCTGTGCCAAATTCAGCCCAAATTTCATTGCTGCACAGCAGAGCAGCTTCTGAGCCACAGACTGGTGAGGTCTGCAGCTGAATATGAATAATGAGGACTGCAGCTCAAGGACCGAACAGCACAGGCTGAGATGTGTTCAGTCTCCCTTCCCATCCCTTTGGAAGATCCTGATGCACTTCTGGTGGAGAGGAGGCTTTGGAGTGACCTGAGAGTAAGCAGCCTTAGGTCAGAACAAGACATTTCTGTTATCACTGCTGGCAAGAGCTGGGGTTATTAACTGTGTCAAGACTAAGGGAACCTGAGTAGGATGTTGATATGGCTATCAGGAGTATTCAGTGTAATAAACAGTTTGGAAGTGAAGTTAAGCCTCACACTACAGAGCTCAAACTAATGCCTATTAGAAACCAAGGTGAAATTACTGTGGGTTACAGAGAACCACGTTGTGCCTTCTCCAGGCATTTTACATTTTTGTCTGGCAGAAGCAGCAGTTTTGGAAGACTAATTTTTTCAGGTTTTCCTGGACATTCTTCCTTGGAGATTCTGGGGGGAGATTCACCTGTCTTTCTGGTTTTCTGGGTTTCCTGACGGGAGCAGATGTGCCGTGTTTCCAGCCAGGCTGATGACCAGCGAGGCACGTGCAAACCCGACCAACACCGTGTTTGTGGTAGATCCAACACTTCTGGTAAATGCTGGCCTTACCACAAGTGCACGTCAGCCTCTAGAAAGGCTGGACACAGGCCCCACAGCTGACATCTGTGTGGGAAACCCTCAACAAATGAGCAGCAGTGCTGGGTACTGGCAGCGAGAGGGAAAACACTGGGTTTGACAGCTCTGTTCCCATGCCTGAACTGCTCTCTGTGCTCTCACAAAGTGCTGCTTCATGGTACAGAAGTTCAGTCTGTCCTGCCCTATGCACTTTGGTTTCCACCTGTGCATTGGGAGACTGCATGGTGAGACTGCCTTGCTATCCTCTGCTCCCAAGAATTTGCTGGTCAATACCAGCAAATAACCCCAGAGAAAGGAGCTGTGTGTGAAGGGAGAGGAGCAAACGCAGAGGTACAGGAGGAGAAGCTTGTAAAACAGGGAGATTTTGGCTGTTACATGGGACAGCTGTTTCCAGCAAGCAGCAGGAGCTGATCAACACATTGGATTTTCAGGGAAAAGTAAAGACATTATGCTGACCACAAGCAGAAGAAATCAGCTCTGGGTCCAGAGCAGCTCTCCCTCACCTGGATTTTATAGTCCAGTTCCACACATCAGAAAGGCCTTCCTTGAAAATCGGAAGATACTCTGGAATCCCATTTCATAACATGGGGCCATGTTTACAGCTGGCTGAAATGTCCACAAGTCCAACCCAGCAAACTTGCAATCAGCTCAGACAACCCTGTGCAACCTGAAAATGGGAATCTCCTTCATATGTTGCCCTCCAAGTCCTCACTATGAGCAAAGTTTGAATGCTCTGAATCATCCCCAGACAACTGTATATTCAGTATTTTCTGCATTTATTTCCAACTCCAGGATTAAGCAAACAACTCCAGACTCATGATGTCCTTACAATTAAATATATCATTTTCCCATCAGCTGCCTGGCTGTGCCAAGCCGGGCAGCTCGGATCCCTTTGCCATATGGAATGAATCTCTGCCTGCACAAGACTCAAACATGACAATTAGCAATGGGATGGATTTTCCCCCTGCCCCCATAAGCAGCAAAGCAGTCTGAAAGCATTTAGTAGGGCTGAGAGCACTTTGCTGTATTGGCAGAGCTAAAGGTAAACTGAGGCTCAACCAGGAGCTGTAACTGATCTCCCTCGTGGGAGGTGGTGTGCAGGACCCATGTGGAGGCTCTTGCCCAAGTCTTCCTGTCCTAAGCAGGACCAATGGTCTTGTGAGCTTCAGGGTAGCTCCCAGGGCCCTGCTTAGGGGCTGGAGCTCCCTCCAGCCACATCCTGGTAGAAAGATTCAAAACTTGAGAAATCACAGAGTGATCAGTCCCCACGGCCGTTTGTCTGGGGCTTTCCCAGACACCTATTAGAGATGAGGTGAATCCTGATCCTTTGAAAGCCACATGAGAGCTCCAGTTCAAAGCATTCTAATACACAATTCCCAAAAGACAATGGAAGGTACCAGCCTTTGCTCCCTGTCCCCTTTGCTGAAGCAGGAGGTATTCTCTGAAAGAGCACCATGAATGTTTAGCTGCAGAGCAAGTGTTTGGTGCTCTGCAAAGAGCACAAAGAGGCTTCCCTCTTCCCAGAGTTACTGCAGGCCCTGCTGGTCTCATGCCCATCTTCCAGCAGATGATCTCTGGGGAAAAGGGGACACAGGTCTGCAGGACAGGCTGTGCTGCCAGGGCTGAGCGTGGCAGTTCCTTTCACAGCCATGGATATGACAGAGGAATTAAACCTGAGTCCCTCTGCACTTGCTGAACCAGATCTGACCTTTTCTTTTGCAACCTCCTGAGATTACCTTGATCTTCTTCATGTTCCCACTGCTCCCGAGGTTGAGTTACACCCTTGATTCTGGACTCTGTTTTAAGTCTCCCTTGAATACCAGTGTCAGATCTCCACACAGCTATCTCAGGAATGTGGCCAGGCTGATCTCCGTGCTTACTCAAGGTGACATTGATTCATTCTCCCTCTCACTGCCCAGATTACATTTTGAGAATGTGCTTCATAACAACCTTGCTCAGCCACCACCAGCACCCAGTTCCCATCCCTGACCTCCACCTTTGTCAGCCCCCAGCTCTGGGATTTAGGATTTTCTCATCAATAGACCAGGGAGCCAGAGGCACTTAGGGCTTGGGAATAGGCTGAGAAGTTACATTTAGAGACACATCCAAAATCAGGTTTTGAACTGAGGTTCTGTCCATACACTCCAATTATTTCCTGCTCACACACCAAGCAGCAACCAGGCATAGCTCCAGGGAAGGCAAGAGAGCTGGGAATGGGAGGACCATCCCCAGATTCAGAGCCCAAGAACCACCCAAAGGAGAACATTTGCATATTAAGTGATTTGTGAGAAATTGCTTCATATCCAGCCCCCTCATAAGGGACTACAAGCTGCTCATGGCCTGGACCCACAACACCTGGTGAGTGCCTGTGCTCAAGGCAATGCTGAGAAGAGACATCTCTGCTTAACCACTGAGGTGATCTGTTTATACTGTGTGGCTGAAAGGTGTTTAGGCAAAAGACTAAGGTTTATGAAACTTCCAGGTCTTTGTTTTTGCCAGGTTTCAGGGGAGAGCTTAAATAAAGGGTTCTGCTTTGGAAAAGCTAAAAACAGCAAGGGAAAAAAATAGACAGATAGACATCTGGAGTGCTGAACAAAGCCCTCTCCTCAGGCTGACCTAGTTACAGTGTTTGGGGAGAGCTTTGCCATCCTGTTCAACAGGAGGAACAAGCAGCTGAGGGCTGAATTCAGCCTCGGAGTAAACAAACAGAGCTCTCACCACACCAACTCTGCACTTTTCCACGAGGTCTCCACCTGATCATGGTCACCAAGAGCTGCAAACCTCCTATCCATCCAAGCTGCACGGAAATGGCAGCTTGAAGGAGGTGTCCCTGCCCAGTGATGCCAGGAGATCCCAGAAAGAGCATCCCCACAGCTGATTCATACGGCATCCCCAGGGCTGACTGATGGCTCATGGAAGGCAGCTCTTGCCAGCACAGCCCCATGGCTCCTTCTGAGGTTCCTGTGCACCAGCAATAGTGAGAACAAACACCCAGGCAGTGCCTCAGACAAGGGAATCAACCACAGCAGCCCTGTCTGCTCCTGCTCTGTGTGTGACCCTGAAGAGACGAGTGAAGGTGACATATCACACCATGGCCATGGTCAAGTCAAAGAAATGACTTTTTACATGGGTAGATAGTAGTAGGACAAGGCAGGATGGTTTTAAATGAAAAGAGAAGAGATTTAGGTTTGGACAGAGGGTAGGGAGGCCCTGGCACAGGGTGCCCAGAGAAGCTGTGGCTGCCCCATCCCTGGAATTGCCCAAGGCCAGGTTGGATGGGTCTTGGAGCAGCCTGGGACAGTGGAACATGTCCCTGCCCATGGCAGGGGGGTGAAATGAGATGACCTCTAAGGACTCTCTAACCCAAACTATTCTGGGATTCTGTGATTCTGTAAAATCCACTGAAACTCCAGCTCACTGCCTGTGTTCTCCCAAAGGCTGACAGAGGCAACACCACATTTCACACCTCCAAGTGAAGCAATTGTTGGAACGTTAGCAGGATTCCTGCAAATCAAAACTATTTTTCAAGTTTAAAAAATAGGAATGAACAGTGGTGCACACAGGATTTTCTTTGCAGGTTGAAGTGCACCCACAGGCGACCCTGGGAGAGCTGGGACAAAGTGCAGGTTTGATCAGACACTGCCAAACAAAATTGCTGGGACTTTTTCATATGCAACTTCATCTCTTTCAACTTGCTACTAATAACCTTTTACCAAAACTGATTTCAATTTAAGATCATGTTATTTATAGTAAAAGATGCCATTTATTAATGATTATTATTACAAGACGTTATTCGTGCTACTTACAGTAAAAGCCTGAATGTTTCCCAAGATCTGGCTTTTGTTCACTTAAGAAAGGCTTCTCAAAGGCAACATTTTGTAAAGCAAGTTGCTCGAGGTATTTTGGCAGGAATCCTTCCAGCTGTGAACAAGAGGGCAACACAGACAACACCAGGAGTGCGATAAACAAAAGGGGTGTTTTGGAAACATGTGGGTTTAAATCAGTGTTTTGGCTGTCATGCTGATTCAGAGCTGAGTTGTGCAGTTCTTGCCCAACCCAGAACAACATGGGGGAAATTATCTCTGATAAAAATGGGGTCAGAGGGATGAATTTCTGAACTGAAAAAAATGAAGTCAAAGAGAAGAATTCAGGGTGACACTGCTGGGCCCAGAGGAAGGGTCAAAGAGGAGAAAGCCTGTTGGTCACAGACAAAACAAACCCCAACATCCCTATCACAGAGACCTTGGAGAGATGGCGTGTACTGTAAACACCACCTCCCAGGTCAGTGTCCTTCAATTCATGACTGGGACAATTTGTACTGATAATTTTGCTGCAAGGGATGTGCGCTCTGGGATGACAAGAAACCCAGTGTTTGCTGTAACAGCCTCCCCTTCCTGATAAGAGCTGCCCTTGGGACAGTCCCATTGGTCTCCTAAACAGCCAGACCTCCCGTGAGCCCTCAGCAGCACCCCAAAATGCAATTTATTTCCTAGTAGGTCTTAAGACAGCTGACAATATGCCAGTAGACTCCAGCACACAGTGCCACACCAAACCCACATTTCTATTAATATCTTCAGTCCCTCCTTCCCCCAACACCTGCTCAATTTTTCTTCATTATAGGTACAGGAAAGACTGACTTAATAAAAGTAAAGGCTGAGGAGGAAAGGCAGGAATTGTCTTCAGATCTGAAAACTGATATATTTCGTGCTCCTTCAGGGATCTTGGAGCTCTCCAAACCTTGTCAAGTTCTGGTGCTATTTGGGTCTTGCTCTGCAGCAGGTCCCCACAATATTTCAATTTTAAGTAAACAAAGAAAGAAAATCCCCCAAATCCCAGTTCCTCATTGCCCCAAACCAAAAATGGATTCTTTGTCTTTCAAAAAAACCTCATCACAGTAGATGAAAAATGTAAGTTTGGGAAGAAAATGTGCGGCCTGCTGATAAGAATTGTTTGTTTTTTCTGTATTAAACAAACCAACAAGGCTGGATTGAAACTTTCCAGCCTTCTCTGTATTTTTCCTCTGCTGCTGAACTTCAGATTGCATCCACACAATTTGGATGTCTCAGTTTGAAAAGCCACAGATTGTTTGCTAAGGGTGGCCTAGATCTGTGTCCGAGTTCTCTCCATTATGTCTGTCCCATGTACCCTACATACCTTAAATGTGCCTATTTAGAGTCTATGTCTACATATGTAAATTTATTTTTTAAAAATTATATTAATTGATGTCTAAATACACAATAGACCTGATGCTGGGGTTGACTTTGTCTGCATCCACATGAGGTACAGGTGTTCTCATTCATCCCAAGCCCAGGCACACAGAGAGGAGAACAAAGCAAGGGAGTAGCAGATGTCAAACTTCCCAACAGTTTCTGTTGATGTTCAACCCCTCTCTCCTACTCCTTGTGAGTGTGGTGTCCTCCACCCAAACACACCCAGAGGCCTCACAGCACCTTCCAGTGTCTGAAGGGATTGAAAGGGAGATGGAGCTGGAATCCTCACCAGGAGCTGGAGCGTCAGGACAAGGGGGAATGGCTCCAAACTGACAGAGGGCAGGTTCACATCAGATGTGAGGAAAAATTTCTTCCCTGTGAGGGTGGGGAGGCCCTGGCACAGGGTGCCCAGAGAAGCTGTGGCTGCCCCATCCCTGGAAGTGTCCAAGGCCAGGCTGGAGCAAGCTGGAAGGTGTCCCTACTGGAGTTAGATGGACTTTAAAATCCCTTCCAACCCAAATCATTCCATGATTCCATTTTTCTACAAAGCCAGGGCAGCCCCAGCAAGCACCACCCAGAGTGGAACCATGTCCCAGACATGCTTGTCTTTGAGGGTCACTGAGAAAGGAAGGTCCTTTTTGTGCTGGCGATGAACAGGCAGCTTGTCCTTGCTCAGCACAGGCTGTGCCTCCAGCAGAGGCAGCCCAGTGTGCCCAGAGCTGATAAAGGCACCCTGAGCAGTCCAAACAAACGTAACTCTGGGGGCAGCAGGGCTCAAAAAGCTGGGTTTTTCCTTCAGGGTGAGCCCCTGTAAAAGAAGAGCCAGGCTTGTTTCAGGCCAAGTGGGAACTTGTATAAGATCCTTTCTCCATGCCCACTGGGATGCTAAAAGCTTAGAGCAACTTTCCCAAACAAAGAGCAGCAATGAGAATGGAGTGTTCCACTGAGAATGGAGCACCCACTGCTAGGAAGTGAATCAGCACTGATCAAAGGGAAAGGGTCAGCCCTGAAGCCAGCTCCAGTTCCTCTCCAGCAGCCAGGACAGGTTGCACCAGGAGTCAGCAGGGAATTTTCTACTGGAATTGGTTTTTTTTCTGATATAAAATGACATTTTTACAAAGTAAAACTATGTCATGAGAAACACTCCTTTTATTTTTTTTTCCAAACAAATTGAATTTTTCATTGGGCAAACTGAAATGAAACATTTCCTTTTGGACAAGTTTAAGCCAAGAAGGAATATTTTATTTTGTTGGAGTTACCTGAAATGTTCTATTTTAAAACAGTGCTCCAAAGAACTCCCTCTCAATTTCCCTATTATTTAATGGAAAGTTCCTTCTCCCACATGCTCCTATTTTCAACCCAGGACTGATCCCTTTGAAAAACCACTTCTCCCATAAAAAACCTTTCCCAGCAGCATCAGTACCATGGAGTTGAGGAAATGTTTCACCCCACCAGCCTCACAGATTTTCGAACAAACATCTCCAAAGCTCAGCACAACAAAGCAGAAAATGTGACCCACACTTGCAGTATCTCCCCCCCCCACCCCTAAGTTATCTCTTTAGCTATATCTAATGTTTCTTTAAAAAGTCTTTTGGCTCCATTAATAATCTAAACAGAGACTGGGTGACTAATTAGCAGGCTAATTGGAGAGCATGTACTCAGGCAAGAATATTTTGTCAGTGAATGAGCAAAGAAGAAATGTTGTTTGCACCAGTGTTCTACCACTGATTTCTAGGCAAGATCTCAGCCTTGGCCTAAAGCAGTGTTTGGCCACCACAAGAAATAGCCAGGCTGAGGAAAACCAAACCCTTCGCCTTCACCAACGAAGATTTTCTACCCACATTCATTAATTTCACATCCCACACGCTATTTAAAACAACTTTCCAAACAGCTTTCCAGTTTATATGACATTGAGAGGGAGGGTTAATTTTCTAAGAGTTTCCAGAAGTTTCCATTATGTCACGTATGTGTCATACAAATGTATAGCACAGGAAATAGCTGGATTTCAACACCTAAAATTAAAAATTTTCCAGGGTAGCATTCCCCTTAGCAGCCTGAAAGAAAACATCCTCTCATTTCAGTCCTGGAGGTTGGCATTAGGTGAGAAATCCTACCAGAGACACAGGGTCTTTACGGTGAGGATCTCTCATGTAAACTCATGCCCACACACCCCCCATTTCTGAAAGCAAATAATTCCATTTAAACCCCAGTTTCTCTGCCTGGGAGGTTGAAGTTATGACAATTCTGTAAATGTGTTTGTGGCTTTACCAATACCCAAGTCCACTCAAAAATTAGAATTTCTGTTTCACTGCCTGTTTTGGTCAGTTCAGCCCCAAATTGCACCCAGACAGGTAATGATGCCTCCTGCTCGTGTCTTGTTTGAGCCAGGTGTCCTGTTCAGACCACTTGCACAGCAGCAAAGCCCAGGCACATCCTCAGGGACATATTTCAGGTCAGGAGGTGGCTTGCAGGCAGCAAACATGAATTACTCTTGAACTGAAATTTTTCCATTCCATTTAAGAAATGAAACATTTCAGTAAACCCTGAGTGAAAGACACTGGCATGTTTTTCCTGATGGGAATTTGTTTTTTAATCAAAGTTCTGATTTTGTGGGAAGCATGGTTTTTTTTCTACTGAAACGCCTTCAGCAGTAAATCCTTGGCGAGCTTCACTGCTGTTATATCAAGGCCACATTTGACTGATTTTAAAAGATGCCACAGCTTTGGGAACACCACATGGCATTCACAGCACCACCCGCTCTCCAGCACTGTGGAAGGGCTGACAAGAGCCTGTGAGCCTGGTGTGAAAATCCATCGTTTTATTAAATGTAAGTGTCTGCCAGCCCGTGTTCACTCCTGCTCAGGGATGGCTCTGACTGGCAGTGGACATGCTCGGGGGCTCAGAGGACAAGAGACAGAAGTAGCACAGCACATCTTCGTTGTGCAGTCGAGCATATGCCAGCAAATATATCTATTTTACAACAAAGGCATGGGTTTTGCACAAAAAGAGTCTCTGTGTTGCAGACAGTCGAGGTGGTCAAAGGTTCACCACTCCCCTGCACGGGTTTTGGCTTTGGGGCTGGGCAGTGCCAGTCTTCACTGAGTTGCAGAAGCTCCTGTGTGCTCTGACAGCCCTTCTACTGGCTCACCTCAGCCATGGGGGTTTGGTGGCTGTTCCCCTGGGCAGCACAGGCACAGCTGGTCACTCACTCACCCTCAGCTCACCACCAGTGCCAGGCACTCACCTCTCCAACCAAGCAAAGTCAAAGACTTTGTCTCATATCAGGCAGTAGATTTGAATCAAAAATGCTCAGGTCCTGGAATCACAGAATATCCTGAGCTGGAAGGACCCCAAAAGGATCATTGAATCCAGCTCCAGACCCTGCACAGGACATCCCCAAGAGTCTCATTATGGGCCTGAGAGATAATGAACACTGTAACCTGTGATTTTCAATTAGCCCTTTAGCTAATGAACAGTCTCTGAATTCCTTCTTGCATCACTTTGGCATAAGTCTAACCTGAGTGCATAGTTTATACTACAGCTTCTATCAAGACCCCTGAGGCGTTCACGTGCCAGGTGTTGGGTTTGGAGTGAATGTTCAGTGCAAAGAAGGCCCTGATTTTATGTGCAATTTCTGGAACTGTCTCTAGTTCTTGTGATTTCCAATATATATTAACTATGCAGCAGCTCCTGGGATCCTGTAAATATGGTCCAAGGAGAACTGTGCAATGGCACAAACACATTTCTCATCCACCTCTCAGCTGTTCAATGGCTTTTTGAATCCATTAACCACCACACAGCCCTTCCTTTCCCCCAAAGATATCCATCATTTGGAGCTGGGGACAATGAGGTGAACCACCTGGAGGTGAATAGAGCTGGCAGAGGAGGCTCATGTGGCTGCTTGGGCAGAAAAAACTCCCAGGACCAAGTTCTTCAAAGGGCTTTGAGTAATGGTCTTGTACTCGAGTGATTTCTGTCATGGGTTTACACCAGCTCTAATTTACTCTGAGCTGGAGGTTGCATTGGGCCACCAAGTTGTCACCAAGTGGGCGTTGCCAGTCCTCGGCATATAACAGGGATTTGGAGAGGTTTCCTTTTGAAAACACCAAAGCTGTTGAGGCCTCAGCTGCCTTCCTTGTGCAGGCACTTCTGAAAATGCCACTTCATGTTTAATTAGAGTGGGAGCTACATGCCAATGCTCAGCAAGCAGGAAACCTTCCTCTGGCATCTCCTGAGATCCCCAGGTAAAACCTCAGCCAACACAATGTCACAGTGAAGTATTTATCACTTTAATTTCAGATTTCAAATTGACAGTTAACCACTAGCAGCACAGACTAGACTTTACTTGAAAGATAAACTTGAATTTTGGCTTAAATTGGGGATGGAAATGGAAACACTCTTGTATTCTGTCTGTGCCTACAGATGCACCCAGACTTTTTTATCCCAGGTGGAAAAGCTGAAAAACAGCAAATCAACACCATTACATTGTTGTCTGTATTTAGGGTTGTAGTATTCAAGCTGTCAACTCCGACCACATAAAAAGAGAGGAAACCAGGAGCATCCAGGCGGAGCGTGGTGCCTCTGGGCTCTGTCTGCTCAGTCCAGCACCCCAGCTCCAGGATGGAGTTACAAAACAGGCACCAGTTTGGGTCAGTTCAGCCCCAAAGCTCCCCCATTTAACAGCTCCAGTGTCCAGCAGGACATCTGATGTCCCAGCTGGACCGCAATGAGCCCTGAAGGCGCAGACACCAAACACCGCCCCATCAGACACGTGTAATTCCCAGCAGCCAGGTTACATTTGCAAACAGCTGATTTGCAATGGAAAGGGGAGAAATGAAGCCACCAAACTGCTGCCTCCCCTCGCAGCAGCAAATCCCATGGCTGGTGGATGACAGGGTCCAGCCGGGGCGATCCCGTGCAGCAAGGAGGGAAACACACGCACTGTTATCCTCAGTAATAAGATGCCTGTCAACATATAAACCAATTAGGTGCAGCTTTTGTGTTCATAATAAGGCTGGCCAAGATGCTTTCTGTGAGCAAGTGCTTTCAAGTGAAAAATAGCTTCTGAAAGAATCTGACAGTTCGCACATGAGGTTTCAGTTTGCTCAGGGTTTGGTTGGTTTTTTTTTCAAATGCAAGTAATGAAAATTCTCACATTGTTTCAAACCAAGAAACTGTGTCTCAGTTTTCAACAATCTTTCACACACTCACGCACACACACATTCACGCACTCTGCTGCTTTGAGCTTTTTTTCTGTCTCTTTTTTTTTTAAATCACAGAAGAAAGATAAAGAAGAGGGAAGAAATGAAAATCCATGCTTGACAGAAACACACTGGAAACAATTATTTGCTTCATTTTAGTCATATGAACTTATTTCAAACCAATGTTTTTGTTGCTTCCATGTATTACCAAGTAAGATCCACATTTTGGCATGGGAAGTATTTATCATTTTAGTTTCATTTTTCAAATTGCCAATTAACCACTGGCAGCACAGACTAGCCTTTACCTTAAAGACAATCCCTGAATTCTGGGTTAAATCAGGGTTGGGGAAACGCAGGCATCGTTGTACACTGCCTGCAGCTATAGATGCCCCCAAACACTTTAGGTAAAAAAGCTGAAGAACAGCAAATTGGTCCCATATATAACTTCTCAGAGGACATGAATAAATCCTGTTTAGTGTAAATGGAAGCATCAACCGAGTTTTGGGTTTGGAGTTTAAGCATGGAGTGAGGTTGTGTGATTTATATTAATAAAAAACCAAAGACGCTCCCCAAAATAAGGACCCAGCAGACCTGGCTAGGCTCCCCATTCCAGGTACAGAAGATCCCGGAGAGCGACTGAAGCCTCATTCCAGCCTTGCAGCTGCAAAGGCTAATTGTTATTTGTTAGAGAAAGCATGAGAATTACAGATCTCGGGAGCCATTCCCATCTCCCTCTAGTGGTTTCCCAGCTCCCCGGAGCCAGGCACGGGATCTGTGCTGCAAACAGGAGCGGTGCCCGTGGAGCAGAATGGCCATGGAAAGCAGGAGCCGCAGGGGAAGCAGAGTTCGCACCAAGCCGCTTGTCCGGAGCCCTGTTTGCACAGCTCGGATTTTAAATACAGCATTTCCATTTGGCTGGCGAAGCACCGGGACTCTCCTCCTCCCCGGGATGCTGCAGGTGGCCCTAAACCATCACTCAGCATCTCGGAATAACTACGGAGGGTAAATCACCGAGTACATCTGAGCCATCTGCTGCTGCAGAGGAGTCAGCAGCATTGCCGGGGTGGAACCACAGCAGCAGCTCTGCCTGGGCTTCTCCAGGCTGCCCGCATCCCCAAGGCTATTTGTGAAGTGCAGAATTAGCAGGAAAAGGAGACAAGGATGGGGTGGGAAATCACCTTCAGAAAAACACGTGCCTTTTACACAAGGTCCACCGGGGAGTTGGATTTGTTTTGCAATCAAAGGCAAATCACACCCCTGGCACCTGCAATCCCCTTCCAATAGATGCATAAGCTGCAGAGACACATTTGCTATGGAAAGCTGGTTTGGTTTAGAGCTGGATGAGTGTAAGGAGGGAACTGACAGGACTGCCTTGCACCAGGATCCAGCCTCACGAGTTCCCTGCAGAGCGACGCCAGCACCCGGCGGGGTCTGTGTGTTCCCCCTCAGGCCCACCTGTCACAGCTGAAGGGGCTTTGTTCCACCTTCCAGAACGAAAATCTGGGGGGAGGGAGATATGAAACCTACCCAAATGTTTAAAGGAAAGGAAAACCCTCCCGTCACAAGAAATGGCAAAGCTGGCCACATGTGCAAAAGCGATTTCCAAAAACAAGTGGAATCCAGTTCCCTCTCTGTAAAACAGCAGTGAGGAAAGAGATGGAATGGTAACAGCACAGGAAAGCAAGAGGAGACAGAGCATTTGGGATCATGCTTGATGTTTGGAGACAGATACGTCTTCAGGTGGAAAGTACTCATAGCACTGCAGCTTGTAGGCTGATGAGCAATTTTGCAAAGCAGCCTGTACCTACAGCCTTTACCTCCCATGACAAGAGGAGCCTCACAAACATCATTTAGGCTGTAAATTCAGAGTATCCCTCTGTGCAGGACCAGCAAAGCACAACCAGACACAGCAATTCTTGCTCAAGCTCATCACAGCATGATTTTTTCTGTTTTGTGTGAAGAAAGAGCAGGTGGAGGAGAAAGGCTAAGGGGCTGAGAGCAATATGTACCTATGCAGGTGATCAAATGGATTCCAATTAAAAAAAAAAGTATCAGTAAGGTCTGTACAGCATGAACGATCTGGGGAATTCCCAAGGCCTACTTTGAAATCCAAAGTGTTGTATTTTGAAATGGACAGACCTTGGTGGGAAGTGAGGGAGCAGACAGTAATGGTTTAATAGACTGTGGAATGGCTATAAAAAAAAAGGGGGGGGAGTGGAAGAAAAAGCAGATGGCAGCCCCTTCACAGGAGCCATAAAATTTCATGGTGTATTTTCTATCCATGGCTTCACTGTAATTCAAGCCTTGGGGGCCAACTTTCTCTTGCAGTGGTTACTGAGGGGCCTTGGAGGGCAGAAGTAACAAAGGGTGGACACTGCTTGGGCTCACTGACCACATGCTCCCTCCTGGGCTGGAACAGGAAATAAAAAACAAATCACAGGGCTTCCCAAATGCAGCCTCAAAAAGCCAGGTCAGAGCTCCAGAAACAAAAATCCAAAATAGAAATGAAAAAGGGACTCTATATCTGCAGATAGAAAATAAAGCTCAAAGGAGATCTACTGTCCCTCCACACAGCCCTCATCTCGCATGAAAAAACATTTTGATTTCCACAGCTGTGTCCTGCCTTGGCCGCTGGGCTCTTGGAAAGGACACATGGTCAGGCCAGGACTGTGTCTGTCTTACAGGCAAACCTCTCACACCTCCACCCTTCATTAGACTCTCGTTTAAACACTGCTCTGCCATAGGATGGGTTGGGTTGGAAGGGACCTTAGACCTCATCTCATTCCAAACCCGTGCCCAGGGCATGGACACCTTCCACTAGACCAGGTTGCCCATCCAGATACTTGCCTCTAAATTTGATTTAACCAAGGCCCAACTCAAAACCACATCTAGATTTGACTTCAGTTTATTGCCATAACATTTGAACCAAGATCCCAGACATGAATGTAAATAAAACAGACTACAAAGGTTACCACATACAGGTTTTGGTTCCATCCCTCAGTACAAGAGAACACCCTGCTCTCAGGAGTCCCCACCTGCAGAGCTGCCCCAACCCTGGGCCCAGCACAGGGAGGACCTGGAGCTGCTGGAGAGAGCCCAGAGGAGGCTCCAGGATGAGCAGAGGGATGGAGCAGCTCTGCTGGGAGGAAAGGCTGGGAGAGCTGGGATTGTTCAGCCTGAGGGAGCTCTGGGGTGACCTCATTGTGGCCTTGCAGTGCCTGAAGAGAGCTGCAGGAAAGATGGAGAGAGACAATTTACAAGGGCCTGGAGTGACAGGAGAAGGGGGAATGGCTTCACACTGATAGAGGGCAGGGTTAGATGAGAAATTAGGAAAAAATTCTTCCCTGTGAGGGTGGGGAGGCCCTGGCACAGGGTGCCCAGTGAAGCTGTGTCTGCCCCAGCCCTGGAAGTGCCCAAGGCCAGGTTGGACGGGGTTTGGAGCAACCTGGGATAGTGGAAGGTGTCCCTGCCCATGGCAGGGGGGTGGAGTGGGATGATCTTTGAGGTCCTTTCCAACCCAAACCACTCTGTGATTCTGATACCTCCTCACAGGTGACCTGGCCCAGCATCACTCAGTTGCTGTTGCAGGTACAGGAGAACATCACCAACCCCAGGACTGTAACACATCTGCTGCCATTTCATCCTCTCCTTCTACTCAGGGCATGGTCATTTGGGATATGAATACAACAAACTTGATTAAACGTTAATCTGTCCATGACATATAAATAAAACAGAGCAATTACTGTGCTGGAAGAAAAAAGGGGAGGAATTATTTTAATTCGATCTATCTTGCAAATATGTTTTGACACTATAGTTCAAAGATTAAGCATTCCACACCCATTAGAGATAAAAAGCAATAATTATAAATGAATGCAATGAAAACTCAATTTTCATTCCACCTGTTTCCCACTGGAACAATTTCTGGGTAGAGCATAAGGAGAGAAATGAAGGGGGAAAAAATCAGCCTTGAGAAACTGTGTTTCAGTTGCATTGATTCTAATTATTCCAAGATCTGTCTCTAATAGCTTTGCAAAACAGTTTGTTTCCAAATGATATCAAAACAACTCGGAAGACGAGAAATATTTTCTCAAGGATTAGTGATTATTTTTTTTAAAAAGCTTCATTTTAAAAATGAATCACTAGAAGCATTTCAGCATCTTCACACAGGTGCTTGGACTCTGTGGTGAAATGTGTATATGTGGGGTTTCATTCTTTTTCTGGGGTGGGGAGGAGAGAGCAGGAGTTCTCTGCCTGCATGAGAAATCAGAGCAGCTGGAGATGCAGTGAGTAAAGGAAAGTTGTGCTCTCCTTTAGGAGCCCAACATTTCAAAGCATTCAGAGTCTAAAATTAGGCAGTAAAAAAAAAGAGAAAAGCTTTTCTTATCATTTTGCTTTTGGCACAGGACAAAATGACTCATTTTCTCACTGAGGTGCAAAGGAGGAAGAAGGGGGAGAAGCAAAAGGATTTTCCCCCTCCCTGTGCATCCCTGGGATCCTTTTATGGCTGAAGACCTGAACCCAGAGATGCGATTGCTCTGCAAATCACTTATTTTAGCTGTTTCTTTCAAATGATCTTGCAGGTGCACATCATTGGCAGGCCACCAAAGATCTATTTTTGCCATTTCTAAGCTATCAGAATCCGTAGGAATGGGACAATTGGGATTCCCACTGCTGGGAGCTGGTGCCCTCCCACCTGGAGATGGGTTTGGAGAAGCCTCTGCCCGTGTGTACAAACCAGCAGCAACATTTCCCACTAATGAGCAAGTCCTCAGGGAGGTTAAAGAAAAGTCAAGGTTTTCATTAAGGGCTCTGGCCACTTCATTGGTCTAGTCTGACAAACACAGTAATATTTGGGAAGGCCAGGGAGATAAAGGAAAAAGTAAACAAGGTCAGGAGTGTCCATGTGAAATAAACCCGTGGACATGTGGCTGGATAACTGCTGCTGCTGCTGCCAGGAAAGGGGTGTTCACCTCGTCCCACTGGCTGTAGTTTGCACTTGGGACTAAGATGATGCTTGCTGCTATTCAGGAATTTGCCTTAGGGATGAGCAGACTCTGTGGAATTAATGCCACCTCTCCAGACCCCCAGGGGCACAGTCTGGACAGGCACTGCTGGACCACACATCACAGATGGTCCTTGACAGGTCCTTGGGTGGGAGTAGAAATGACCTAAGAGAATTGGCTTTTCCTCTAAACTTGGATTTGATAAAATAAAATTATCATAGAATCACAGAATGGTTTGAGGAAAGGAATTTAAAGCTCATCTGGTTCTACCCCCACCATGGGCAGGGACACCTTCCACTACGCCAGGCTGCTCCAAGCCCTGTCCAACGTGGCCTTGGGCACTTCCAAGGATGGGGCATCCTGGTAAAAGGCATCGAAAGTATGTCCAGGAAAAGAAAGAAAACAAATCCCCCCAAATTAATTTTTCTAGCTGTTTTATGCCTTCCTGCTCCATTCAATTTCCCAGTTCACCTTCTTTGACAAAGTAGATTTTCCTCATAAAGGTGTGAAAAGCTGTGTCTATTATTAGCCAATATCAGTAAAATACAAGTACAAAATCTGGCAACAGACCAGATGTCATCATCTTGTCTCCATCTTTCCTGGCCTGTGCCCTGTTGTCACCAGCATTTTAGGTCTCTCTCAGCTCTTTCCAGGAGGCCCCTCCATGGTAACACCCCGAAAGAGCCTTGCAGTCCCCAGGCCCCTCCTGTGACACAGGGCACCCGGGAAGATGAAATGTGAAATGTTCAAAACAGACCAAAGGAAGCATTTCTAATGTGAGTAATTATCCTGTGGCGCTTCCTGCCATGCGATACAAGAGAAGCAAATAATGCAGAATAATTCCTCAAAGACTCGGTTACTGAGTTGAATAACAGCATCAGCTGCAGTTTTGCTGCCTAGGTCTCGTATTATGAAGGCTCCTCGTCCCTGTGCTTCAAACTAATCCCCTGCTGGGATTAGAAAAGCAAACAATATCTCTGTATCGGTGATAGTCACAACTTCAGGTAATAAGGAGGGCTGAGGTATGGGCTGGGGAAGGAGATAAAGCATCAGTTTTGCACTCACTTCTCCAGTGGACCACTTTAATTTTCCCAGACTGTTTTCCCATGGAGTGGAGGAAGCCTGTCTCTAATGGGGATGCCTCACCTTTCCTTAAAGCCAACTGCTTAAAAATCTAAAGCACCTTAGAGTGTAAGGAACTTGCATTTTTCTGAACAAGCCAGCACCTCTGGCTGCAGGGAGAGTCTAGTTCCCTCTTATCATCTGCTGGCAACTCCCAGGCATGGTCAGGTGGCTTCACACATCCCAGCTTTTTGGGTGCTGAGCTCCTGTGCACAGAGCAGGTTTCTGAGAGCCAGCCAGCCCTGCTGATGAGGAGGATGCCACGGCTGTGCCCTGCCTGAACTCGGGGAGCTGCGGTTTGCACGCTCAGGTTGGCACATCCCTGCTCCCAGAGCAGGTGCTGGGGCTGCTGCTCTGCAGTGTCATTAAGGAGCAGCTATTTCATGTCCTTACAGAGTAACCTCGATGCTGCTACATGACTAAACGGGGAAGTTACACATTAGGTCGTAACATTTCAGGCCCTATTAGGAACAAAAGTGCCTTTGTGAACATGTGGGTTACTGAATAACCTCCTCCATCCCCATAAAAAGCAGCGAGTGGGGTTGAGCTTTTTTCTTCTTTTTAAAAAAAAAATCTGGTTTATATGCAAGTCAGGATGTTGAGCCTCCTTTTTGCATCCCCACAGCTTGCTTGCCTTGCTCTCAGCCTATCAGCCATCCTCAGAGCAGGGGGTTGGTAGGACTGAGCCACAAAACAGCTTTTGGGTCCCATGACAGAGACTGAGATTTTTCCTGTGTAGGGCAGGAGCAAAAGTGCCCCTGAAACACCCAAGCCCACCCATCTTTGGGTGTGTTACACCTGCTCCACGCTGCCCTGGAAAATGGGAAAACAAGGCAGGGTTGGTTTTGAATTTTCTCCAAAGAAAATCAGAACCACCCTGCAGAGAGGGAGGAGGAGAGGAAGGAAGAAAATAACAACCCATGCATACGTGTAATCATGCTGCTGCTCACCTGCTGGCATGAGATAGCCTAGTTAACAGCCCCGAGGTCAGAGCCTGACCTTCTCCCAGCCCACGGTGGTTGGATGGATTCGATGATCCGGGTGATATCGGGGCACCGTGCAGCTGCTGACTGGGCTGGCAGCAGGGTGGGAAGGTGTACATAACCTCTCAGCCCATCCCTGCCCTTCACCAGCCCCTGAGCACATCCCTGTTGAGGAGCCTGACGTGCCTATTTATCACAGGAACATTTCTCAATCACCTGCGATTGGAGAGGACCCAAAAGTGCCGGAAGTACCAGAGCCTGGACCCTGCCCAGCAGCCTCCCGCTGAGCACATCTGATCACTCCGAGGCTGCTCCTTCTCCTGCTGCTTTCCCATCTGCCCTCTCCTCTGGAGGAGTTTTCTCCAGAGGAGTTTTCTCCCACTCTGCAATAGCCATGTTTTTTATGGATTAGCCATAGCAGAGACACCAAAGTGTCCTCCACCCCTTTATTGACTGCTGCTGGTTCTCTGCAGCACCTCCTCGCACAGCCCCAGCCTGTGCCTTACAGCTGGCTGTGGTGGAGAACCCTGGCACTGGCAGGAGCAGCCTCAGCTTGGATTCTGTCTCCCTGAAAGAGCTGGTCAGGGGGACTGAAATGACCCAGCTCCTGCTCTTGTGCTGAGCTGGGCTGTTTATCAGGTTCTCCCAACAAGCCCTTGTTTCACACGGAGCCAGCTGGGTCCTCTCTCCCTGCTCTCTTCCTGGAAACCTCCCCTGCACAGAGCCCTAGGAACTCCAAAGTAACAGCTCTGCGCTTTTTGACCCGTGTTTCCTCTTCTGAGCCAGAGAGTGATTCTCTCATAACCAGACTTCTCAGGCCTTGCACTTGAAGGAACATTAATGTTTCTGTAACTCTAATTATGTCACTGGCATTTCCCACCGTCTGCACCGGGAACTGTTCTGGGTAATGCTGAGCTGCTCGGGCTGTGAGACCCAGGCAAGACCCAGAGGCACTGCTGTCATCAAACACTCACCCAAAATCACAGCAGAGGCAGGGGCAAAGTCAGCCCAAGAGCTCCCATCTCACGATTCCCAAAGCAGCAGCCTCACTGCTGGATAATGCACTTGAAAGCACGTCTATAAATAAACTTGGGCCTTGTATAAACCCAATTAGAATACACTGGCAAATTATTCAAGGAGGCTGGCAGACACAGTCTTTACCTCAGGTGTCAGCCACAGGAGAGAGTTGTGGGGCTTGCATTACAGCGAGTGCTTTGTGACTTTGAGTTATATTGCACTTAGCCTGTAAGTGAAACAATAACAGCTTGGTCTATGGAGATAACACCCCAGATCAGCTCCCTCCAATAAATTAGTGAAACATTCCACTCCCCAGCTCTGCAGTCTCACACCTCTAAATATCAACACAAACTTCAAGGGTTTGATGGAAAAAATGGTGTTAAGTCTCATGGTGTTTGAGGAATTTCCCAATATGCACTAAATTAACTTTCTGGCTGCACTAACCAGAGTGGTTGAGACCAGCCCCATCTGAGACAGATGCAGGGCAAGAGATCCAAGCAGCTGTTTTGCACATGAAATCAGATTGAGATTAACACTTACTCTCCGAGTTCTCACTCTGGGGGTAAAATACAGCTTCAGGAACCCCTCTGTTTAAAAATACCTCTAGTTTCTTCACTGGACTAGGATGAATTGGGAATTGGAGATCTCCAGGCTGTGAAAAGTCAAAGTATAAAAATCGCCCTCCAAAACCATTGACTTACATTCATCCTCTTTGTTTCCTCTGGCTTGGCATTTTAAGGATTAGGCTCAAACCATGGAAATCTAGTTCATCAGATTCAGCTGGAGAAAACCACTCACCGCTGCAAGAGGGCCAAGGCAGCACAAAACATGACAGAAGGGTAAGGATAAAACAAGGATAAAAGTGAAGTTTTCTAAAATAAAGTCTCTTCATGGGGAAAAGAAATAGAAGAAATGAAAGGTGTTCATGGGTACAACCCAGTGTAGACTTGTGCACTGGGGACAACATCCATGCTTTTTTCCCCATTTATTGGTATTTGCATAGATTTAAAATCCTGGAGGAGAGAAGGAACAGCTCAGGTGCTGACCAGCACGGATAAAATGGATCAGGATTCCCTGGATGCTGGCCTCTTTCACCCCTTCCCCAGTTAAAGGCGAGCCTGGGCACTCCAGTAGGCAGTCAGTGCCTTCCCCGTGGCCTGGCCACACATCCCAGAGGGCTCAGCTCATTTAGGCCACCGGGCGGATAACATGCGTTTGTTTTCGGGAAGGCAAAGCAATCTGTCCATAAGGATTCCTCACGCTTCGTGTGCCAGCCCTGGCCAGGGAAATACAACATTAACTACATCAAAAGAAATTGTTGAATGAATAAATTATAAAAGCATTCAGGGTACCTATCTGGGGTATTATTTTACACGCTGGTGCCGGGTAGGTTAAAGGAGCATGTTTTGCTGTTATTGCGTTCCCAGCTCTGTTTGCAGGGGCTCGGCATCGCTGTGAAAGTGAGACTATGGACACGAGCTCCCCGCCAGCACAGCAGCACCAGGTGCAGGATTTGCCAATATCTCTCTTCTAAGCATCACCCTCCAGAGAAAGGCAGCACACACTGCTGCCGGGCAGGACAAGAGGAAGAAGAGCCCTCCAGACAAAGCTAAACACGAGTGCGTTGAAACAAATCCTCAAACTGCAATTTCACAGCCTCACATGTCCAGCAAAGCTTCCTCCTCTTCCTCCTCCTCTTCCTCTGAGCTGCAGTCACACAGCTCAGCATGAAGATGTTGCTTAGCCAGCATCCACCTCCCAGAGACACACAGCTCCTCTCAAGAGCACCCACGTACCAATCCACAGACAAGGATTTCCAGAAGCTTTGCAAACATTATACAATTAAGCCTCATCACCCTTGTGTGGATGGGCTGGGCATTATCCATCAGGGTTTCTTAGCAGTGGAAAGAGAGGCAGAGAGTCCTTAAGTGCTTTATCTAATATCACACAGAAATCCTACAAGAGAATTAGGATTATCACCCAGATCTCTGGATTACCAGCCTTTTTATATGCTATTTATTCCTGATCAAAACCATGCAGTCCACTTCAGGGTTTTGCTCACGGGAAGATTTCTAACCAAGCAGAGTTTACACAGATGCATTTTTTTCTAAGAAGAAAGAAAAAAGAAAAGGAAAAAAGAAACACACAAAAAAAGAATAAAGGCACCAACTACCATTTCAACTGGCAATAAAGTGCAAAGTTTCTGCCTTTGTGCTAAGAACAGTTGTTGAGAAACTTCCAAATCAAAGTTTCCTAAATAGTACAGGGAGGAGCACCCAAAAGTCTTACTGCTAATCCCAGAATTACCTCCTTTGCTGAGCCCAAGCTCCATTCATGGGGCAGTAGGCTGAAAACCCGACTCCATAAAGCTACAGGATCCCTGCTCTTCCCATCAGTGGGACCAGGGTCTCACTTGAGGTTGGTTAGTGGGTGAATGCTGTTGCCTTTGGCATGAGAGACCTCCCTGGGCCACTGTAAATTGTTACAAAACTGTATTAATTTTGGTCTTCTACCCAGAGAAATAAAAGCCTGTTTGGGACTAAAGCCTCCCCACATGCAGACAGACTACAAAATGCAGTGGGGGGGGGAAAGGCAGCTCAGAGCCAGAGTCAAAAATGGGGATCTGCTGCTGCTTCACAGCAAATTCAGACTCCTCGTCACAAAAGATTTTTAATTTAGCCCCTGCTGTACAAGCACAGCCCCTGCTAGGCCCATCTCCCCAGGCAAGGCAGTAAATTACGTGTGCCCACATCTGGCCCCTCTGGTCCCCTGTCCATATGTCAGCCCTCAGTGCTGGTTACCAGGGCTTGGGCAACCCCAGCCCTGAATGTCCCCAGCTCCCCCCAGCCAGCTCTGGGGGTGATTTCAAGGTATATCATCCCAGCCACCTCCCAGAGGTGTTATTTGCCATCTGGAGCTGGGCAAGCATTCCCAATGAATGTATTATCCACCAAAAATACACTTTTCTGCTAACACAAATTGTTCAAATTTGAAATATCTTGCTTGGGGAAAAAAAATCCATAAAGTTATTGGTGTTTGCAAAGCAAAATTCTTCACTTTGCTCTTGAAATGGTTTCCTTGTTTTTGAAGTAAGAACAATCTTTATTTATAGAAAGAATCTGAAAGAATTGAAAACTTAAATCCAACAGAATATTTACTGGCTGACTCAGGATCAGATGGTCAAATGAAAAAAAAAAGTCAAACTCATGGCAATAATTTCCCTGTTTCCATGCCCAAGAAGTTCAGATCAATCCAATCCAGCTTTGGTAAATCCCACCAAAACCAAAACCCAGATTAGGGGGCACAGACAGTAGGAGAGATAAAATTGTTCCCCTTCCCTTCTCCCTGGAACTATGTGGTCCACAATACATTTGACCACAAGGTTTTGGGGAACACAAGATTTCACCCTGAGCTAATTTACACAAAGGCTGCACAAGGGGGTGGTATTTATTCCACAAGCCTTTCTGGCCCATAAACGCTGATGTTGACCCCCCTCTCTCTGCTTTTCCAGCTCCCAAAACCAGCACTGTAAGGACCTACAGATGTGCCAACAGCTGGGCTTTCCTGAAAGCCACCGTGGGTCCTGCCAAAGCCCAGCCTGCTGAACCAGCACCCTGGGCCAGCCTCTCCCAGTGCTCAGGGATCCCTGCACAGAGGGTGCTCGGGGATGGGGAGTGAAAATATCACAAGCACAGTGTGAGGATTTTTTCTTCTTTAAATGTGTCTACAAAATGAAATCATTTTGACTCCAGGCTGTTTACAGCTGTCACATCTGAAATGGATTTTGCCACTTTGGTGTCAGAAGGCTGGGTCTGAGAAAAGAGACATAACATGGAAATCCTTCATGATAAGGAGCCAAAGCATTTGTAAATTGAGCCATAGTGTCTTTGCTGGTATGACATTAATTTCATTCTCTTACTGCCATGCTTAGGCAGAAACACTTCCTACCTAGCTCATGATCACAGGAAAAAAGGTAAAAACCACATAACAAGGATCCCCAGAAATAAAGCTGGGCTTTTGAAGGGACTGTGTTTTGGAGTATTTACATTTCAATGGGATGGAAAGCACAGTTTCTCAAGTGTGCCTTGCCAAACTCTCTGAAACACCCTTTTCTTTCTGTTTGATTAATCATTTCATGCTTAGAGTCTTTTAAAATACTGCTACTTCTAGAGAGCAGAAAAATGTGCATCCCCTCAAATAAATGACAAACTTTAAGGCTCTGCTTTGCTCTTTTCCTCTTTTAGCTACCTCAGCTCCTAAATGAGTAAATACACAGCACAGATTTTCTGACAGTGTAAGAAGAGCTGGTGAATTTAAAAGACTAAAGCAATGTTGCAGGTTTTCCTGCCTCAAGTAGGGCTGAGAAATTACAAAAGCCAATCTAATAAAAAGGCGATTTTTCCGAGTGTTCAGTATGATTAAAAACCAGCCAATTAAAGTTGTGATTCAATATAAAATCTGAATGTTTCCAAATGTGTAAAACACTTGACACTAGCCTGACATCTGCCCTTTCCCTGCAGCTTTCCATATGGAAAAGAGATTTACCTGCCATCTCTGGGCTGCTCTGTAGCAAAGGAGTTTGGACTGAGCTAAACTAGATTTGCCAGCAAAGTCTTTGCCTTTAGCACAGGTCCTAAACACAGATTTGTTTCACTCTTCCACAACTCCTAAACCTGCTTTATAACACATTAAAATGCTCTACAGGCTCAGACTCCCTGGCCCCAGATGATCATTGTTCTGACAGTGGCAGCAGGAGATGCTGTTTAGAGAAAGCTCATGAGCCTGACCACTCCTGCAGCTCCTTCCCTTTGTACAACAAACATCCCCAGCTGCTGACTGGGGGATTCTACAGTCACACCCCTGCCCAGCCATTTTGGTGTCCATTTATCAAGCTGCTGTGCATGACTTCTAAAAATTCCCCTTTGAATCTGATTTGCCACCTTCATCATCTTGCAAACCTCTCCCATACCGCATTTCAGCGTTCTCATCTCCAAACTGAAGTTACAGCCACAGGAATCAGATTTTCCATCCCCATTTTGCTACAACACCTTCTCCAGACACAACATGGTCTTCACAGGGTTCATTTCATTTCATTGTAGAATTAGTTATAAGAGATAAGAGTGCTCCAAGTGCAATTTGCTGCCAAGGGGACAGGGGAACACAAGGACTCTGCTGGCACATCCTCAGTGCGGAGAGTGAGGACCTCAAGGGGAGCTCAAGGAGCTCAACTCAGGTCTCAGATGATGTAAAGTTTCCTAATGCTGCTGTTGCTCTTTTCTGAGCCACTTTTCCCATCACCATGAAGTTCTCCAGACACAGGATGATCATCCTGCTACCAAGTTATTTCCAATCCCGGAGGCAGTTTGATCCTCCTCATCAATCCTGGCTCCATGCTGAGTTGCACAGTGTGGACATGCCCACCCACAAACGCTGGAGCACCCAGTTCTTCTCCCCTCAAAGGGAGGAAAAGTGCCATTTCACAAACAACTGGCAGCTTTAGAGCTGACTGACATGTTTTTGAACCCCAAGGGAAGTTGAAACTTGGTTCAAATTTCATTTTAAGTGAACACACCTCCTTCTAGGGGCTCATATACATCAATGTCATAGGCAGAGGTAACATATCTGTATTCCATGAATGACTACACACTCAAGAAATATGAAATACTTTTTGTGTTCCACTCACATATTTACAAAACTAATAATCGGCAAAAGGGGAGGTTTCACAGAAAAAATTCTAAAGCTTTATTAAATGTGTGCAGAAGTAGTCTTGAAAACAAAGAAAAGAGAATTCAGGCTAAGAGGAGAAAGTGAATAAATACTTAAAACTGCAAACCAAACCAAATGTTTTGGCCTGGGAGAAAAGGTGGAACCCAAGCTGCATTTCTGGAGAGCTGAACCCTTCATCCCTGCTGGGTGCTGTTCCAATGACCTCCAGCTTTGTGGAAAAGGCTCTTCTCCCTTTGCTATTAACCAGCTTAACTCATGACTCTGCACAAATATTCCTTTGTAAAGCCCACAGGAACTGCTGAGGTTTCCCTCTGGTTTTCAGACTCAGCAGTGTGGACAGCAGCACATGAGCAGTGCCACCTCTGCCTGCAAGTTACCAGGGAGCTGTGCTGAGGAAAAATCTCTGTAGGAAGAAGAGGCCTTTTAAGAGAAACACCAGGAAGCAAAGTCCTGTTCCCTCCCATTTCCTCCTCCAGCAGCCTCCCTGCAGGTCTCCACCGTGCTGAGTATGTGGGACAACAGCAGCACATGCATCACTGTCTCATGTAACTACTCTGGCATTGCCCACGATCTTCCTATCTTTATATTAAGGGATTCTAGGTCTATCCTGGCTGACCAGAATTTACTGGGGCACTTCTACTTCCAAGCATAAGGTGCATTGCTTTGACTTTTCTCAGTACAATTGCAGATAACAATTGCTTCAAAGTCTGAAAGCCTCGCACTAGGAGGGGAACAAGAGAACAAAAGCGGCAGGTGTTTGTCCCACAGCCTAAATGCCGCCTAGAAGATGCTCAGACACAGGGATAATTTGTCACTGAGAACCTTCCCAGGATGGTACCTTGCTGCCTTGCTGGGACATGAATGTATTCCTCCACCCTGTCCCTCTCCTGTACCTCATCCCATGGGAACATATTTATCTCTGTCCTCCTCCTCCTTGGAGAAGGGAACAGGAGAAACAAGTCCAGCTTGATTCATTTTTGTCTTGGATATCCAAGGATATCATCTGATGGAAATGTTAGAGCCTGACCCAAAGGGAAGCAGAATGGCTTTCCAAGGGTGTATTGACCACCCCATTCCAAAGGCATCATATTCCTCGTGGGATGGGTGCTGGATCAATCCTCAGTGGCACACGAGCTGTCAGCTGCAAGGGAAGGAGACAAGTGGAGCTGAAACTCCAAATAAAGCAGATCAGACTCCCAGAGCAGCCAGGACTGTTATGGCTAAAGAACTGCTGTAATATGCTGTAATCACAGCTCCACTGCAGCCCAGTATTATTTTCATAATAAGCCTGTTTTATTGTATTTTCATCCAGGTAAGCTCTAAAGGACTGTTTCTCACAGAGTAGCTCTATCCCGCTCTCAGGGAAAGCTCCTCTGGTTAACATCCACACTGCAGGTTAATAAATACCACAGTGTCATTTCCTCCACTTGCTGGTTTTAGCAAATGTCAAAGGGCAACAACATTGTAGCAGAAACCGAGTGTTGAAAAGGGAAACAGCAGGGACCAATAATATCTGAAAGGTTTTACATCCCTCGTCCAAATTCTTCTAGGTTTACTTCATATTCATGGCTATTTTGAAGAAAAGCTCTGATTTATTATCACTGTCCAATCCCATGAAGTATTCAATACCAGCAAATGGCTGGTGGAAACATTTACATAGAGATTTTTAAAAAATCTACTTTTTTGACACCCCAGACTGACAGCCTCCTCCTTTTCTTGAGTTATACAAAGAATAGGGCACAGAAGTGAATTTGGTTTAAAGTTTGTTAAAGTGATTCACAAGTCTGTCTGGAATTCTCTTTTAAAAAGCAAACCAAGCAAAAAACCCCTACTAACAATGACAAAATCCCCCTAAACTACTACTTTAGTAGCATTTGTTAACCATAATTCTCAGGTTACTATGAGATTTATATTGGAAATACTTGAACAACACTTCCTCCTCTGTCCTGCACTTCAGTCAAAATATTACTATTATCAATAATAATAAATAATACATAACAGATTTTAATGAGCCATTGTGTTCAAGTAATTCACTATGTTTACCGGGAACATGGATTCTACCAAATAAGTGTGCAGTGTGAAAATTTTTGGCAGTGAAAAGGTGACTGGGCAGAGATGTCATCAAAATTATATTTTTCTCTGATGTATTTTAGGATTAATGCATTTGAGTGAAAATCACTGCCCCAAACCAGACCAATCCTCTCACTGCAGGGGTGAGCTGGCACAGCCCCCATCTCTCCCTGTAGCTGACCCCACACAAACCTACACCCACCACAAAGGCCTCCATCCTTTTGTAGGAGGATTCCACATTTATGGAAGCGTTGTTACATAAGAAAGGCTCTTTTACTCACAGTTTGGAAGCAAAAATGCAAACAGGCAATTCAAGTCACTGAGCTCCACTCCCACGATGGAGCCCTGGACTGGAGCCACCCCTGCCAAGGACCAAAACCCACCAGCATCAGCTGAAAGCTTTGAATGAGGATTTCAGCAGGAGAGGAGCAGTGGGTGAATGGCAGCTGATTAAGCATCAGAGAAGGGAAAGAGATAAAGCCCCACAGTGACCAACTGGCCCTGAAGCAGAAGGAATCATCGAACGGCCTGGGTTGGAAGGGACCTTAAACAGTGTCTTGTTCTATCCCCTGCCACGGGCAGGAATGCCTCCTAATAGACCAGGTTGCCCCAAGCCCCATCCAACTGGCCCTGGACACTTCCAGGGATGGGGCAGCCACAGCTTCTCTGGGCACCCTGTGCCAGGGCCTCCCCACCCTCACAGGGAAGAATTTTTCCTAATATTTCATCTAAACCCACCCTCTGCCAGTGTGAATCCATTCCCCCTCATCCTGTCACTCCATGCTCCTGTAAAAACCAGGGCAGCCCAAGAATTTGGTTCATGCCAGCTATGGGAAAGCAAAGACAAGTGGGTGGAACGTGATCTCCCACAAGGAATAGTTTCCCACCCATTTGCCACCTTGTGCCCACTGTCGCAGGCCGCGGATCGGCCGCGTTCTGAGGGGAGCCAGGGATGGATGCTGCTCTGACCTAACGGGAGCGAGGCCTCCAGGCCTTGACCCATGCAGGTTCCAATTAGCCAAAATTAGTCAGCTGTGGCCAGGGTTTGTCTTCCTTTCAACACCAAACGGTGTGAAAGCAACAGCCCCTTTCTCCACGTTGCCCACTCAATCCTTTGTGGCCTCACCCCCTTCCCCAGGGAGCCTCGTCCCCCTTCCTGAGCCATGCCAATCGTTAAAGCCTCTGAGCAGCCCCATTATCATCCTGGGCAATTCTTAACTCATTAGCCTTTAAAGTTGTGGAACTGCAGAAAAAAACCCCAAACCAAGCAAATGCTTAGGCACGATAAAAGGAACGTTAATGTTTTACCCCACCGACAATGACTGGGTCTGTAGGACAATTATTACGGATATTTCCATGGGTTTAGTGTTACTTTTTTCCTGACATGAGGTCCTTTGCATGGCATCTAATTAAAAATAGAGGAGTTTAATCTGCAGCCAGCCTCAGAGGTTGATTTGAATTCTCCCACTGTGAACTTTCAAACATGGAAGCACGCCTGTTTGCACCGATGGGATCCAATATCCTGCCTTTGCAATGGACTTTTTATATTTTGGCAGGCTGCACGCCCAGGATTGTGCCAGACTGCAGCATTAATAATTCACTACCTGATCTGATCTTTCAGCAGGAAACACAAGTAAAGACGACATTAAGTGCTGCTTGGCTTCCCCTCCTCTGCCATTCTCCTGTTGTGTCTTCAGATTGTGCTTAATCTGATGGGAATTTAGTATTAAATTAACACAAAAAGTCACGTTTTAGGAGGTCAAAACCACATCTACATCTGACGAGAGAAACTGGCTTTCCTGCTGAGTTTACCTTTAAAAGCAACATTTTAATTTTTGTTTGGATCTCTGTATGACAAAGAGATGAAATGTATTTAGATTAGGATGCAGAAGAGGATAGCAGAAATTTTAGATGCCTAATGAGCAGCATATTAACACTTTTCCCCTGGTTGTGTGAAAAGACAGGTTACCTGTGGAGATGAGAGGACATTTTTCTTCGTGAGGGGAAGAATTCAATTTTCTAGCAAGATTTGCAAGCTTTTCCTCTGCATTGTATCAGAAGGAAAACCTCCTCTAGGACAGAAATCTCCAAAATGTTTTTATATGTTTGGAAATGGTCTGAGCCATTTCTCCAGTGCTAGGTGACAGCCAGCCCCACACACACCTGCACTTGCTCAGACAGGGGCTTTGGAAGCTCAGGTGCTCCCAGAAGCTTTCTACAGTGACAAAGCTGCTGTCTCAGAGTCCTCAATACCCAAAGTGACCTAAAAGCTTTGCCAAGCTACAAGTGTTCCCTTTCTCAGAAGCTGGATTTTGCTTAAACAAAAAAAAATTAAAAAAAAAAAACAAAAACAAAACAAAAAACAAAAAAAAAAAAAAAAAAAACAAAAACAAAAACAAAAACAAAAACAAAACAAAACAAAACAAAAAAAAAAAACTAAAACTCCCAAAGTGTAGAAAACTGAAGATAAGCTCAATTTTGACAGAACATTTTTATTCAGAGTGTTTGTGGAACGTGCAGTTTTTCACGTAGCCCGATGTACTTTCTATTTGATGCCTTAATTATTGCATCTCAAAAGCTATTAGAAGGAAGGGAAAATACTTTGCTTTCTGTTCCAAAATAGACTGTGCTGCTATTTAGCACTCATCCACTGTTCTGGTACTGTTATCACATTAACACTTAGAGATCCCAAGCAAGGTCAATGCCTTTGTCTGTCAGCCTTTGTACAGTCAAGAGACAGTCCTTGCCCCAAAGACCTTAAAATATAAATAGATAAGACAGACAAAGGGAGAAAGAAAGGGAACATTTCTGTCATCGTCACAGATAGGAAACGGGAAGATAAAATGGTTTGCTGGAGGTCAGTGACACAGAGCTGGGGAAAGAACACTCTCAAGTCTCTGTCAAGTGTCTTTAACCATGAAGCTGTCCAAAAAAAGCCTGTATTTCCTCCAGTGTTTCATTTAGGTCCCTGCAGAGATGCCCAGAAAAGGAGGCTGTAAGGAATCAGTGCAGACATTCAGAGAGGCTTAGTTTCCAAGAGGAACTTCTGAAAGGGACATGGCAGAAACAGCAGAAGTTTCACCAAAGCTAAGTCCAAAAGCAGAGACCAAAAATGCCAGCTCTGGACTCCACTGCTAAGAACACACAAGTCGAGGAAAGCAGCCCCAGAGCTGCTCCTCAGGGTCCATAATAACAGAGAAAAATGGGATGTGGTGATCAAGAATTCGATCTCCGAGAAATAAGAGCAAGGGGCATTTAGGACAGGATGAGCCTAAATGCAAGATGCAAGAGCCTAAATTGGTCTGCCCTCAGTGTGTCAATGGCAGCATAAGGACATGGGGAGGATGCCTGGTTTAGTTCCACATTCCCCAGACAGACTGATACATTAAGAAGACTGTGGGACCTATTTCAGGCAGAATCAAAAGAACTGAAGGACTAAGTTCATGGCCCCCCTTTATACTGCTATAGAAAGTCAAGGGAGAAAAAATAAAGGAAAAAGAAAAAGCAGACATTATGGCATAAGCCATTCTGTAGAAGAATTTGCAGTTCAGCCCCACTTAGGGGCTGGTGTCTGCCTTGTCATCTGAGATTTCCCATCCTTTATTCATTTTTCTCCTTGTGTCATGAAGGATGTCAGAGAAAAAGCTCTCCCTTTCTCCCTCACAAGCTTTACGTCCCAGTGCATCTGGAGGCAGCTGGTTCTGTGACTAACTGTGCACAGGGTGGTGGCTCTTATGCCTGGCTCTGACATGACAAGTAGGTAATGTTAGAAGTCTAATGTTGAAGCAGAGTTTAAGAGTCTGTTTAGTTAACCTAGGTTAAGTTCTGCAGTTTCTCTCTGCTTTCTCTGCCTTCCCCCAGGCGTAACTGGTCAGAGGAATTTGCATTTTTGGGGTTTTTTTGAAGGCTTTGTTTTCACAGCATTGTTGGTGTTAGACCACAGTAGGAACATCTATAGTGACACATAAACTAAACAGCAGTGCAGAAAAAAACACATCTATTTCACCAAAAGCTTTCAATATGGGGTTTGTGCTCAGCCTTGTTGCAAGGCTCTGCTCTGACCAGGTAAAGGAGATTCATTTTGGTGTTAGAGCACAAGAGAGCATCGTGGTCCACACAGCTGCAAGAAGATGTGGTCCCAGCTTGGCTCTGAGTTTTTCCCTGGCCCACAACAAGAAGTGCTGGGATTTGTCACAGCCTGGATGAGTGAAGGAGGAAAGCCATGTCTGCATCAGGCTGTGCCTGTTAGACCACAGTGCCCAGCTGAGGGACAGGGCAGGGCTTTGCAACATCAGCCTGGGGCAGGACTGCTCCCCAGCTGTCACTGCTCCTTCCTAACCCAGAGGGACAAGTAAAATCAGTTATGCCCACCCTGTAAAACAGGCATAAGGTCTTCAGCAGAAAACAATTCCCAGCTGCAATGTGTGGGACTTGCACTGGCACTGGCACAGCACAGTGACACCCCGACCTACAACAGGCTCTTCACCAGTCACTATACCCCAAGAAACCAGCAGAGCTCATATTTTACCCAAACCACTGTCTCTTTCCAGTCCTACAACCCGTGGCCCACCTTGGGTTTGCCATATAATTTTCACTTTGGAAACAAACACCCTCTTCCCCCTATTTCCTGGAGCACAGACCTTCCTGTGAAAGCTGAGTGCAGACTGTTGTTGTAGCTACTGCAGCCACCCAGAGTCTTCACCAACATCTAAAGAAAGCTTGAATTACTGATGGATGGAGGCTCTGGGTCATGCTTGTCTTGGTTGCTCCATGGTTGTAACTCTGCCAGTTAGTGCAGCCCCAGTGAGTTTGTGCTCAGCTGTCCAGGGGGATCCTCTGCTTTCTAAAGGGAAGGAACATTCCCAACAAGCACAGGACCAGACATAACCAAGGCTGAGAAATAAGAGAGTTTAGAGCAATAAGCACACAGCCACACCACCTGCCTCACACTGCACACCATCACTTTGTCCATTCTCAGCCCAACTCGTGGAACATTTTCTTGTCTTTTTTCCCCTTTCTCACATCAGTTACTCTCCCATCCACACTTCCCCCAAACTGTAATTCCTTCCAACCCCCTCCTCTCATTTTTCTGCCCAAACACACAGAGCCTGCTGAGCAGGACAGGGAGCAGAGGCCCTTCCTAATTGGAATGGTCATGGAGATAGTTCGTCTCGCAAGAGTGGCGCCTGCAGGGACGTCCCGGTGCCCCATCCTGCCTGCAGACCCACACCTGTCCTTTGTCACAGCTGGGCTGCCCAGACCTGGAATCTAATCCCAGGAGGACTGGGGAGGGAGGTTATTTTATCTATTTTCTCTTCAGAGAAAGGCAAACAGGATGGGCACTCATCGATCTTGAGAAAGAAACATTAGCCAAGTCAAATACACAGCGGGCTCTGAAGCAACAGGATGTCCATGATGTAATGCCTGGATTCACCTTGGCATCTCCTTTTACAGTAAGGACAGACTTGGAGAGGAAATGAAGACATGTGAGCACAAGACAAAGAAAATTTTCAAGAAACATTGATGAAGTCTGTTCTAATTCAATGCAGGCTGCCCACAAGAGAGAGGGAGTTCAGACTTACTGCTGGCACCCATCACCATTAGCCCCAGGAATTTACCATCATCCATCCTGATGTCCACTCAGCCTGAGTCCTGCGTTCACCAATAGTGCGTGGACCAATTCATCAATTCACCAGAACACCTTTGCAGGGCCCACTGCAAAAAGGTTTTGCTCTTATTTACTCTGTGGTAGAGCCCCTGGTGAGACAGAGATGTGACTGGAGGAAGAGCCCACACATCTCCAGGTGCAGCCAGACATGGGCCAGCATAGCTGAGACAAAGACACCTCGGCAGGAGATAGGAACAGTGGGACAGTGACTTCTCCCCACACCACACAAGATTTTGTGCTGGGAGGGATGTAAGGACTTGGCACAGGGTGCCCAGAGAAGCTGTGGCTGCCCCATCCCTGGAAGTGTCCAAGGCCAGGTTGGATGGGACTTGGAGCAGCCTGGGATAGTGGAAGGTGTCTCTGCCCATGGCAGGGGGTGGAATTGGATAATATTTAAGGTCCCTTCCAAGCCCTTCTGTGACTCCATGAAAATGTGTCTGCCAAGGGACAAGCAAAGAAAGCTCCTATGAGCACAGTCAAACCCAAGGCTCTGGATTCAATGGCATTACAGCCCTCTGGCAGGAGCTGCAGCATTTTGATGTCTCTGGTGCTTCCCAGGTCTAACTGGCACAGATGGGCCCTGAAGGAGCCATAGTCCTTCCCCTGCAGCCAGGTTCTCTCGCCAGAGACCTGTGAAGAACAGAAACATAATTAAAAAGCACTGGGGAGAACTTAAAGGAAATGGGTGATGGTTCTGTTTGAGCTGAAAGTCAAAGCTGTGTTTGATCTCCTCATTTACCAGAGCTAGTTCAGAGACATGACTACTGGCATGGACCTCAAAAGTTTATTTCCTCACCAGTATTCCAGGGCTTGTATTACCTTTTGTAACAATAACACTGTAAAAGTAGACCTGCATTAATGCTGAATGGCAGAGATTTCACAAAAGAGAGCAAACAGACCTAATCCGACCATCCAGGCACTGATTAAAAAGAACACCCCTGAGATCAGTGTAATAGAGATTTGACACTTGCAGGCTGGCCATGAGAGACCTGTGTTTGTGTACCAATTTGCCTCATTAAGCCCAGCACTGCCGTCCCCAGCCAGACCCTTCCCGACGCTCCAGCAAGCCGGAGGCAACACACATCCCATGGAGGTTTCCCTTGATCCAATCCACCTCCTGTTTCTGGTAAAGAACTTTTAGCAACTACTTTTAATGCCAAAACACAATGTTTTTCAGCTGATAGGAGATGTGCACATTTCCAGGGGGAAATGAGAATTTGCTTCAGAGTGCTTTTGCTGGAAGAACACATTCAGTGAGTGGGGGGTCTTTCCCTTTCCCACTTTTCCTGAAGAAGCAGCTCATATTTCCTTTGGAAGTTTTCATTCCCTCAGTAAAAAATGGTTTTTTTACTGAGTTAGTTAAAACTGGAAGCTTTAGTTGTTTTGGCTGAAGTGGCATGTTGTTACCTCTGGGATTTTAACAGTTTAATTTTACTCTTTTGAAAAAACATTAGAGAGAAACTTACCTAAATGGGAGCCTTTATCACAAAAGGCCATTAAAAGATTTGGAAAACTTTTGCCTAAGTAAAAATTGTTCTTAAATAGCACTATAGTCCTGCTCAGATTTAACTTCTCCCTATTTATTTTATTTAGTTTCTGCACCACAGTCCCTGGCAGGAAATTGAAGGCAATCCCAACCTCAGATTTATTAAAACACCTTTCTTGAACATGCTACCAGATATCTGTGATTGTCAGCTTTAACTTAGCAAATATTTGAATGACAGACCTTTCAAATTGGAAGAGTTTTCAAAAATCTCTGTCCAGGATCAGGACCTTGTGAATTTGCCTGTCACAACTGATTCTGTTTGTACTGTTCAAGTTTATTTTGATGTTCAAGTTTGTACTGAAAAGTGTATTTAAGCAGTTATTGAGAAATATTATTTTAAAAGAATGGGGGAAAAAAAATAAAGCAGGTTCATGGGGGTATTTCTGATTTTTTAATTTAAATTAAACAAGCCACATTTGGAGGTTTACAGAAGATAAAAATTTACTCAAAAGAGCATCACCACAGATCACCTTATAGTGATTTTCCTTTTCTAACCAGCTCTAGAAGTCATTCAAACGTAGCAGCAAAAAGAAAAGCTGTTTTAACTGAGCATCCTTGCCCACCTCTACATCTCAGAGCATCTGAAGACCATTGATTCCCGGGAGGAGTGAGCAATCACAGGAGTCTGGCTTGGCTTAGCACGATAGGGAGGGAAAAAGTCTTTCCTTTCGTTTTCTCATGGCCAAAATAAAAAGGGCCCAAGATCAATTTACTGATCCAACAGCAGCCAACCTGACACTATTGAAATGCCACACTGGAGCCAGAGGGAACGAGCCAGAGCAATTCCTCCTGTTTGTTTTCCCCTGGTGTGCACAGTCACAGCCAGGCAGTACCACTCGCCCCTCGGGCTCATGAGCCAGGCTTGGGGCACAGAGGAAGCTCTGAGATTTGATGTTTAGTAGGTTTCATGGTTTCTCTAGTATGGAAAAGCCCAGTTAATATTCCCAGCCAAAAGAAACCCCATCACCCTGCCCAGCAAAGCCAGTTCATCCGACAGTGTGTGACCTCCGTGGCTCTGGAGAGCAGCCGAGTGTCCAGTGCACTGGAGGTCTCTTGTCACACGGCCTGTTTACACCCAAACCCAAACTCATCATTAGAAACCCTGGCATAACCCCAGGCCCTGTGGGGACTACAAAAGCTGCTATTCAGATACAGCTCTGAACAGCATCTACATTTTGAAGGGTTGCAAAGGCTTTAGTGAGGCTCAGCACAGTGCCCAGTCTCTCTTGACAGCTCCACAGAGAACACCTGAGAAATGGAGAAGGTCCACTGACTCCCACCCACATCCCAGCAGTGCAAAAAGCTTCTTCTGCACTGGTGAACACAGACAGGTCAGACCACACACCTTGAGAACAGCACACCTGCACATGGACACCCACGGTCCTCCCCCAGGCTGTCACCCACTGACCTCTCCTGTGAGGAAAGGCTGAGAGAACTGGGATTGTTCAGCCTGGAAAAAAGAAGGCTCTGGGGTGACCTAATTGCAGCCTTCTGGTGCCTGAAGGGACCTACAGCAAAGATGGAGAGAGATTGTTTCCAAGAGGCTGGAGTGACAGGACAAGGGAGAAAGGCTTCACACTGACAGAGGGTAAGTTTAGCTGGGATATTGGAAAGAAAATTTTCCCTGTGAGGGTGGGGAGGCCCTGGAACAGGTTGCCCAGAGAAGCTGTGGCTGCCCTATCCCAAGAAGTGTCCAAGTTTGGAAGCAGCTTGGACCACCCTGGGATAGTGGAAGGTGTCCCTTCCCATGGCAGGGGTGGGTTTGGATCTTTAAGGTCCCTTCCAACCCAGGCCATTCTATGACTCTATTAAACAACATGCAGTGCCAATAAAAGTCTGTTTTACTGTCATCAACAGTTGCTCAAAATGCTCAATCCCTCAGCCTCACAAAGAGAGCTTTGGTGCAAATTCAGATCTTCTCTCCAAGAAACAGCCCACCCAAGCTACCTCCAGCACCAGCCCTCCCTGGGGCCATCAGACTCTCCTTTTGCAGGGCCAGGACTCTTCCCCAGGCACTTCTGCAAGGTCTGGTTTCTCTGAGCTCCTCACTTCATCCTCACCCCAACAGCTGCCATGAGATCCTGGCTTTCTCTCTTGTAAGGAGCCAGAGACACTTTTTAAAGACTAATATGGAAGGTGGGCTGGTGAAGGGGTTTGGGAGCTCCCAAATTCAGCTTCAGGACACTGAAGTGTCCCGATGTGCTCCTTGTTTTTCAGAGAAGGTCCACTGAAAATCCACCCCAGGGCAGGAGGTGCAGGGGTAGGGCTGGCTAGAGGGGAAAAAGCCCTTGAGCTGTCTGAGCATCTCAGCAGAGAATCAACAAGTTCTTCTGGGTGATGGCTGTGAAAATCAAACCCCACCACTCCTGCAGGTGGGTTTTAGGGAATAAAGTCACTGCTGGAAATGGGAACATCTGCTGAGAAGAGCAAGGTGCTGCCCTTGGGATGGTCCACAAACCCCTGGGCTATGTGAGATTCACTGATCACAATATTCCAGCCTTCACCAGCATCACAGCCACAGCCACATGAATGTACCCCCACACCATCCTGCTGTGCCAGTCACTCGTCAGGGACCTGCTTTTCTTTTTCTCTTGAACAGCAGAGACACCAGGCAGGAGCCCTGCAGAAGATGATGGTGTGCTGATTTCTGTATTTCCCCCTTTGTTTACAGTTTTTGTACAGTTATTGTAGAACTTGGAAGGACTCAATAGATAAAAAACTATCTGTTGTGAGGTACTTGTTCCCAGCAATCCCCCTCCTTGTCACAGGGATGGGCTGAGGCTCTGTACTGGAGCAAGTGAAGGGGACGGTGACACATCCCATCCAGCAGTTTTCCCAATATCAAACTGATCTGCCTCCACTTGTGTCCTTGAACAGTGAAATGCTTGTTTTATAACCATGATGGAAAGAATGCTGTGAGCCTGACACTAAATGAGCTGATGAAATGCCTCTTCCTGCAGCACCTCAGTGTAGGGACAGCAGTGATTTTACCCTCACCTGACAGACAACCCCACAACAGCAGCAGGGGAGTTTTGGCTGTACATAGATATTTGCCCAACCAATATCCTCCTCCTGCCACGACAAGCTGAGTTTTGCCTTTCCCAGCAGCTGCGGATCCCACCTGGCACTGGTGCTTGCTGCTGCATGGGAGCAAGGGAATAAACGTGGAAAATGGAATGAAGAATGAGGGTTGGACCTTGGCAGGATCTGCTGCACCATCCAGCTCACTGGGGGCTCTGCAGAGTCTGGCAGTGGGGATGGGGGCCTCGGGGAGCAGAGGGGGACGGGAGCCAGGGAGGGGTCTCAGGGCTGTGTCACGGCTGCAGGAGGCAGAGCAGGGGACCACAGCCCTGTCTTCCTGGGCAGAGCGGGCAGAACAAGTCTCCACGTGGCATTTCTTTCTCTCTAGTGAACCTTTTTCATCTGAGCTTCTCTTTTGATGTAGGACATCTCACTGTCACAGAAAATGTCTCTTTTTTCTCCCTGAAAACGGGCCTTAAAAGCTCTGAAAGCTCACTTTATTGTGCTTTGGTTTTGTCCCCTTTCTTTTCCTGCTGGCCCTCTGTCCTGCCCTGCAGATGAGTGATCAGTTTTCACCCTCTATTTTCCTCACTTGCCTCTGAAAAAGGGAGATGGGAAGGGAAAACCAGAAAAAAAAAAATTAAAATAAAATGTGAGAAAGTGATCAGCTTCTTTTTCTTGGTGTTATTCTTGCTGAAAACATTCAAAGCTTGGTTTTTATCATTTTTTTTTTTCTTAACAACTTAATCTTCAGGCAGCCCTACTTAAACTTGTCATAGATGTAAGGGAGGAGCTAAGGCCAGGGTTGATCCAAAAAAACATGAACTTGTTTCAAATTTTTAAAAATCTCTATAGCATATTAATTTTCAAAACCAAACATTGCACTCCTCATAAACAGGGAGTGCTTTGCAATCTCTTCCCTCTACTCCATTTCTATGATATTTTTATTAATTACTTTTATTCTTCTGTTTGCCTGTATCAGGATTGTCTTTATTTGGGCTCTGGCAGGGGCAGAGTGGATGTCAAACACACAAACCTCAGCCCACAGCTATTCTGCTGACCACAGCTGGGATCCTATGGAGAAGGAGAAGCCTGGTCTTCAGGAGAGCTGCAGATATTTCCCTGAGCAGCTCAGCTCTGCTCCAAGCCAGAGGAACTGTCGGATTTACCTTGTTTTATTCTGCTAGAAGAAATTTTGTAAGAGGTGGGGCAGGGGAGGATGCAGGGCTGGGTGTTTCCATCCACCCCAGGATGCTGGGGAAGAGGCTGGAGAGCTCCTGGGCTGCCCATGGAGCACTGGCCCTCGAGTGCTGCCGGTGCTCTAATCCAGGGGTATTTGAAATTTCAATTATTTATGTGTTCATGCTGTGGGTTAATGCTGACTGACACTAAAACACTGCCTAGATTTAGCTTCATAAAATTTTTATCCCCACTATGAACTGCAAGTCTTTCTCCAATTTCATTTAAAGGAAACGGAGTATTGAAAAGCCTACTGAGGAATTCATGAGCAACTAGCTACAACCTCACTTTTCCTCCTAGCCAAATCCTGGGACTTCATTACCATGGCAACATATCATAATTTTAATTCCCTTCCTGATTGCCACTGCACAGAAACCAATACTTCTGCTTGCTTTCCTTGCAGCCTGCCATGCACTTTGTAGTGGGTGTAAAGGTTTATGGCATTTGCTTCCCATGGCTCATGATCCAGAAAAGGATGCTGTGTCCTTTTTTTGGGTTAAACACCCAGAAAAGGTCAATAAAATTCAGCAAAACTGACTCAGGCAACTCAGGCAATGCCTGTGGTGTTCTGAGCTCTGAGCATCTTAAACATTCAGGCACAGCCCAGGGCAGTGGGAGCCCCTGGAAAGAACAAGTTTCCTGTATTTTGTGGGGTTTTAGGTATTATACAAGAAAGAAGAGCAGCTTCCACCACCAAGAGAACTGGAAAAGGGATCAGAGGTCTTTATGAGGACACAGGGTCTCCAGCAATCACCGGTCCCTACTTTCAGATTTCTCTGATTTTGGGAATTATCACACTCCAAGGCACTTACAGGATTATAATCTCTGTGCTGGAACCTGAAACAGGGCCTGAAACACCACCAGACTGATGATTATCTTAATTATTTATTTAGTTCACATAAAATGACTTGTTTGAGCCTGTAAAGCCTCGTTCAGAACCCAGCAGGGAGCCCTGGGGGCCGGTCACAGATATTTGGTGCTGCCCCATGTACAGAACATCAGCCAGTAAGTCCTGCAGGAGTTCAGACAGGATGAACCAGGGATGGAGACAGTTGAGCATGACCCAAAATGATCAATTAATGATCCATTAATGATCCATTAGCCAACAGAGGTGATTTGCTGCAGTACCCCATCCCCTTCTCAATCCCACTTCTCCTGGGCTGAGCTCCAGCGTTCCCCTCTCAGTGCACCCCAGCAAGGATGGACGCAGTGGGTGTCACTGCAACAGGCATTCCTGTGGGAATCAGACCTCCCATTGGCAGGAAATGCTGGGGTTTATTCCCCTCAAAACCTGGGAATCCCCAGCAGCAGCTCTGTGCACCCGTGGCTCACCCATGACGGAGCAGCCAGAAGCACAGACACCCCATGGGGAGCTTTTGGTCTCTAGTGCCCATCACACTGAGGTAGAAAGGACCTTCTGGAGTTTGGACTTGCCCTCTAAACTCACTTGAACTGCATTATACATGTATATTTACCGTGTGTGTGCATATATTTAATATTTATTCTATGTATGTATTTATAATGTCCACTTTTGTTGCAGACATCTGGAGAGTCACAACTCATTTAAGTACAGGAAAGGCATGGGAGATTCACCCTTCTTTAAGGGCAGGAATGAAGAGAAGAGCAGATTGAAAGAGTGGAATATATGTAGCTACAATCCAGTCTTTTCCTCCACCTCTGAAATTCCATCCTTTCCTCTTGCTGAAGGGTTAACATTTCTGAACAGAAACCACAGTGTTTTCCTTCTTTTTTTCTGAGCTTTTTTATTTAGTTACTCTTTCATTATTGTTTTCCTTCATCTAAAAAGTAATCTAAGTAATTATAATCATAAAATGGATGTGAGCAAAATGGGTACTGCGGGGTTTATAAAACACAAATTTCCCTTTTCTGGGAAATATGGTCTCTCCTGCACTTAAGCCTTTCAAACTCTGCCCAGACTCCTGAGGTGGCACGAACCCCACAAGGCTTGTAAGGCCTGGAGAGGAAATCACTCCAATATCCAGCTCTCCTCAGCAGATGATGCTGCCCTCACTGGAGTGGGAAAGGACCCTTGGCAAGCATAAATTCATAGATGTCTAATAAATGAGTGTGGTGACACTGGACATGCACAGAAACATCTTTGGTGGGGGCAAATCATGCAGCTGAGCTGGTCTTGCTCAAACCTCCCTGACTGCCACCAGGCTGGGTATCCAACCTGCATTTGGTAACACACACCCAGCAGGAATCAGCTCCTCAGCCAGCAAAGGACCACATTTGGTTTAGGCTTTTTCATTTTTTTTTAAACTGTTTTCTGAAAATAACCCAAGAAAAACCTTCCTTGATGTTCACTTAGCTGTTATTGGCAAAATATCACTGATGTGAATACAAGGAATCTTTCTTAAAAGTTGAATGTATCCAAACTTCTCTAGCCTTTTTTTTCTATTCTTTTATTTATTTTTAAACAGATAACTACTCTCTGCATTTTAATTTATGCAGAAAGGGGGAATTCCACTGCGATTTAGGAATGGAAAACACCAGCTCTCACCTTGAGAGATCATGTAACCTCCATTAAAACTAACTTTTATGTCTAAATTACTAGAAAACCCTCAGAGAGTGTCAGGTCTGAATTCTGTGTTCCCTGGCTCCAGAGAAGCTTCTTTCTCCTCTGTGCCGTGACAGGTAAGAAGCTCAAGTCTGGCTTTATGTCAAAATATGACATTTCTTCTTCCATGGTGTGTTTGTTACCTCAGCACTGTGATACAGACTCCATGGGAGATGCAGAGTTGGCAAATGAGGTATTCCAGAACCTCTAGTGTCTGAAATGGGCTGCAGTACATCCCAAATAATTCAGGTGTATGTACCAAAATCTTCTCTACAGATTCTTTCAGAGCCGTTATTTTGCCCAGAAAATCAATGAGGATTTTTTTTGAGACGACTTTGCTCCATAGCTGCTTCCTGTACACCAGTACCCTCAGGGGCAAGGAATAAATTCTCATTATTTTAAATAAACTTAGCTCATTTCAGAAAGTCTCACCGTTTTTGAGCTGAAGGACTCCTAACCATGAAAATCCACATCACCCACCATGCAACCAGCTGTCAGTCATGGAAGAGATGCCTTCAGCATCTCTTGAAGGCTGTGCTGTGCCTTCATGGCCTGGCTGTGTGGTGTGGGCACATGGCTGAGGACCTGGGTCTTCCTGACCATCCATAGAAGGAGTTGGAGGTGCTGGTGGGGGAGAGCTGGACCTGCCCCATCCATGTGTGCCAGAACCCCCCTGTGCCCTTGGCTGATCCCCCAGCTCTGCCCCTCAGGTCAGTCCCCACCTGCAGAGCTGCCCCAGCCCTGGGCACAGCACAGGAGGGACCTGGAGCTGCTGGAGAGAGCCCAGAGGAGGCTCCAGGGTGAGCAGAGGGATGGAGCAGCTCTGCTGGGAGGAAAGGCTGGGAGAGCTTGGATTGTTCAGCCTGGAGAGGAGAAGCTTTGGGGTGACCTCAGTGTGGCCTTGCAGTGCTTGAACTGAAGCAACAAGAAACACGGAGAGAAGCTGTTTGTAAGGGCCTGGAGTGACAGGACAAGGGGGAATGGCTTCCCACTGAGAGAGGGCAGAGTTAGATGGGATATTAGGAAAAAATTCTTTCCTATAAGAGTGTTGAGACTCTGGCACAGGGTGCCCAAGAGAAGCTGTGGCTGCCTCATCCCTGGAAGTGTCCAAGGCCAGGCTGGACGGGGCTTGGAGGAGCCTGGGACAGTGGAAGGTGTCCCTGCCATGGCAGGGGTGGAACAGGATGAGCTTTAAGGTCCCTTCCAACCCAAACCATTTTGTGATTCTGCGAATCTGTGATTCTCTGATCCTCACTGGTGCTCAGGACACAAAGATCCCTTCCAAAGCTGTCACACAGTGTCCCTGCAGTCAGAGCAGAGAAACAGCCAGTGCCAGAAGATGGTACAGTTCACACTAACCTAGGTGTCCAAGGTGGAAACATTTTCCTCCTCTATATACAGAAAGCTGTGCTTTAGAGTGTACATCTACACAAAACTTGCAGCTGCAGCAGCAGGTGAAACAAGTCGCACCTTGACCTCACTCTACCCGAGTTCATCTGCTGGGCAAACCCTGCAGGGTCTCCAGCCTGACTTGCCCCTATCCTGGCTCTGGGAGTGAGGATCAGCATAGTCAGATGCAGGACAAACAACCTCATCACGAGTGACAGCAGGACCCTCTCAGGAGAGTGTGGAGCTCTGTGGAGTGCTAGGAAGAACCCAAGACACAGAGAAGTGCCTGAGCTGACCACAGCATGCCTGACCTCCACAGCAGGTTGATTGATCTTTGCTAAAGGCATCAATGATCTGATTTTCTCCTCAGGTTTTCTTCCCAAGTCGATAGCCAAGTGCAGGACATACAGTCATTGCTGAAACTCTGGGAAGGCAGAGGTACAACCAGCAGCACTGTGAAACAACGTGCATTTTTACACTAAGTACATTTTTTTTGATGTGCTGGGTTTTTGGCAACATGCTAAGCAGCAAAGTCAATCTGACCTTTCATTTCTCTAACCAGCTTTAAGGGATTTGTAATATTATACTCAGATATTGGTGAGCAGAAGGAAATTGTTTGTCTGATTATGAATCTGTTATTTATTGTGCATTAAGAGCACAATCACCTAGTGCAGGATATTTTATCCCAGTTTCAGGGAGGTGGGAGTGGAAATTGACAGTCCCATCCTACTAAATGACATAAACCCACTCTGATCTCAGAAGACACCTCCTGAATACTAAAGAGCTGGAACATAAAGGCTTTTAAAGAATATAGTTTCCAATTAGGTCATTGGTTTCAAACACAGGGTGTACTAAATTAGTAACATTTGGTGGTAAATTTCTTTGAAGTTCTCATTAATCTTGGTCTTGGATTTGAACTTTTCTTGGCCATGTTCCTTATAGAATTTGGATCCCAGTTATGTCAAAACAACTGATTAGCCCCACAGTTTGAAGGCAGGGGGGATTAGGTAGGGCGGGTGTTAGATTTCATGAAAGGCCTATTTACCTACTCGTTTAGCATGACCAAATGGGAGGGCAGCCAGCAGGGGCGACGTGTTGGAAAGGTTCCAGCGTTCCTGTCTCATTAGGGATCTCCACAGCAAAGGGTAGCAATGGATTTGTGAGCAGCCACTGTTCAGAGGCAGCTGCCCCCCGGGTCCAGACAAGGGCTGAGGGCTTCCCCTGACCTACAGTGCTCTTCTGCATAATCAGCCTGCCCACTTCCTCACCTCTTGGGAAATTAGTGGGAAGGAAGAATTACTTTCAAGGAACATCTTCAGGTGGTGTCCTTTCTTCTCCGTGAATGGCCTAAAGCAAACTTTCTCCCAAAATCAATTGAACTCTTTCCATCTATTCCAACACATTCAAACCCAGGCTTCTGAATAGCTCAGAGTCACCAAAACCAAGAACTGTTAAGAAACTCAATGGGATGTTCTTATGTAGCCTCTATCTAAGGAGCAATAAGTTTAATTCATGACTTAATGAACCACAACCCAGAGGAGAAAACACCCAGTGAGTCATGGCAGTGGTGAAGCTTGAGAAGTTCTCAATAAGACCTGCTACAGCGAATCAAAGCTGGGGCACACTCGTGTCCACCATGCACATCTCCTTCCTGAGGCTTCAATTAGCCAAAGAACAAAGACAGACACCAGGAGGCCTTTCCTGGAAATCACAGCCCAGCAGCAGAGACCTGACAAGGAAAAGGCTCAAAAGTTGCATGAGAAAAAAGGGTTCTGTCTCACTGAAGCATGAAACGAGTGAGACAGGCTACTGTCAGCCCTGGGGACATCTGATCCCGAGCCAGGACAGAGATCCAGCCCCACAGGGTGCAAGGACAGCGTTACTTACAGGTCAGCTGGATGTGCCCAGGCTTGGCACAGCTTCAAGCCTCTTGACACCTCCTGCAGTTACCGCTCACTTCAGTGGCACCAGGGTGGGCAGGAACAACATTTCTGGGTGGCAAAGCTGCATGAGGCACAAGCCAGCCCTCCCAGGACTTGGGGGCTCCCCGGGGGCAGTGCTGCTCCTGCCTGTGCTGGGAAACTGCCTTGGAGTGGAAGGAACTCATGAGGAAATTGCAATGGGTGCAGCAGCAGCAGTGCTTGGTAGGGAGGAATGAGGACACCAGCAGAGTGCTCAGGCACAGTAACATGGTATTAAAATGTTAAAATCATCTTTTCCTTGACAGAAAAAAAAAAACAAACTCTTGGGATTGTGCTTTAATTTGAGGAAATTATTGGTTCAGGTCTTATTTGATGTAAAAGTCTTGTTTCCATCTCTAGACCACGTGTCTTAAACACTTCAGCAGTGATCAGAAAGTCTCCCACACCAAAATGCAATGAATGTCTGGCCACAACCCTTCTTCTCACCATCCCTGATAAACACATCCAGCTCCAGCCTCCCTGGCTTTAGCAGGAATTCCTAACATCAATAATGTCTGTACATATGCAGAGGTGTTTGCAGGATCGTGGCCACGCTATTAATATAGAACTTTAATAAGCCTAATTAGGGTCATTCTGCAATAGTGTGAAAAGTAGCACTGATACTTATTGGCTGGGGAGGGAGAAATCACAAGTACTTTCCCACAGGTTGGTGACCTCAGGGTAGGACTTCAGAAATCTCTCCTATAAAACTGGAGCCACAGAAAACCAAGTTGACTGCATTTAGATGGAGCCATGGAAAATACTTTTTCTTTTTTTTTTTTTTCAGCAGAACATTTTGGCTCAGAGCCATTTCTTCCACACTTTGGAGCTCAATAATGTCCCTCACATAATGATGTCAAAGCATGGAAAAATAACCAAGAGAAGAAGTGTGTAGGAGACATTTTTGAAGGACTATATTCTAAAGAAGGGAAGATTTTTAGGGTGTTCAATGGAAGTTGCACAGGTAAACAGAGAAGTGTGTGGTGGTGCTCATTGTCTTGCCTTCTGCAGGAATATGAGCTGCAGCTGGAGGACAGGTGGCACAAATCCAGTTCATTCACCTGCTGGCTTTGGGACCTTGTTTTGGCACCATTAACAAAGTTTTTCTCAACACAGCAGAGCCATTTCCTGTCTTTCCTCATCCCTCTGGCACACTGGGCCTGCCACACAATCCCAGAACAGTCTGAGTTTGAAGGGACCTGCAAGAGCACAGTGTTCCAGCTCCCTGCCATGGATGGGGACACCTCCCACTGGACCGGGTGGCTCAATGCCCCTTCCAAGCTGTCCCCAAAACAAACCAGGCAACCCAAACCCACTCACTGCTGGGGGCTTTTCAGCACTGCCCACCTTGACCCCAGCATGTGTCCAAATCTTCAGCAAAAGGTCCAAGGACTTTGAGCTGTCCCTGAGCAACCCAAGGAGAGGCCAGCAGTGATTTGAAGCTGGATGGTACTCTGTGTCCTTTCCTGGGGTGGGTCGTGCCCTCCCTGACCCACGGATGCTGCCAGTGCCTCCATCAGGTTGAGAGAGAGCAGGCAGCACACGTGTGCTCTGCAGGAGAGAGGAGGTGGGAGTTTTCCAGGGTAAAGCATTTCCTCTGGTTCATGTCCAATTAAAAATCATTCGGTGGCTGACAACAGCTTCTCATCTGGCATATCGTGAAACCACTATTTCAGCACAATTTACAGCCTTTTGGGGAAGGCAGAACTCGGTTATTTAGTAACTTCCCTGCTCGCCCTCAGGAAGGTCAAATCCTTTTGTTCCCTGCCAGAACAGTGAGAGACATAAACTACAGGAGGCAGAGAGTGTTGGGAGCTTGCACTTACAGCAGTGCACCTGGATAACCCTGCAAACAGCCCTACAGTGCAGGGAGGTCATGCACGGAGGAGTGCAATATTATGGGACTGATTTATCAGAGCAGGGAACATCCAGCAGTGCTGGAGGGCAGCTCAGGAGCTGAGTGCCACAACACAAAGCTCAGGGGCTGGACGCACCTTGCTGAGATTTAGATCAAATCTGAAGTTTAAAACTCAGTGGTTCAGTGGGCACCAGGAGGGGCTGATCCCCATTTATTTCCCCTTGGTAGCTTTTTTTTTCCTGTTGGGAGATGGAAAATAACACAGCAAGGTTCAGGTTTTCTCCCCCACAGCTGCTGGCACCTCTGGAGCACGGTGTGGGACCAGCTTTGCTCCCAGGCTGTTGTCAGCAGCTGCCTCAGCTTGCAGGGCACTGCAAAGCTTGTATGGGCTCATAGCACTGCAGAAAACCCAGGGCTAAGGCAGGAATGAGATTAACCTGCCAAGGTGCTTCCCCCTCCGAGAGAATATTTATTAATAAATTTTGAAATAGTAAGGAAAAAAAGTTAGTGACGTTATTTCTATGCTGCTTTGTGTCCAAAGTTTTGCAGATATTTAATTGTTGTTATTTTGGACACCTCAGGCAGGTTCACATGATACAGACACTACAGGGAGGGAGAAGCCAGCTGAACACACCACTAATTGTTACACTGAGTTTTCCCATGAACCTCATTCAATTTCCAAACAGGAGCAACGGAATAAAGGTCAAAAAATCCTCTAGGCTCAGAAAATTCACAAGAAAAGGTAGGAAAAAACTTCCATTGTTGCTACACATTTGTTAACATTTCATTTCACAAGAAATCAATACAGCCCAAACATTTCTGCCAAAAACACAAAGGAACAACGGTTCAAGGGCTGCAGAACATGGAGATTTTTTTTATCACTTCACCAAGGTATAAAACAAACACTTTCCCTCTGCCTCCCTGTTTATTCTGAACAATATTTGTCCAAGAAGAGCAGAAACTTATCTCCAGGAAGTTTGCAGAGGGAAGATAGTGGATGAACAGAGAATCAAGAAAAGCATTTTGAACAGTGCAGGCGGAGATGGCAAAGCAGCAGTTCCCAACATCATCTTCACCTCAGTTTGCTTGCTCAGCCTGACAATCAACATCTTATTATGCAGCCCCAACGTTTCTTTGCAATTTAAACAGGTGTTGGTAATGGTGTGTGATCTTCAAGGTCACTTTTGGAGAGCTGTCTTTAGCCCAGTGGTCGCCAGCTATTTAGGAATAAAAATGACAATTTCACTAAAGCAAATTACATCCTGGATGTGTAATACACTGCAGCAAGTGCACTGGAAACGATCAGATGGGAGATCCAGCTTGGAATATCTTCCGTGTGCATAAAACAAGTTTCTGGGTTCAGGAAACATTCCAGTGTAGCCCTCAGAGAAAGACTGGCCCCCTTTCACTTATCTCCAGGTATATGGAGTCTTAATTATAGCATTCTCTTCCTATTGTACCGGGATGCATCAGCCTGCTTAGAATGTATTTCCTTGAAGATTCTTTACCTTGCAAAAAAATAATTCATCTCTGCCACACACAGGGAAATATTACATTCTGCACATTAAAAGATCCTTTAACCCATCCTGCAATTTCCATTCTTTCTTTTCCCATGCTCTTATCTGAAGAGAATCTTTTTCTTCCTCTATTCAGCAACTGGCTCCTGACTGCTTTAGCCAGGAATTGCCTGGGGCATCACAGTAGTTCCTGTGATGATTAATGATGTCACCAAGGCCAGGCTTTGACATCACAGAATGAACACGTTCTCTTGGGGAACAGATGGATTTATTTATTTAGATTGAACCAATGTTGGTAAATGCCACATGGTGTGTATTTATGAAACTTCCAGGAAGGATTTTCTCACCTCACGGAGAGACAAACCAAGGTCTGGGAAAAGGAAGACTATTTGGCAACCCATATTCGAGTCAACTTGAAGTGAATGCTTGGAGGAATTGGTGGTCCTACAGATGGTGAAAAGAAGAGATGCAGATCCACGGGCTCACTGGAACATTGCACCAGGATGGTGACAAGATTGTGGATAGAAGAGGAGCATATTTAAATTTAGCTGCCAGTCATTTCCAGCTTTTGATGGCAATTCTTGATACCTTTCCCCATCTCATAAGGACTCCACACAGAATGACTTGCAAAACTATCTTATTTTTAATTCCTATCAAAGTTCATATCCTCCCAGCTCTGCTTTGCAGATAAACCTGACACATCCTAAGCCAGGACTGTGTCCCTGACTTGACTGGATGTGGCAGAATCAGCCCTGGAGCAGGGTGTGCTCCTGGGCTGGGTGAGCAGCATCCAGGCTCACAGGGAGCACCACACTGCTGCAGGGAAACCTGCTCACAGTGTCTGAGCAGCATTCAGATTCTTGGGACCTGCATTTATTAACATGCCAAGTTCTTGGTTAAGATGAAAGGGGGAGGAAATCTTTCAAATAAGCTTGTAAATAGGATTTTTTTTCCTCAGTTGAATGACAGCTTTTGTATGTTAAGTGTATTCCTTCTGGCTACAGTGCACACACAAGGAATTTTTGAGCAGCATAATGCCATGTGTGCAGTTTGCTAACTTAGAAAAGACTACTCCCCTAAAACAAAGTCTAACATCAAGGACAGAACCTGAACTAGCTGTGGTTAAAGACTCCTCAGTCTTGCCAAGTCTTGCACCTCACCCAGCTCCTCTTAGAGTCCAGCAGAATGGAACAGCTTGTCCTATGAGTATCCATCATGGACACACTTGGTGAACTTCAAAGTGACAAAAGGATTTTGTGCTCTTTTGGAGACAGTGGTCAGGACCATAAGGTCTACTGGACAGTGTTTCTTTAGGTGTTTCTCCTCACATTAAGTACTGGAAGAAGATAACAGCCATAAAAGTCCTCCCTGGCTGCCAGCAGTAAAAAAGCCCTGAAAAAAAGTCATTTCTAAAAAAGTATCTGCCATTTTTCCAAAAGAGATATCATAACAGTTGGAAACATCACAGCTGCTCCTTCCAAAAGCCTGTGTTGGAGCATCAACCAGCCTCATCAAAACTTTATCAGTTACACCTAAAACAACCTCAGGAGTGGAAAAAGTGCTATGGAGGGAAGAAGCTGGGCCAGAAAGGTGGCTGTGACTGGGATAGGGTAGACCAGGACATCACCACAGGCTGGCTGCTGGCAGAGCTGTGCCACTGAGAACTCCACGAGTAGCTCCTCACACCCACAGGATGCCCCAGTGCTATTTGGGGGCTGAGCCTTTCAATCACAGTGTCCCATATCACGAGTGTCACAGCAGGGCCACGTCCCCATTATTCACTCTGGCTTGTGTCACTGAGCTCGTTTTCAGATGAAACAGTGGATATCTACATTGTGAGGTGATGGGAACTTGGCTTTGGTCTCCAAGGAACGAGGGTTGAATGTGATCCAGAGGCTGCCTGAGCTCAGGCTGGAGGTTGCAGTGCTCCACCTCAAGCAGGATCACCTGCCCAGTGAAGCCCTGTACCTTGCAGTGAATGGAGGAGGCAGTCACAGCACCAGTGTACATTAAATTCCATGATGCAGTCACTGGAAAATCTTGAAACTTCCATGAAACTCCAAGCACTGGAAAATAATTGCAACGACTGTGTGATAACCCTGCCGTGCTTTTCAGGGTGGCTACAAGGTTCAAATTTGGCAGTCTTCAAGCCTGCTTTGATCAGAGACACTATGTCAGAGCGTTCAATGCCACCTTTACACTAATTTTGAGAGTAGATCACTGTACTTATCAGGATGTGACCTCTCCACAGAGAACTGAGGAGCCACTGCCATGACACACCAGCACTGCTGGAGGTTGAACAGATGGAGAAGAGGCCCCCTGGTTCAGGCAGACCTCAGGAGGAGCCAAGGAGGCGTTGTCTGTGCTGTAAACCATGGCAGGAACCCAGGGCTGTGTCTGCCAGGGGGAGATGGCTGGTGCTCCAGTGCCCATCCAGCCCTGGGCATCCATCCCTGTTCCTGGGATCACACCTGACCCTGCAACAACCTCACTGTTCCTTTCCTTTGCACCACGGTCTCCCTTCTCCTGGAGCAGCTCCACATCTGAGGGGTTGTTTTTCCCCACATCCAGCAAGCAGGAATGTGATGTTTCACACCAAAACATCTCGTTTCCCCCTAAGATTTGTCCAGAGCAATCAGGAGAGGCCTGGATAAGCCGTGCTGCCCCTTGGCAGTGGGACCACCTCGTCCTCTTGTCTGGGCAGAGGAGCACGGGAACACCTCAGGGACACCTGGAGCAGTACAGACATTTCTTCCACACTTCAGAGCTCAATAACGTCCCTCACATAATGATGACAAAGCATGAAAAAATAACCAAGAGGAGGAGGAAAAGTGTGTAAGAGACATTTTTGAAGGACTATATTCTAAAGAAGGGAAGATTTTTAGGGTGTTCAATGGAAGTTGCACAGGTAAACAGAGAACTCTGTGGTGGTGCTCATTGTCTTGCCTTCTGCAGGAATATGAGCTGCAGCTGGAGGACAGGTGGCACAAATCCAGTTCATTCACCTGCTGGCTTTGGGACCTTGTTTTGGCACCATTAACAAAGTTTTTCTCAACACAGCAGAGCCATTTCCTGTCTTTCCTCATCCCTCTGGCACACTGGGCCTGCCACACAATCCCAGAACAGTCTGAGTTTGAAGGGACCTGCAAGAGCACAGTGTTCCAGCTCCCTGCCATGGGTGGGGACACCTCCCACTGGACCAGGTGGCTCAATGCCCCTTCCAAGCTGTCCCCAAAACAAACCAGGCAACCCAAACCCAGTGGTGACAATCAGTGTGGCCAAGAGACACTCCCAGGATGTGCTGTGGTGAGCACACACCTCTGGCCTTACTCTGGCAGGATGGAAGTACTGGGATCCAGTGTTTCCCACTGCCTGGCCTTGAACCTTGAGGGGCAACTGAGCAGCAGGAAACGCATGGTTCAGGCACGTCACAGTGATTTAGACTATCTTAAAATGTCCCTAAATCTTCATGTGTTGCCTTTATGGTGTCAACTGCCCCAGCACTTCAAAAGATTCCAACACCCCGGAGCTGGGAACTGGACCAATTTGCCAAGAGCTCACAGACACGAGATTAAAACCTAGAACATTAAGAGCCTTCTGGGGTTTGAGTTTCCCCCCACTTCCTCTCTCCCTGGAATCAGGAAGTGCAAAGAAGCAACTGCAAAAATAAAGCAGTTTCTTTCCAGAAAGTTACTTGAACTTTCTGAACCTTATGTACATTCCCGTTGAGGGCAAAGATCCAAGATAGTTATTCCTGTACTTAAACCAGGTTCAGTCATCCTTAGTAATCAAGGGCACTGGATCAAAAATTAAATTTATTGTACCAGTAGCACAACCACAATGGATCTTCATAAAATTTAACCACACAGAGAAGTGGGTTGCCTGAGATCTGCCATTCAAGCAGGCTTTATTGCATTTAAATATAGAATCATGAAAAATAAATTAAGAATGGGGATGACCCTTTGTCTACCTAGAGGCCCAGGAAAGATGTTTGCCTCTGATACAGTTTGAAAATTAGCATTTTATAGGGCCTGGGATGCTGCCTGACACACAAAATACTTTAAAATTCTGTAAATAATGTAAGTAAATTAACAAGAGATAGTGACTGCAATGAATAAAACATAAGTTAAGTACCTTTCCATTTCCTCTGAAGCCTAGAGGAAAAAAGTGACTAGATTCAGCTCTTTGGGGGAAAAAAAATTGCAAGTACTTGTAATGTTTCATAGAACACACAGGTAATTCAGAGAAACACTGAAAATCAGTCTGAAGTCAGTCTTAACTACGGAAAAGTCAGGCTTTTGTGGCAAAGACAAGTCCCTTGGGTTGAGTTTTAGCCTTGCCAGGGCAGTTGAACACCCACCAAATGCTTGGGAAGATCATCAGGGATGAGTCTTTCCCCTTTCTTGCTTCCCCTGCTCCCCCCTCACTCACCAGGCTCCTCAGAGAAGGCTGATCCCGGCCACAGCTCAGGGGTTTTTCCTTCCAGCATGGGCAGCATGGGCTTTCCAAAGCAAGTCAGAGCCCAGAGAGCCAAGGAAGAACAGGGAAGTCCAAGACCAGAGCTGTGAATTGTGAATGTAGCATGAAGAGCATGACCACCACCAGCCCCAAACCCATTCCCACATTACCACAGGGCTCTCCCTATTTCCTTAAGCCCACCTGGAATCCTGAGCACGGCCAAGATGTGCTGGTGTGGTTTTGTCAGCCAGGTAGCACGTGGCTGTCAGGTAGATTTCTGGGGACAGAAGTGAGCTTAGGCCTCCTTTAGCATGAACCAGTATTGCCCAGTTCCTTTAAAACAGAGAGAAATGCCAGGGGGATTTGCTAGGACTCTGGACAAGAAAATCAGTTGCCCATCAGTGGAAAAAGCACATGTCCCACAGGGGAACTCTGAGGTCAAAGGCATTACAGCTGGTGAGGCATTTGGTTGACAAAGCCTCTATTTTTCTATTTACAATTTGGATCTGGCCTCGAAGCCCTAAGCTGACATCCCTGGCTAGGGCAGAGGGGGAATCTTGCAGCAGCATGCCGGCTCGGAGGCGAGAGCCTTATCAGATGGGCTGGGAACATGACAGCAAGAGCCTCTCCCAGGATGTTTTGGCTTGTGATCCAGGATGAACACCTGGAAGCCAAGAGGAGCCTGGAACAGATTAAGTGAGTTGGCCCGACTTTCTCATCTTGTTAACATGCTGCAGGCTTCATTTGTGCTTTGGGCAGGGATTCAGAGTGGGTCTTTATTTGATTCAAACCAGATAGCCCATCACAAATCCCAAACTCCTGCTCATATCAGCATCACCCAGACACTGTCCCTGCACAAAACAGTCTTTGTGACAAGAGCATCTGACAAAGTCAAACAGCACACACAGACTGGGGTTTGGCTGCAGCCAAATATTCCACTTTGTCTCTCCTTTTCCACCTTTCATCCTCTTTTCTCACTCCTCTGCATCTAGTTTCACTGCCCCAAATCACAGGAAGATTCAAGCCATGGCAACTTCCAAACCCTGCATCAGGAATTTCAGCTGTCACCTCTGCAAGGATGAACACCACCAGCATCTCCAGAGAGCCTGACCCAGGGCCACAACACGTGCCGTGGGCAGGATGTGGCTGGGGCAATGTCACACCACACCAGACAGCAGCTTCTCTTAATTTTCCTCCTGAACTGCAATGTTCTTCTCTCACATTCATGGGATTGACTCCAAGGTCCCATAGAGGTTATGTTTCTGCAGCCATCTCACGCCTTCAGGAGATGTGAGGCCAGGACAAGATTGCCCAGATGACATCAGTGAGGACACACACATACACGCTGCCACAGCAGTGTCCTCAGACCCAAATCCCTGTTTCACCCAGCACTCACAAAAACTTTCTCTCAGGAAATACAAGACTGAAATTAATTTTTATTTATTTGAGTGGCAATATTCAACCAAGAAAAGCATAACACAGGGGACACAACACTACAGACATGAAAAAAGGTCTCTCTCTATGCTGCTCTTAAATCAAGTGGTTTCCCAGCCAGGGAAGTCCCAATATGACTGTTTGCATTTGCAGGTAGCAAATAAAAGCCAAATACTTCAAGAGAAAGGCAGCTTCTTCTCTTGCCCCTTCTCCTGCCACGGATCCAACATCTCATCGATCATTTCCACATGGTTTGTGCTGATGGGGTGAAACATGCTCCGTGCAGGCATGAAGCTGCTGACATCAATTACCAAACCAAGAAAATGGAAGGATTTTATCAAGTACCATTACTGCCAGGTCTGCCTGTGTGTAGGGCCTTCCAGTGAAGATATAAATCATCAGTTAAATGGTACAAAGTGGGGCGTATGGCCCTGCTGCTAGGAGAGAGCTTGGCTCACAGGCAAGGGAAATAGTCCTGACCTGCTTCCAGGGAAACACTGTTAGTGCCCTCTCGAGTCTCTGCACAGCCAGCTTGAAGCAGGAAAAAAATTGGGTTCTACCCCAAATGTTGTAATTTACTCATTTTATGATCTTGGACAAGGTACAGCCCTATTTTTGCCTCAGTTTCTCCAATTCAAAGTGGAAGTGAACTCAGCCAGCTTCTGTGAACTGTTTTAATGTTCATGGGGAAATGAAAGAAAAACCCAACACCATTAAAAAAAACACCCCCAAACAGAAAACAAAACCACCCCAAAAAAGCCAAACAAAGGTCTTACAGACTCATCAGTATGGAACCCACAACTCCTTTTTTTCCTTTGCAACAGCAGAAATCTATAAAGACTCTCACAGGCTCTTGCAGCTGGTAATGGGAACACACAAGAAGTGTAGATTTCCCTGTTCAATGATTTTGGTCAAAGTTGTCCCTGCCTAGGGGCTTTTCACTTAGAGGACACCAGGATTTAAAGTTCATTGTTTAACAGGCAGACAGAGTGGGTTTGTTGTTGTTAAAATCATTTTCCATTGAGAACTGCCCAAATAATTTCCCTTCTCTACCCTCCCCCTTCCTGTTCCCCAACCCTTGTATACCAGCACTATCAATTCAGCTCTAGCTTTGCTTAAATGCTATTGAAAGCCAGCAGGAAAACTCCTTCTGTCACAATTCTGTCTGTCTGTCAATGTTTTTGGAAAGGAAAGTCCAATTTTCTTTAGGATCAGGACATTAGCTCTCAGCTCACTGGACTGTGAAACCTGGGGCTGCTCCTGGGTTTTCAGCTTCATTTTGCCATCTTGGAGTTTGGGAGAGGATTTGGGAGAGGATTTGTACCCAGGGAAGCTCCTGTTATGCTCATGGTGCTTTTCTAGAACACAGAGGGTCCTGGTGAGCCTCAGACACAGAATCCCAGAAGGGTTTGGGTTGGAAGGGACCTTAACAACCATCTCATTCCAACTCCCTGCAGTGGGCAGGGACACCTTCCACTACACCACGTTGTTCAAATGTGTGTGTGGGTTGCTGGGCCAGTGCTTGGAGGGAAAGTGCCACTAAATCCAAACCTAAGCTGGCTATCCCAGGCTCAGAGTGGACACTGGCTGGGCAGCCCAGGGTTAGCTGCTGACCACACATTGCTGCTGCAAGGGAGGCAGAGCTCAAGGGGGCTGCTCAGCAAAGTGTTCCATAATTTGCTATTCCAGCCCAGTTTATGCCTGGAGCTGCCTCTGGAGGAGATCTCCACTTCAGACACGTCTGAGAAGTGGCCGGTGCTGCAGAAGGGGCTGCAGGAGCTGTGCTGCCAGACCCAAGACCAGATGGTGCATAGGACAGCATTAATCAGTCTGGTCTGAAGAGTTCTCCTTGCTGGGGAAGGAAACATCTTTGCCTGATGAAAAATTAAAGAACCCCTGGCCTGGTGGTTTCCTCCTGGGGTGACTTAGAGCAGCAGCCTGAAGAGAGAGGCAAATGTTTCCCTTTACATGTAAACTGCATATATGCTCCCCATCTCAGAGAGTTTCCTAAAAAATTGCCCTCCTTGTTCCCCTAAAATCCAGGGGGACTTTCATCTCCTCCTCTGCAGAAGAGAAACAACTAAAAGAGGAAGAAATTTTGCTTTACAGTAAATATTTTGCTGAGACTGAATTCTCGGAGCTGCACCACCCCAGACTGAGCCAACCCAGCATCTCCCTCATGGAGAACATTTGCCACTCTGATTGTGGAGGGAAGAAGCTAAATGTGGGCATTTACTGCTGACTGACCATGGAGACTGTGTAGTTACTGAGAAGAGAAGCAGCTCCTTTTCTTTGGGGTTTCACCCCTTTCCCAAGTTCGAGAGGATGGGAGCATTGCCCTCGCCACCACTCAGTTCTCCCAGGGGTGACACAGGGGTGATGGAGACGCTGCCCAGCTGTGGGCACTGGGGCTGGCACCCCATGAGCAGGGCAGTGGCTGTGCTCTCCTGGCCCTCTGTCCCTTCCCACTGGGAGACCCAGCTGTTCTCCCTGCAGTCCCAGGACATGGAGAGGTCAGGGAGGGAACTTGGCATGAGGGTCCAGCAGTCCCTGCTCCATTAACCAGCACCAAGCCCCTGGGCAAAGCCAGTGGGGCTCCAGCACACGGGGCAGCAGCAGCACCCGTGGAACAAGGGGAGCTTTATCCAAACATCTGCAGCTCTGCTCCCAAACAAAAACAAAGGCACGAGCTTTCCATTTTCTTCTTTTATTACCCACCTTAAAAAAATAAAACACAACACTGGTCAGCCACAGGATTCCTGTTTTTATGGAGCCCATCCTGCCACGCTATTGCTCCACAAGGACATTATTAATTCCATTTACAGCTCAGGCAATAAGCGAGCCCTGGCCACTCCATAGGAGAGGGCTATGGAGGAGTCATTCCAAAGGTGATCCCAGCAAAACCTAATTCTGCCTGGCCGCATGCTGGTGAGGCCAAAGCAGCAATCACTCTGCATCCTGGCTGTAAAATCAAATTAAATAAAAGATCCCGTTTCACCAAGGGCCTAATACTAATTTGTGTAACATTTCCATTATACAGTGCTGCCTACAGAAAACATACACTAAAGCACTTTGACAATTTAACAGGGAACATTCCAATAGGAAACATTATTAGATTTTCCTATTAAGCTGCTCAGGGCACACGCTCACTTAATAGATGTTAATTACATTAGCAAGGCTGCAGATTCAGTCCTGGTGGAATCCAAGTGACTTTTGCAAAATTGACTCAGTCCTGGAATTTCTGTAGGGACAAAAGGTAAAACAAAAAACCCAACATAGAAAGAAAATTGGAACAAGGCCACCATGTCACCACTTTCTCAGCAGTGGCTCTAAAGCACTTTAATGTACTGGCGTGTTTTGCTTTCACATTTCCAGAGTGGAATTTTCACACATTTCCCAGCTTGGCAAAATAATTGGAGACAGCTCATGTTATTTGAATAATGGATTTTTTTTTTTCTTGACAGTGGAAAGAATGGTTGAAACAGCAAAAAGGCTGAGTATTTCAGTTCAGTCTTTTTGTGAAAATATTTCATATTTCCTCAGAATGCACTTGTGTCCTATTACATTCAATGGGGATTTAAATACACACTTTGAGTTAACAAAGCACATCATGATTAGCCTAAATCAAGATCTAATTACAGAAGATTGTTGACAAATTATTTCAGACAACATATAAATGTTGTATTTCTACATTGCACTTACACCCAACAGAATTACTCTTTTTGAGAAAACTAACTTTGGCCTGGATGTATCAGAGCCGACATTTGGAGTTCTGCTTCCACACACAGCTCACCTCAGCCACAGTTTGGGAACATCCCCACTCTTCTGCTGACTGCTGAGGGAGTCTAAGCATGGATTTGGGATTCCACAGCTATAAAAGTTTGCTTCTGGCTCTGTCATTGATATTTTGGAGGTACAATTCCTCTTCAGTTGTGCTGTCCACCCTTACACCCAAACCCTATTTCCTAGGAAGATGCAAGAACCTTTAACAGCCTAGAAAATGACCCCCACTTGCAGGCAGGGAATGAGAAGCTTTTTGCCAAGGACAGTGGCAGAACTGGGGCTCCAGTGTAATCCCAGGGACCCCAGCCCTGCCACGGGGGTGCAGTGGACACAACACCCCTGGTTGTTCATGCCTGGTCCCAGCTCAGAGGTTTGTACAGACCATGGGCTGGGCAGGTGAGACCCAGTGAGGCCTCTGACAATGGATCCCTTCCTATGTGCAGGCATAGGAAGAGCGCTTTTATATATAGAGCAAGCTCCTAAATCTCAGTTAGTCACACTGTGCCTTAAATTCCTTAATGAGCTGATGACTCAGGGCTCTGGACAAACCTTTCTGTTCATTTAAACATTTCAGTGTTAGAAATGCTAAGTACAGAAGGCACTTCAAGAGTATCCCAAACCTTATCCTAATCCCTTCCTTACTCTGAGCTGACATGATTTCTAACAGATGTGTTGCATTAATAATTAAGATAAATTTAAAGAAAAATTAGGCCTGGATTCAAGTTTCTGGAGAAGTGGGAGGTTATGGAGCTCAGCACAGTGGCACAGGAAGACTGGACTTGATGATCTTGGTGGTCTTTTCTAATCTTAGTGATTCTATGATTCCAGAGTCAAGGACCCACCTGAGCCCACTTGTCACTGTCAGGCAGGGGAACACCAGCTCTATCCCCCTGAGGCTTCAGTGCTGTCACTCCTGGTGGCTGGGTTATAACCTTGGTGGAGTCTTAGCATTCTCAAGAGGGGGAAATCAGCCTGAGGCTCCCATTCATTCCCACTTCTGTAGTGCTTGGGAGCTGAACCCAGTGCTGGGTCCTTCTGGGTGCACCATTTCCCATCAAGATGACACAGTGTGTGACATCTTTCCTCCAAAACCAGTGACCACACTATGGGTGAGCATCCTGAAGGAATGTTCACATTCCCTCGTAGATTGGTGAACCTCCACAGCTCATCATTTGGAACTAAACACAGCATGGCTACACCTCTTGGCCTGACTCACCTCCACACAGTGGAGATGGAGCACCTGAAGCTGCCCTGCTGCTCCTCCCATCAGTCTGGCAAAACCAAGACCAGTGTTTTCCCCAGATGTCCATCCCAAAGACTCAGAACTTCCAAAGCTGCCCATCTCAGCAGCCAGGAGAGACCAGCTCTCCCAGCACCCTCCCGGTGCTGCTCCACTCATGGGCTCTCACCCAGCTCTTCCAAGCTGTGAAATTACCTCATTTTGACCCCTTCTGAGAAGAAACCAGCAGGGATAGACACATGAGGAGGCGTTTGATCCCTGTGTGCCCTGATGCTTTGCTGTGGGATGTCCCCATGCCCACTGAGGGGGTCTCCTGGTGCTGGTCACCACCTGGGCTGCGGGAGGCTGGGGGAAGGTGGCAGGGCAGGGTGAAGCAGCAGGGCAGGAATTTCATCCTGACTGTGCTGGGCAGACCCTGAGTTTGAAGCAGCTTTGGGCTCTGCTCAGCCACTCTGAGCTTTCCCTGACCCTCCTCCAGCTGTGGGCGAAGGGCTCTGGCTGTGTCTCCAGCCCTGGGGTGGGAGGTTCCTGCACCTCCCCAGGCACTCCAGAGAGGAACAGCCATTTCCCAACACCACTCTGAGGAGGGGAAACAAGGAACTGCCTGTCTCAACACCAGATTCCTGACAGCTTTTAGCAGACAGGCTGGAACTGAAAGGCACCATTAGCAACCCGCGTCCCAGGCGATCGCTCATGTTCCATCGTTTGGGCTAAAGTGTCATTTAGACTAATTGGCCTTTTCCAGAGGCCAAATACGACTTGGGAACCCTCCCTTAAAACTCCATGAAGCCAATGACATCCCCAGTGTGAAGTCTTTCGGGCTCAAAACATCTAATTAAGTACATGATAACATCAACACAACTTCTTCTCCACTGCAGGAGCTGTCATCGCACAGAACCACCATTTCCTGCAGTTTTTATCATGAAATACATCATATTTGGCTTTTTTCTTCGGTCCCTACCACAAGGATGCACACTATTATAAAGCCACTCTCAGCTTTCTAATTTAGCTCCATTTCTACCATTTATGGTTAGAAGGAAAAAATATAAAAGGGCTCTAGAAATAATGACCCGATTGTAATTAAGGCCTCAGAAGTAGAAGTTAATTCAAAGCAAAACAGAGCACCCTCTCCCTGCCATGATGCCCTCATTTCCAATAGAAAAACTGGACTCAGAAGCACTTAAGGTATTACTGAGCTCAAGTGATGTGTCAGGAAGGTGGCTCTGCCTGCAGATAATCCACTGAAATCAGCACTAAACCCCCTCCAAAGCACAGACAGACCTTGGACCACCTCCAACCTCCCACTGGGTGCTGGGACAGCTCAAGGGACTGAGCTTGGCTTGACATGACAAACTTGTTTCTTCACAAAACTGAAGTGCTGCACCAAAGAGAGTGAATGAGTGTAATTATGCCAGGTGTTTTATCCAAAAATAAGCATCATGCAGGAAGCAGAGAGCCTGGGTCAGTGCCAGCAAGTCAAGGGGCTGGAAAGGAGAGATAATCAGATAGGAAAACAGAGGTTCCTGGGCTGGGCCCAGTGAATGCTGCCTTTCTGGCAAGTTTTCCCAGTAGCCTCTTGCAGTGTGAAAGGAATGTTGGGTTTGAGGAGCGGATGGCACTAAGGATGGCAAAAAGGAAATGCTCTTTGAAGTGCAGCTCAGCAGCAAAGGGCTCTGCTCAGCCCAGGGCAAGCCAGCCAGCGCAGTCAGTGGGCACCACGGGAGACGGGAGGGACATTCCAGCCTGAAGGGCATCTTCTCTCTGGGACAGAGGATTTGTTTCCTCCCCCAGCTGCAACCCAGATGCTGTTTCTCACATGGCAAGGGGCCTGCTCTGTTCATGGGGTGCACAGAACAGGGATGTTTGACTGACAGCTCTGGGCCTCCTCCAGTGGGCAGTTCCACAGTTCTGATGGCACTGGAGGCACAGCTGAGGCTACCTCTAGGAAGAAGGGGGTAAAACTGAAAAAAAAACACTTTTTCACCTCAAGAAATCCCTTTGCACTATTCATGTCTATGCTCTAGATAGGAGAGTCTGGTTCTCAGAACCAAAACCTCTCCTGCTGCAGAGACTGGGTGGATTCAGAGCCACATCTGGTCATCTCAGGGGCTGCTCTCCTCTCACTCTGCCAAAGCCCCACTAACATCAGTCAGCACCATCTGAAACTGCTTTATCACTGTGAAAACATGTGTTTGCTTTCCTTTTTTATTAAAACTCTCCTGAAATGTGGTGCATACTTGGGTTCCTTCCTGCGAATAGAACAAATCAACATTTGTTTGGATGTTTATGCTCTTTGCTTGCCAAGGAGCAAGTCTGGTGTCTTTGTGCCATTCAGCATCCCATAAAAACATGAATATATCATAATATTCAGGAACAAACTCTAGCCAGAAGCTTTTGCTAATTCAAGGGCAGCACATACCTACACACTGATCTTTGTCAGTGAGTCCAGCATTTCAAGATGCTCATTCTCAGGAGGTTGATGACCTACCTGATGTCCCCTCTGCTCTCAGGAAGGGCAGGTGCTGGTGAACAAGCCCACAGGTACCAGCACACAGCTCCCAGAGCACTGCATCCACATGCTGATCCTCATCCAAGAGCTGAACTCGACTGACCTCACTTGGCTGATGAGATCACAGCCCAGGGAGGGATGGCTGCAGGCCAGTGAGAAAACAGATGTCTGCCATAGACACCACTCATTGATACTTTATTCCCATTTATTATTTATTTAATACACACCGTGGGTCGATCAAGGTTCTGTTCTTGTGAAGTCTGTACTAACATTTTAATCAGCAAGATCTAGGAATAACTGGAGAGACTTCCTGCCAGGGGACACAAAAACTGTGCAGTTTGTTGCAAGATTATCTCAGTGATGATTTTTATTTTCTCTCTCCTGTTTTGTGCTGTGTTTGTTCAGGTTGAAGAAGAGGAGGCTGAGGGGAGACCTCAGAGAAGCTGCAAGTCCCTCCTGAGAGGGAGCAGAGGGTCTGATCTCTGCTCCCTATGACAGGGACAGGACCCAGGGAATGGCTGGAGCTCCTCGGGGGAGGTTTAGGTTGGATATTAGGGAAAGGTTCTTCCCCCAGAGGGTGCTGGGCACTGCCCAGGCTCCCCAGGGAATGGTCCCGGCCCCGAGGCTGCCAGAGCTCCAGGGGCGTTTGGACAGCGCTGCCAGGGATGCCCAGGGTGGGATTTTGGGGTGTCTGTGCAGGGCCAGGGGCTGCACTGGGTGATCCCTGTGGATCCCTGCCAGCTCAGGATATTCTGTGATTCTATGACAGAGAATTTCTTATCCTCTGGTTGGAAACACCTTGAAAGTCTATTGGACCAGCAGCTCAGGGTCTTCTCCAGCCCCATGACGCCCTCCCCAAGGCAGAGGTCAGTGTGAGCCCAGCCTGCAGGATCAAGAGAAGCTGACAAACAGAGGAACTGCTCCAGTACCTGTTTTCCTGGCACAGCACAAGGCTACTCCAAGCAGAGGCAGGCACAGGACACTCTGGATGTTTATCAGCAGAAGCCCCCTATTTCTAACCCAGCCTTGCCACATTTATGCTGAAGATTTCACAAACAACATTTCTTCAATTACAATCGAGGGAGATAGGAAGAAAAATAAAATAGATTATAAAAAGACATAATTACATTGTACCCTTTATCATCACAAAATCAGTTCAGTGCAGAGATTGACCAGTGAATATCAACACAATTGGGGGCAGAAAGCAAAGGGAAAGAACCCTCAATCCATGGGAGCAGGGGAGATTTCTGCCAGAGTTGGAAGCCACTCCCTGGGGATTGGAGACTAAAAGAGAGGGAGAGGGACAGGGAGAGGGACAGGGAGAGGGAGAGGGAGAGGGACAGGGACAGGGACAGGGAGAGGGACAGGGACAGGGAGATATTGAATTGGCTGTGGTCTTCTGATGAACAGAGAAATGGCTGCTCGAGTTCGGGCACCAGAGCAGCCCAACTTACTGCTGGTTTGCTGCAGGGAAAACATCCCCTGCCCACTTTGTCAGATCTGCCCTAGGACTGTCTGTGGGTGTCTGTGGGAGATCAGCCTGGTGGTTTCTTTGGTCCAGACTCAGTCTCATGAGGTGCCAATTCAGGAGGATAATTGACCTGGGTCCCCTCCACCCTCACCCAGAAGAAGGCACCTGGACCCATCTGTGCCCATTCCATTTGTTGTGAAGGTCCAGGTGTGAGGATACAATGGGTATTTTATTCTCCTTGTGCTCCAGGGCAGTGCAGGAACATAACCAAACCCAGCAGGACCTGTAGCACCTTCCCAACCACCCCCAGTGGAAACCAAAACTCAGCACAGGTGTGACCCAGATCCCTTCCCAGCATGGCATTCCAGGGCCAAGGGAGCAGCCTGAGCAAACACAGCCAAGGAGACATTATCAAATGACATTTTTCTTTATCCAGTGATAATTGATGGTCAGGCCATTAGAACAGAGATTAATGTCATAGGGTCACAGAAATAGGCTAGGAGAGACCTCGAGGTCATCTAAATCCATCCAACTGCTCCACAAAAGGCTCATTTCTGGCACATATTTGACCTCTTCAGAATAAGAGGGAAGTTTCTGACCAGTATTTTAAACAAAAATTTTCTTTGGCTGACTACAGAATACTTCATTCATTTCTCTTACATATAAAAAGTCTCTAAAGGCACTTTTCTTCAGTTAATTTCAAAATGGAATCAAACTCTTGATCAAAAGAGGCACTTTGGAAGTTCTACGTTGTTTCTATCACAATAATTCATCTTGGACCAACAAAAGCTCCAGGGGCTCATTCTTCTCTTGGTTCTAACCTTTGTGGTCAGCCAAGTTATTGGTGTTTTCATTTGAAAAATATTTAGAATTTTCAGCAAAAAGAAACGATTCCTACTTGCACAGACATATTGTGTGACGTCCTGTAGCACCAGTGGAGCAGCAGGGACACCAGGGATTTGCTCCAAAGAGATTTGGTGCAATGAACCCTTTCCACATTTTTCCCTCACCTGGTTTCCTCCTCAGTTCCTGCTTGTGTTTAACCAGGACAGGGGGGCTGGCAGGGAGGGAGGAGGGGAAGGAAGGACCTTCATTAAATACTTCGGTGAACTTGGCTGAGAGCTGCCACCAAGGTGTGCAGCTCCGGGATGACGGATGTGGAAGTGTTATGCCATGTGTCCCTCCCATAATTACAATTTCATCATGTAATAATAATAGGTTGTGATTGATTGTGACCCTTCCCTGCTGCAGAATGTTGTCATTAGGAAGAGCTGATTGATCACTGGAGCTGCCATTTGGCCATGCAGAGCCTTTCCACCAGCTTTTAGAAGGAGAATGAAAGTATTTTCAAATAAATAAATCTTTAAAAGATGCCAGGTCACTCTCAGAAGACTCCTATCTGCTTCCTACCCTCATTGTGCCAGCCAGCAGAACAGGAGGTTGCTAGAGAGCTGTCTCAAAAGGCATCATTTGGGTGCTGTAAACCTCCAGAGATCCTTCCTCACCTTAGCCCCACTCCAGGTGGGGAGACTCTGGTGAAGGACAGCAGGGACCACCCCCTCAAGCTCCATAGGGATTGTTTCACTCGGTGGCTCTGGCAGAGGGAGAGTTTCTGCTCTCTAATCCCTCTGGAGAGCAGAGGTCCAATCCTCAGATGGGATTTGTATCTGCTTAAATGCTTTAAAGAACTGTGGGCCGAGAGCCAGGAATCCACCTTTGATTGCAAGCTGTGCCACAGGCTCCCTGCATGCCCTTGGGTAAATCCCTTTGCATTTGGGGAGCAGAGATAATTATTTTCCTGTCTGAATGGCACTGCTTTCAGAGACAAGGACTGACCATTCCACAGGGGTGCTGCCCTTCCATCCCAATGGGGTTCAACGTGGCCAAAGACCTCTTGGAAGTTCCTGCAACAGCCACAGGGATCTCACACTCCAGGCTGCATCTCTTTCCTCCTCTGTGAGAAGCTCAGCAGCTTCCCAGCTGACTGTAGGCACTGCTTGATGTCAATACATTAATAAACAGAGATCTGCTGTCTGACAGGGACACAGCCCTGCACTCTGCCAGCATCTGCCAGAAGTGTTGTCAAGCAACTGTAACTGCCTGTAATTGAGCTCTCAGAAGTATCTGCCCTGAGGTGAGCCAAGGAGAAATTTTACAAATGAAGATAATAGATGTTTATGTCACACACAGAGAGCAAGCCACGATCACTCACTTGATAAATCCACCTTCGGCAGTGGTTGCAACAGCTTTGTCCTCCACAGCTGAATTAGGATCTCTCTGGCAGCTTTTATTCCTCAGCAAGCAGAGCGGGGCTGCTTCGTGCCCTGCATTGAGCCATGCCTGGAGCAGGTCACAGTAATCCATGTAACACCATCTTTATCCCACAAATATTCATAAATTTCTGCACATTTCCAGACAGGATTCATTATCTGCAGGCATTCACCAGAACATCTGGAGAAACAGGGCCAGCCACATTGTTAACATCAATCAATTCTGCTCCCTTGAAGTCAACGTGGCTATGCCAACTTGCCCTTGCCAAGAATTAGTCAATCTTTTCTAAACTATAAGCTCTTCCTGAATTTACTGTTTATTCCCAGGGTACATCATTATTTAAACTCTAAAATAGGAGAGTGAAGGCAGTGAAGAGCAAAAAAGACACATATGGATTTATCTGTAGGATCCAAGTGCTGCTTCAGAATTAACAACTCTGTCAGGGTAAGGTAAAGCAGATTTGGGAGTTCTGCTCTCAGGAAGGAAACAGCACAGAGGTGGTCTGTCAGGGTAAGCAGCTTGCCAAAAACACTCCATCCAAACAATCCAGGAGCATAAATGAAGCCTCCCAAAACACAGAACTCTGCTTTAGCTTTTTAGATAACCTCCTAAAAGGATTGTGAACCAGTGAAACTGCCCAAGCACCTGGGGCTGAAATGTGTGAGGTAACATTTTCAGAAATGGTTGGTCCTGAGGCCCAGATCCCAAATAGGCTTCTAACTGACAGTGTAAGCAAATTGCTTCTGTATTTTGAAGCTAGAGGCCATAGAAAACTTGTCCTCATCAGAATTTCATAGGAAAATGAGTGCCAAGGGCCCAAGTTGCCATTGAAAAGAGGATTTACAGAATAAGAAAAGTGCCTCATTATAAATCTTTTGGAGTGTCTGCAAAATGCCAAGAAACACCCAGAAGATCAAATCTCACACTATTATCCTTCCTTGAGAGGGCAGAAGTGGAGTCTCTGGGACGCTCAGGAGTTCTGGAGGTGACCCTCTGCAGTGACCCCGGGGTTTGGGCTGTGTACACCCAAGTGCAGCCTCCAGCTTCATCCTTCAAGAGCTACACACGAGCACAAGGCCTGATCCCTTCCACTGGCAGTGTGGGCTCTGCCACAAATGGCAGGGCAGATGCTCAACAAATATTTCATACCTTGCACAGGTATTCCAGTCTTTGTGCCCCAAATCCCAGCATCTTGACCTCCTCACGCTGAGATAGCCCACACAGGATCCCTCACCCCACATCCCCACAGTGCTGTCCCGTTGGAATTGCCGTTGGAATTCCCATTGGAATTGCACCCCTGGCTGTCTGCACGCTGTTATTCCCTGTTGATACATAAACACTGCATTTTCCAACACAATACTTGAACAACTCGGTTGCCAAACACACTCACAAAGAGGCATAAAACAAATATACACAGGGAAATGTAATAAGATCCCAGCACTGTCCCCCCTCCAGGGACCTCCAGGATCACCTCATTCTGAACCCCCTGCCATGGGCAGGGACAGCTTCCACTATTCCACGTTGTTCCAAGCCCCATCCAACCTGGCCTTGGACACTTCCATGGATGGGGCCGCCACAGCTTCTCTGGGCACCCTGTGCCTCCCCACCCTCACAGGGAAAGATTTCTTCCTAATGCTTAGTGTAAACTTGCCCTCCTTCACTTTGAAGCCACTGCCCCTTGCCCACATGGCTGTGACCCCAGATTTTGGGTAGGTATCTGCTAAATTCCACACTGCACTTTAGCAGGGCCACCCTCCCCGTGCTCTCTTGGTGCTGCTGGGCCCCAGGAGATTTGTGCTTTGGAGCTGCCCCCGGCAGAGCTGTGTTAGTACTTGGCCTGAAGTTTACTTTTTCCATTATTCTCACGATTAAAGAAAGCCAAGGGCTGTCTGACACTTCTGCAGTCGATACTGTTTTAGTCCATGACTGAACAGCAGTTCAGGTGGACTTGGACACCAGCACAGCCCAGTGGCTCCAGCACATCTCCCTGTCACCTGCAGAACTCACCTGCAGGCCTGCTCAGGTATCAGCTGGGACACTGGGCTGTCACCTCCCTCCTGCTGCAGAGGCACATCCAGCTGTCCTCACCCCAGTCCCCACTGCCCCATCTGGCTGCCTTCTGCTGGGCCAGAATTAGCACAAGTGTTAGTGCCACTCCGTTTTCCAAAAAGATGTTTTCTTAGTTTTTAACTACATGGAAGTTTCTGCAAAGCAGGTTTTTGTGGGTGAAGTGGATTTTCCATTATGGGAAATAATGAAAATCAGGGGAGGAGAAATGAGTCAAAAACTCCTCTGGGTTTTAGGGGAGTTTTCCTTGTTTGGCTGTTTGATTTTCAAGTTTTGCTTTGGTTTAGGAGGAGGGGAGGGTGGGACATAGAGTAGAGCAGCTCTGCACCTCCTGCAGCAGGATGTAAACAACACAGTCCCTCCTGTGCCCACTGAGATTGGGGATCCTGGACTGACAGCAGGTTTCCCAGAGCCTCTCCCAGTCCTCAGCAGTGACAGGTCTTGGAGCAACCAGAGCCCTCCAACCTTGCGGGCTGCAACTGCACAAATTTGATTTACCAGCTCACTTTCTCCTTGTTGCCTCCTGAGCTCAGCTTTGGGAATCCAGCACTGGAGCCTGTCTGGTCATCCAGGAGGACAAAGGTGAAAAAGTGTGCTGGTTTGGGCTGGGATAGAGTTAATTTTCTTTATAGTAGCTGGTACAGAGTTGTGATTTGAATTTGTGCTGGAAACAGCATTGATAACCCAGGGAGGCTTCCCCTGCTGCTGAGCAGGGCTGACACAGAGTCAGGGCCCTTTCTGCTGCCCACGCCACCCCAATCCACCACTGGGGAGGCTGAGGGGGCACGAATAGCCAGGAGGAGACACAGGCAGGACAGCTGATCCAAGGGACATTCCAGACCATATGACACCATGCTCGGCAGATAGAGCTGGGGGAGAAGCAGAAAAAGGGGGCATTTGGAGGGATGGTGTTTGCCTTCCCAAGTCACCATTCCTGTGATGGAACCCTGCTGTCCTGGGGAAGGCTGAGCACCCGCCTGCCCATGGGAAGTGGGGAATTAATTCCTGCTTTTGATCTGCTTGCTAACGTGGCTTTTGCTTTACATATTGAACTGTTTTCATCTCACCCCACAGATTTTCTCAGATTTACTCTTCCAGTTCTGTCCCCCATCCCACCAGGGGACAGCGAGTGGGGCTGAGATCCTGCCTGGGGTTAAACCACGTCAGAGAGGAAGACAATGGTAAATCCAAGCCAGCTGTAACCATAGAGCACTTGGAAGCTGTTGGTGAAGCACAAGGGAAATGCTGAACTGTAGGTGACTCCTCTTAGCCCAGTTTCACTCCTGATGTGAGTCCCACGGGCTGTGGCCAGTCAGCCGTATCCAACTTAAATGATGCATTTTTTGTCAAGGTGGGCACGACCCACCAGGTTTCAGAAATACTTTTACATATCAGCCACCTCTAGCATGCCCAGCCCTCACAAAGGACACAGAAAAGCCCTGTTTGAGGTGTCCCTGGGCCTCCCTTTCCCACTCTCCACACCACCCTCCAGCCATCTGCTCACTGCCTGCAGCTCCCTCCCAGCTCACCCTTTGAAGGCGGTGGATCTCTGCCAGCCGAGGCTCTGCCTGCCTGGCACTCCTGCCTGTGCTCCCTCCTGCTTTCCCCAGGGAGGTGCTGGAGCAGCTCCTGCTGTGTGCCCGGCTCACCTGCCAGCCAGGTTAGCTCGCAGCAGCCCGGGCTGGATGGAAGTGGCAGCTCCTCCCGCGGGAGAGGCAGTAGGGCTGCTCCTGGTGCCTGTGGGTTGCAGGCTCTGCTTCTGCAGTGCTTGGAAACAAAGAGACTTTTTTGGAGGTCAGGCCAGTATATGTAAAGCACCCAACATTTGTTTGCCTTTCTAAATTACCTGGGTGACTTTGCTCTGTAGCTGGGACTTGCCCTTTCACACCAATTTGCTGATGTCTTTAGGTCGTGCTCAAGCTCTGCATTCTACAGAAACCCCAGCAGAGCACAGACCATTACAGATTCACCCCTGTTCGCCCATGAGCAGCAGAAAACAAAGGTTTGTCTCCATTTCCGGGCACTTGGAGCTATCTGGGATCAGAGGTGGGGTAGAGGATGTAAACAACACGTCTGATCCAGTCCTGCTTGGGAGCATCCTCAGGGCTTGCTCCAGGGACTTGGAACCAAGCTAGAGACAGCAAACCATTAGAAAAACCCAGACACAAAGCGAAGCAGTAGAGCAGAAACATGGGCACTTCCAATAACCTGGGATAGAGCTATGGATGATCCAAGTGAAGGAACTCAGTATCAAACCTCAGCAACAGCCTGTATGTATGGGAAGAGCCAGGGATCCTGGGAGAAACAGAAAAGCCAGGGATGCTCTGTGAAAAGCACTTGGAAAAAATTCCCTGAGAACTGCAGGAAAAGGCCTCTTTATTAACAGAATTAAAGCCAAGACCTGAATCTGTATGTGCAGTGTGGTATTAGAAGGGATTTCTCAGGGAGCAGGGACAAGCTGAGGTCCTGGGTAAGACCTGGGGTAGAACCTACCAGAGTTCCTGGGAAGGGAGGCTGGAGTTGTGCCATGGAACCTCAGCTATACTCCCTGCCCCCTTTCAAGGGTGATGCAAAATTATCTAGGGATGCTGTTCTTATTAAAAAGAAAAAAATTTCTTTGCTTCAATGCCAAAAAGTTATATAAAAATAATTCATAGCCAGATTAATGAGAGAGAGAAGGTCATTAGAAATCAAAAATGAGATAATTCTGCTGTAGACATGAGTGATGGTGAGAAATAAATTATATTTGGCTGACATTACTTAATTAGTTGGAAACATGGTGCTTTCTTAAATTTTCTTTGGTGAAGCTTTTAAGGTTTTGACACATAAATTCCCAGCTAAATAACCTCAGTGTCAAGGCAGCCAGTTGCATCTTCTCTGCCAAGCCACTTTCGGAGCATATTATTTTAAAACTTCATCCTTTTGTCAGGATTTTGGTGGCTACCAGCACAGGGCATCTAATTTCTGGCAGAAGCCCAATATCCAGATTGTTCCTGAGGGCAGCTGGTACCAATGTTCTCCCTACCAGCTCCTGGTGGGATGGGGAAAAGATCAAGGCAAGACAAATGGTGATGCCTTCACTGCTGTGAGCAGCTCAAATGGCCAGGAACCCTTAGCACTGCTGCAGTGCTGCTCATCAAGCATATCAGAGGACTTAATGAGCATGAATTAAGCCTCACAATTACAGCTGACTGTATAAATAGTTGCAAATAATATTCCTGGAGGACGATGCTCTCCAGTTCTTAAGCAAATTGTGCTGGTGAGAGTGGCTGATTCTTGCAATCCTATTTGTAAGCCCCTTCACAAGGGGAAGAAGAAACTCTGGAGGCCGAAGCTGAGATCTAAAACTCCTGCAGGACTGGTTCATGGTCTGCTGGAAAATAAGGGAAAGCAGCAGGAGGAAAAGAGAAAAACAGCTGAGTGAGAAGAGTTCAGAGACAGTGAGATCAGCCAGCCTCCTGTGTGTTTGGGACCTGCTGCTGTCCCAGTGAATTGGGCTGTGGGACCCTGAAATAGGTGTTTCAATGAAATTAATTTTAATCTGTGAAGGGGGGAAATCCTGACTGTCAGGAAGATCTGAGGACTCACAATGGCCATAAGGTTTTATCCCAGCTGAAGGTACCAGCACTAAGATTTGACACGGGAATTCCTCTTTCTAATAAAGAGACCATTAAACAAGGTGCTGAACAATTGCCTTGCATGGAAATGTTTGAATGATTTATAACCAATTAGTCACTATTATTACCTTTCTAAATATATGCATTAGGAAAAGTTTTAACGCCATGGATCTTAACCACAGAGAGAAATTGGAGGATAATAAAGTTTAGCTTCAAATAAAGCAATTAACAGACAGATCTAGTGGCTAAGTAACATTTTTGAAGGGGATTAAAAATAACAAAAACTGCAATGCCATGGTGGTTGGGGATCTGGGACTGCCAGCAGCACAAACTCCCAGGCATCTGTACACCAGGCATGGGGAAAATACATATGCATAATACAGACATCTTTCTGAAAACAGGCCCCAGTAAAAACTTTCTTAAGCTTCAAGGTGCTTTTAAATACATTTTTAGCCCCTAAACTCAATAAATGTAGTTTTACCTCTGAAATCCACCAACTTTTTCAAGTTGCCTTTGTTAGCATGGACTCAGCTCCAACCCTTACCAGCACTTCTTGCCTCCACAGATCCTGCCCAGACCTTTCCCTCGTGCTTACAGGCTCTCCAGCCTTTTCCTTTCTTGTTTCGAGCTTCCCTCAACTTCCTCAGGGAGGTCTCCACACCACAGAGATGCTCCTGTCAGGTGGATTTCCCCCTGCTCTGTGTATTCTCATCCCTGCAAGGTGATGCCTCTCTGGGCCACAGAGCACAAGCACCTTCCCTAGAAATGCCACATTCACTTGCACAGCCTGCAGACCAGGTTGATTTCTGTGTTAAAGAAATGGCCTCTCACCTTCCTTGTATCAACCAAGAGAAAAAGAAATCCACCTTGGCTATCACCATCTTTAACAGCAACCTTTGGACAGTCTCACCCACCTCTTCATCAATCCATTCCCCTTCTTCAGGAGCTTCCTCCTTCAGCTGACATTCCCAGAGCTACAGGAAGACACTTCAGCCCTTCTTCTTGAGAGCAAACCCTGCTCTATATTCAGGATCCCATGAACCATAGACATCCTTATCTTCTAGATGCTCTTGCTAAAACAGCACCTGAGAATGGCTGCCAGACCAAAATGGGGAATGAATCCCAGTATCCACAAGCCCAGTACAACTGGGAATGGTTTTCAGGGAGACACAGAGGACAGGGCAGATGCTGAAACCCAGGACTCAGCTTCCCTTTCCACTGCCCCCCTGTGAAGGAAAAGCACCCACACTCTTTCCATCCCAGAACTGAGCAACTCTAATAAAATACAGAAACGAGGGACAGGACTCCACAAGCTGCTGCAAAATCAGGGTGAGCTCAGATCCAGGCTGCCTCCAGGACAGACATCTGCTGGGGCATTCACACCTGGTTTGGAACAAAACCAAGGGGAGGTGAGAATGAGGTAAGGAGCAGCTCGACTCCATCAAGCTGAGGTCATCCAGCTGTGCTGCTTGAAAGGTACATGGGAATGTTAAAGTAAAATCTACATATTTTAAAAATGAGACACCTAGAGAGTTTAAGCATTGCCAGAGTTTGCAGCAGCTAATTACAATCCTGACCAGCTGGAAGTTTCCAGGTTGAACTCCTCCTAAATTGCTAAATTAAATCTTGTGCTCCATTCTGACTCCTCTAGAAGGTCTGAAAAATGGACAATCTGGAAGAGTCCCATCAATTACTGTGTACCAGATGCAAGGCCTGCAAAGAAAAATGAAATTATTTTGATTCATTTTTAGTGGCATTTGGTACATTACATAAATCTGTACCATTCTTCAGGTGCTGCTTTGTATAGCGCTGGCCTGGGACTCTTCTCAATTTAATGATAATGAAGTTTTATGCCCAAAAGTGCTGAGTGTGTAGGGAGCAACAGCAACCACTGTCCCCAGAGGCTGGACCAGCATCACTGGAGTAGGAGCAAAGCTTCGGAAAAGGAACTTAGCACTGAAGAGGTTCCCCACCGCAGCTGCAAAGGACTTTGTCCTGCAGCATCCCTGAGGCAGGAGGGTGCTTTCTCAGCCACCCAGTTTTTGCAGCAGGGCTGAGGGCAGTTCCTCTGCTCTCTTCCCTGGCGTGGCGTTGGATGAAGGTGCATCCAGCAGGATGGGTCACACACCTGACTGAGCAAAACTCGGCCAATCTGACCCCAGGGGCGCCTCTGGCTGCAGCACAGCTGCCTGGGAGCCCTGGCACAGCTGCCTGGGAGCCTCTGGCACAGCTGCCTGGGAGCCCTGGCACAGCTGTCTGGGAGCCTCTGGCACAGCTGCCTGGGAGCCCTGGCACAGCTGCCTGGGAGCCCTGGCACAGCTGCCTGCGAGCCCTGGGCTGGGCTCACACCCCACTGGCCTCGGGGCTCCTGGGCTTTGCCACGGGGCCAGGGCAGCTGCACCCACAGCACTGGGGTGGACGTGCCAGTGTGGGGGCAGCGCCTCCAAACCATCCCCCCAATGAACACAGCCATGCCCACCACTTCATAAAATAGAGCTTTTATTTGTTCATACAAATAGTATGAATTATCAGAATTTCATTTTCCTAGAAACATCTTTCTCTGTGTAAAATTAATTTGTGTTGTACATACCACAAAATACTCCATATACTTTTTTTTTTTTTTAGATTTTCTTCTTTTTTTGTGGCTTTTTTTGTTTTTCTTTCCATTTTGTTCTTTTTTATACAAATTGGTTACTACTCTATAGAACCATGTTACAGACAACACATCACTAATACCTGTACTGCACTTCTGAATACAGGACTGAATGAAACTCAGCCATAAATTAATGTTACAATGTGAAAAAAAAAATCAACCAACCAAACTTCTAATCACACCTTCAAGCT
>VZRZ01002162.1:820695-847225 GCA_013398175.1 Climacteris rufus | reverse complement strand
GTATGTGGGGTGCAGGGATGCCCAGCCTCCCTCCCACCCACCCCAGAGAAACCCCCCCGGGGCCATGGGACTAAGCAGAAAACTGTGGGACGAGGGAGCACAACACTGGAGCAGAGACTGGGACACCGGAATAGGGAAAGCAAGTGTTTATAAAGGCCAGATACCCGTAACAAAAATAGACTTGTGCTTTCCCTCCCTCCCTTCCCTCCCTTGCTTTTTCTGATTTTTCTTAAATACAAATTTTGTTTAGGAAAAGTGGAAGCACTGTCTGTTACAAACCAAACCAAACAGGAGAAAGCAGAAGGGGAAAAACAAAAAAAAAAGAAAAAGAGAAACATATTAGAATTAAACACCGTGGAATGTTAAACAGGTTACGGGCTACCGTTCTAGCCAGTGCGGTTAGGCAGCTTAGTGAATTAATTGCTTAGGAATTAAAAATAAATTATTATAAAATAGATTTCTGTACATTTTACATACATATATATCTCTTTATATAAGCAAACCGTGCTGGGCAAGTAATTACAGGGGACTTTCCCATGCCAGGCTCAGTCCCAGCCGAAGTCCTGCCCCGTCATCTGGTAGAACTTCATGTTGAAGGGCCGGTAGAAGTCCCGCAGCCTCTGCACCACCTCCTGGTCGATGTCGGGGTGGGTCCTGCCTTTCGTCTTCCCCAGGCAGTGGGGTTTGCTGCTGCCTTCCGCCTTCTTCAGGCACGGGAACCCCTTGGTTTTGTTGAAGTAGAAGTGTTTGTCGGTGATGATCCTCTTGAGGCCCAGAAAGTCCTGGACCCTGCCCAGCTCCCCCGCGGGGTCGCTGATCAGCCTCTCCCCGCTGACAAAGAGGATCTGCCCGATGGGGAAGTAGAGGAGCCAGTTCTCCAGGTGCTTGGCGTAGATGCCAATCTGGATGGCGCTCCACGAGGTGTCGATCAGGCCCGTAGTCCTGTTTTTGAAGGTCAGGCTCTCAAAGGTGGGGATGTCGGGCTTCTTGGAGAGCGTCTGGGTGTAGTCCGAGATGGCTCTGGTCACGGGGTCCCGCACCACCACGATGAGCTTCGTGCCCTTGGACATGGAGGAGATGCGGGCTGGGGCCTCCTTGGTGACGAAGTAGCTGGGGGTCTTCTCCATGGTGATCTGCCCCTCCAGCGTCCTGGGCATCAGGTCCCTGCCAGCAAAACACACAGACGGGGGTCAGAAGGGCAAGGAAGAGGAACAAAAATATCCATATGCATTTATATGTATGTTCACACATAGATACACAAGAATTCTTCTCCCTAAAATGCCTTCACAGGCCATTTGGTTCATACAGACAAATCCATTTCCCATTGATTTAGGGATTAGGGGGGGATTATTATTAAAGGCCACTGTATTAGAAATCCAGCTGAGTAATCTCCCAGTTATCCATGAGTGGATTATCTGAGCTACACTCTGCACCTGGAGCATGGCTACATGTACCACACCAGCTCCAGACTGGTCAGGATGAGTCCTGAGCTGCACCAGGTGGCTTTTCTGGCTCATGTCAACACCACAGAGACCTCAGCCCCAACACAGAGCTCATTTCCCCATGGGAATGAGAGGATGGTGCAGCAGAAAAGCAGGAGCTCACTGGAGCACATCCACCTCACTTTCCCTTAGCAACCAAAATGTAAAATTTTTCCCAGTTCAGGCAAGAGAGTGCAATTTGTCCCTGGCTTGTCAACAGCTGAACTTCACTCACAGGTGTCCTCTTGCACCCAGCTTCACCCACTGCTTTAGTATTTTCCATCACTTGTTCCCTCACATGAACTAGAGAGAGCATCAAGCTTCATATCAAGCTAGTGGCTTCTTCAGCACCACATTGTCCAGGAGACAATGAGGACAATCCCACTTCAGCACTGCCCCACAGGCTACAGCAGGTCAGGATATGGGATACAACCACAGAGAACACAACCTTAGCTCACGGGCAGGACCTTTACAAAGTACCTTTGAAATTAAAGCTTTCAGCAGTTCCACCTCATTCCCTAGTTATCTCAAATTAATCACATGGACATACACTAGAAAGCTTGCAGAAATGATGGAAGCGGCACAAAGCAGAAGAGTAATTTTTTTCCTATCATTCACTAGGCAAGCTGAAATATATTAGACCGTTTGCCTTTTCTTTCCCTTTATAACCCAGCTGGATTCATTTGCTCTGGGTTGGGAGACAGTTGAAAAGAAAAGGCAAGAGGGGAGTCAGGCACAAAATTAAAGCTATAAAACTTGATTAAGTTTTCAGAGCATCCACCCAGCACAGAGAAATAAGCAGCCAGCGTGTGGTCTGCAAGCCTCAAGCCGTGCGACACCGCACGGGGGCTGTCCCTGACAGCCACCTCCTCCCTCCCTGCCTTTGTGCTTCCACAGCAAGGATCACCAGGGCTCTTGCAATTAAAACAGCCACTGATAATTTGTGCCAAAGCCAGTGGTTGCCCTGATTAAAAACTCAAAGGAAGAAAACTGACTGATCAGTTCTGAGGCCAAATAACAAGGGAACCAGGAACGAGAGGTCTGTTTGCATCAAAAACCATCTCATGTCTATGAAATTTGGCCAGGAGCTATTTATGCAACTGGTGAGCTCACACTGTACCTGGCATTTTACTTCATCAGCTTCTGGCACTACCTTTGTGCAATGTGTTTACTGGCAAGGGGCAGCAGTGGCTGCACCCCCATCCCACAGGTAAGCTGTGCCTGGAGGCTGCCCATAAATCCCCTTCCCACAGCCCCAAGGTGGGAGACAGTCCCTGTGCCAGATCTGCATGGGACTCTGGGAGAGGTGGTGATGGACAAGCTGGACAGTGGAGGAAGAGGATATCAGCTTGTGGAAACCTCCAGCCATGCCCGGGGTGGTGGCAGTCCTCAGGGCTGTGATTTCAAGTCCAGACAAGTGGAGCTTCACATGCAGATAAAAATCACGCTGGTCTACCAGACACCTGGGATGTGAAAGCTTCTGGAAGTCAGGAGCCAGCATGTGCCAAAAAACAGCAACCAAAATAAAACTCTGACTAATCCTTTGCCTTTCTGGCCAACTCTGCAACCCCATAATGCCGTCACAGAACAGAGCCAGTCAGTAACGCTCAGAGCAATTCTTAAATCTGTCGTGGGTTGATGTGGATTGCAACATTTGCTCATTAAGTGGTGTCTCCTTTTATGACCACATTAAACCCAAGTTCTACATCCTGCGCTGGCCACCAGCTGCTTTCCAGCTTAATTTAAGAGATTGAAAACAATCTGTGAAGTCCTTAATGGCCTGGGACCTGCCTAGAGAGGAGAAAGCTTCCCAAGACATCCTCAGGATGGCTGTGCTGCACTGAAGCCCTTTGGCTTTAGGGCAGGTCCATAAGATTGCTGGTTGTATGGGGCCCTGCTGATTTGGGACTGATTTCCCCACCAGGACTACTACAGTCATTATTTATCAGTCTCCTGGGAATGATGCAAGGCTTATTTTTCTCTCCTTGCACAAGAAAGGCACTGGGTAGGGCTGGGCTGTGAAACAGGAGGAAATTGCTGCGGATGGAGTGCCAAGTCAGTTGATCCAGTTGGGAAACACAGGTTCCTAATTAGCATGTCAACAAATACAGAGGAGCACACCATAAGTGGAAGAAAGCAGGGAGCAACTCTTTGCCTAAGAGGCATCCACGTGCCTGGTGTCAGACCCTTTGCAGAGCAGTGCACACTGCAGCTGTGGCTGAGAGCACCCAGGTCTGGGCAGGTCTAAACCTCCCAGATTGGTGGTTTTGGAGAAGGCTGAATTCTTGGCAATTGAAGAACATCTTGCTGGTGACCCATGACAGCAAGAGAAGCAGAACAAGGCAGATTGACACCTGCTGCCCTCAGGTTGGCCAACGCAGACTGAGGTGAGCAGAGGTAGAAATATAACCTTCAACCCACAAACAAGACCTGGATCCACCAAAACCAGCCCTCAGGCCCTTGCTCCTACTCTTCCTTCATTGTACCCACACAAGTGCCAGACACAGCCCAAAACTAAGACTGTATCAGACTCTGCTTTGTCTTAAAGTGGCTGCAAGAAGGGAAAATGGCTGCAAGCAAAGCCAAATATTGTGGCCCGTGGATGTGGTTTGAACCTCTGACAGCACCACATCCAGGAAAGCAATGTTTTATTGCATGGGCATGTCAGTTGTGAGGAGCTTTCCCATGGTTTCCATAATCTCCCACAAAGGCACATCCATCTTGCTGGCAGCCAGAGTCAACAGAGCCTCGGGGACAGGAGGAACTGGTACATTGGCTGGTCTGAACTCACAGTGGTGGAAGAGTCACCAAGGAGCTTTTATTCCCATTCAAACCACAGCTGGAAAAGGGCAGCTGGACCCAGCAGAGCACTGCAGCTCCAACACAACACACTGGACATACATGTTGGTGGAAGGAAGACCAGATCCTGCTCTGAATGCTTCTCTTCCTAGAGCCCCAAGACAGCAAGGGCCACCCTGAACTACAGCTGCTGCTTTGGGAGGGGAAAGAGGAGCTGTGGTGGCCAGAAGCCACCATGCCCTGGCAGGATGCAGCCCCTTGGGTGAAAGGAGTGGGGTCCAGCACAAACATTCAGCCCAGAGGTGGATGCAGCTCATCCCAGGGCAGTTTGTGACCGCTGTGGAGCCTCTGTTTCCATGGAAGATCCACAGGCAGCTCCTGGCAGCACTGTCTGGTGCAAGGTGAGGAAGGCAGAGGTGCAGCTACCACTGCTGTCCATGTGGGAGAGCAAAGGGAGATGAGAGAGGCAATCAGGCTGTGGGAAACAGGGAGCTCAGCTGAGCCCCAGGGCTGGATGGAGACACCACTGAGGGCCACAGTGGAAACTGTAGCGGAAAATACAGTATGAAAAGCTTGGCAAGCCATCCCTCCTGCCTTGTTATCCTCCTGCCTTCTGGCAACCTGTTCAAAGACCTCTGGAGCCAGCATCTGCATCCAAATCATCCCATTTCATAGAGACTATGAACTGTCTAATCCTTTCAAACCCACAAACACTTCTGGCCTTGAGAACACCTCACAGCAGAGAGTCCCAGCACCAAAGCACTGCTTCTACCTGTCATTTGAACTCCCTCCCCACTTCCCTGCTTGGGAAGGGATGAGGCACCTGCTTGTTGGGCATGGAAGAGGGAAGTGAGGATGACGAGCATCAGCAGACTCCTGGCATCCTTTATTCCCCACCCAGTGCAGCCAGCAGAGCACTGCTGGGGCTCAGCACTGCTGACATGGGCAGAGCTGCCGGCAGTGGGGTCCCAGCGAGGGGAGGGAGCTGCTGTGTGAGCACAGCTATGAATTTTGCAGGGCTATGAATTTTGCAGAGGCAAAGAGCAAGCCCCTAACCCTGAGCTATTAACATGTCAAGAGGGACAGAGGAAAAGCTTTTCCTTTAATGAATATTTCCTCGGTGAAGCCTGCACCCTCCGTAGGCGAAGTGATAGGCTTAGTCTAAAGATGGATTGGCCTACTTTACCTATTAACCACTTAGACTAATGTAATAAAGGCTCTCTTCATTCAAACAGCCCTAATCCCCAGCCCCACACAGCTCTGAAGCCTGGAATAAGAAGGGATGCTAAGACAAACTCAGCCAGGCTGCTGCTTGGAGAGGCACTGGGCAGGGGATTTTATGGGGCTTTTTAAAGTGCAAACTTCTCCGATGTGAAAACTGGACCCAGAGTGAGATAAATTTACAAAGTGGGGATGACAGGTGGCCACATGGTAATCCAATCCTGAAGCCTAATGCCCTTTGTGGCAGCTTTTGTCTGCACAGAGGGGCTCCGGGCTAATCTGCTGCCACTGCTCAAGGAGGAAGGGGTGAGCGGCCAGGGGGGGCGAGGGGACCCCCACAACCTGCTGCTGCATTGTTTGCCACAGGTAGGACAGAGCACAGCAGTGGTGGCTGGGTTGATCCCTGGGGATGCCTGCTGGTCCCCCCACGCACCTCCTGCCACGGCCAACACCTGCTGGGATAAACCCCGGCTCTGGCCGAGCCTGGAGCCCACGGCAGGACCAAGCTGGGGCTGCAGACACCACTGCCTGCCCCTGGGGTGTCACTTCAGGCTGCCTGGCCAGACCCAGCACACCCAGGGGTCCTGCTGCCCAGCAGGATGAGTTCTGCTTCCCAAAAAAGGCTTCATGCTGGATTATTCCTACCCAGCACCACACTGGGAGATGTTCCCCCTGCCCCAACACATTCAAGAAGTGAGTCCCACAGGTAAGTGCTAAATTCGGGTTGTCCTGTGCTGCAGCTGCAGCAATGGCACCTTCCACTCTCAAACCCCTCTGCTCCACAACACCCCAGCTCCTCAATCCTCTGTGCTGCCTCAGTTTCCCTCTGCAAGGGTGACAAAACTCTCCTGGAGGAGATGGACAGCTGTGTATGGGGTGTTGGAAAAGCGAGAGAAGTGCTGTTATGGTCAGGATAAAACACCACAGCACCTGGATGCAGCTATGAGATGCAGACTGGGGAGCACTCACAGCAGTTCTCACAGCAGCTCTGCAAGCAAATACAGCAAGAACCACCTTTAGTGCAGAATTTCTAGACTTTTCCCTCCACAGCTGTCCCTAGAAACAAGGAATATATGAGAAATGGGAGAAAAATCAAGTCAAACTATTTTGGACATCAGCCACACTCAGCCAAATTCAAGTCTGTAATCCAGAACCATTGGCTTTGCAGCCTGACACTGCACACAGAGTACCCAACCCATTTCTGTTTCTACCCCATTCCTCACTGGTGTTTCAAGAAGACAAAAACTAATTCCATTCCAGAAAACTAAATTTTGACAACCTGTTTTTTTTCTGGGGAAGGTGCCCCCAAGTCCTCCCAAAAGGCTGTCCAGGAAACTGCATAAATTAAAAGTTGTCGTGAGAAGGTGACTAGAAATACAAAAGGTAAACGCCAAAGCTCTTCTCCCATCCTAGGGGAAAACAGATTTTTAGCCTCCACAGTCATGACAGAGGATCTGAAAACCCAAGGTGACACCAAGCTCAAGTAGAGCCAGAACCAGAACAACCCAGAACATTCTACAATTCAATGCACATGATGAATTTAAGACTTTTGCTGCACTTTTAATTTACAGGTTGGGAAGCAAACAGGCCCGGTGGTGCCAGCTTGGAATGGCTCTAGAGGAACCAAGTGCAGAAGATGAGGCAGGTTAAAGCTGGATGCCCTCACAAGCTGATGCTCTCCAGCCTCCTGCATCTCCCTCTGTCTTGTTCCCATCCAGGGGCAGTTTGGTACCCTGTTCCCATCCAGGGGCAGTTTGGTACCCTGTTCCCATCCAGGGGCAGTTTGGTACCCTGTTCCCATCCCAGCATGGTCCTGTTCAGCTTTGCTCCAGCCAGGATCCCCCCAAAGCCAAAGGGCTCGTTTCACACCACAGTTCCTCTGTCCATCTGCTGCCTTAAGCCAAACATTTCTAAGGAGGGTTTTATTGCAACAGCCAATTCTCACTAATTCCCGCTGCTTCTCTGCCTTTCCTCTCCTCCCCCATCTCAATTAATAAATTTTGGCCAAGTGACCTAATTCCATTATCTTGAAAAGAGCTATAGACACGCAGGGAAGGATGGGTGACTACAGGGGGTGGTCCCTCCACTGGTGGCAGCTTTGCCTTCCAGCCCATCTGCTCTGCCAAGGCCATACCCAGTCATTCCCAGTTTCCAAGGCAGCACGTTGCTGTCAGAAAGCAGGAAAAATGTACAGTGGTGGTAAGAGCAGCCAGGGGGAGGATTAAAACCACATGGTTGTAGCCCCAAACTGGCACCTGACCATGAACAAGAGCTCAGAGATGCTCTGGGAATCAAAACCCCAAAGCATCAACAGCTCCTGAGGCTACCACTGGTCCCATCCCAACTCTACCAGGCCCTCCTCACTTCTGGGTTGATCACAAAAGCATCAAATCCCAGCAATACTCCTTAAAAATAAGATTCTGACCAGCCAGGGAAAGACTGTTAAAGTCATAAAGCATTTTAATTGCATCACAGACCCTGCCACCTGCACCAAGGTCAAATGGCTTCAAAATTACCTTCTTGGCTTTGACTCTGCTTTCTGGTGGCAACAATGGCATGGGGAAATGAGGCAGATGGAGGAAGAGGAAGAAACAGAGAGAGAAGAGGCAATAATAAATTCCTCTTGGGGGTGGGAGTGCTTGCTGCTTTATTATCTGATACATCATCTTACCAAAATTTTCCTTGGCTTGAGCTGTTGTTGCACCACAAACCTGTACAGTAGCAGGCAGTCTCTCCTCTTTTTATGGCCAGTGGTAAGAGCAACATGTGTGCCTTTGTCTCGAGCAAGAGCCTGTTTGGGTTGGCAAATTATACAACAATAAAAGGGAACGGCTGGGAACCAGCCTCGGCCTTTTTGAAATGGGTGTAACCCTATCCAGCTCCGTCAAACACTCGCCACGACGCTTACACAAACCAGATGATGGGAATTAATGAACTTTGGGGCTGAGGAAGGGCTAGGGAGAAAAAAATATGTCGACCTGAAATTAATGTTTTTCTCATTCTCCTTGCTCCCTGCCCCCAAATCTGCCAGGTGCCCTTCACCTGTTGGGGAGTTCTGGGGATTCAAGGAGGCAGAGGAGGGTGATGGTGTGTGAAGGCTCCCAGCAGGCAGGTGCTCTGGAACTTCAGTGGGACCAAAGCGCCGGTGGCCACGGGTGGCATCACCACGTACCCCGCAGGAACAGGCCCTGGCCTGGCTGTGGAGTCTGAGCTCAGCTCCTTTGATGAGGATAACAGAGCCCATCAAAGGCTGGGGGAGTGGGAGATGCGGGGCACTGGCAGATGGCCCTTTGGTCCCCACGCCACAGCCGGGATGCACCGCACGGCCCCGGCAAATCAAAGGCAGCAGTGCCTGGAGGAGGGGGCAGTGCTGCCATCACCAGGGCCTGGGGTCTTTTTTTTTGTTTTAATTAAAGACTTTATCCATCTCCTTAAAAGTCACTGCACTCAAATCAGACCTAGGAGCCACCACGGAGGCTTCATCTTCTCTGTGCTGGGACATGGGGAGCTTACCCAGCCACAGAGCTGAGCAGTTTGCAGCTCTGAGCACCAACCTGAACAAAGCAGGGTCTGAGCCACAAAACCTGAAGGGTCTGCTGCAAAGGCTCCCACCCTGTGCCAGCCAAAACCCATCTCTCACCCAAAGGCCTCCCCTACTGCATGGGATTAAGTGGGTTAATTAGAAGCAGTCTCATAACCACGATAATGACTAGTTATCCCTCACAGGGCTGCTGCCTTCTGTATCAAAATGCCATATATGGTGCACCATATAGCTGCAGCCTATAGGGAAGGAATAACTTAGATCAGCAGAAACACTTGGTGGGAGTCCTGCCTGCACAAGACAGGGCTTGTGCTTTCACCAGGAAGCACAATAAAGAAGCCCAAGTTCCACAGAGACTCCTGGGAGGCTGATGGGTGATGTTACCATCACTCCTGGGACATGCCTGTCCCTTGGCAAAGGATGCAAAGGTGGTCTCAAAGGTGGTCTTGAAGGTGGCTGACTGAAGCAATCCCCTTTCCCACCCCAGAGCTGATGCTCCATGCAGGGCAGCCTCTAGGATGAAGGGTTCAAGGAGCTGGGACCACCCTGGCAGGTTGGGAGAAGTGCATCCTCCTTGCAGATGCTCACATGGATGTGCCCACAGGGTGCAGTCCTCTCCTATCCCGAGCCTAGGGATCTCCAGCCCTGGCCAGAGGAGGGCACGGGCAGAGCAAGAACGGGGCAAGCATCACCCTGTCCCCTACTGCTTTCCCAGCCTCCACCCCAATTCAGCTCCAGAGGCTTTGCTGTGCCTGATGCACTTCGGCCACCCAACAATCCTCAGTCGATGTCTCTTCCAACCCCTTTCCAGCTGGCTGTGCCATTCCTGTAAGCATTCAAGGCCAGGTTGGATGGGGCCCTGAGAAACCTGGTCTAGGGGATGGTATCCCTGCAGAGTGGTGCCACGACAGGATAGTCAAGGTTCCTTCCAACCCAGGCCATTCTGTGGTTCCTCCTGCACCTCTGCATGACAGCCCATCCTGGCTCCTTGCTTTGCCCATCTTTGCCAGCCCTTGCCCTCACACCACAGCCCACCACCCTGTACCATCACACCAGCCCACCCCTCCCTCCATCTCCAGCCCAGCTGGAGTCTGGAGAGTATCATACCTTCCCTCAAGACATCTCTTTGCCAGGCTGAGGACTCCCAGGCTGTTCCTCAAACAGAAATTCCCCCAGCCCTACAGAACAAACCCAGAAAGTTGCCACTGTCACTGGGTGGATCATGTACCAGTGGAACACGGGCTGCAGGGATGTGGAGATTTCTTTGGGCTAGGAAGGGCCTAATTTCCAATTATTTTCTTGCCTCTTCCCCACATAACAGCCAGAGATGTTACAACTGCTAGGCAAGAGCCTTCCCTCCTCCTTTGCTGGAGCCAGGCAAGATATTCATCAGCATCCCCAGTTCATTACACAGGCCCTCCTCTTCTCTTTATGTAAACACCCAAGCCTCTTTCTGCTCCTCATCATACTTAAAAGCTCTGAACTTCCACTAAATAATTATCTTCACTGGGGGGAGAGGAGCAGCACTTTACATATCAAAGGGCTGCTTTGGAGGGATTTACAATAATTTAAGATGAAGTGGTAAATATTCTATTCACTCCAGTTCATCTCCAGTAATAATTATAATCCTATTACCAAGGTCCCAAGAAAGTGATTGCATTATCATCTAGCGAGCATCTATGTGGATTTCTTGGAGGGGTGGGATGGGGGAGGCCATAGACAAGTAAAGAAGGAAAAGCAACAAAAGATGCAATTGCCAGCACCTCCCTTCCCCCAGCAGGATTTGGGCTCCATTGTCCCGATGCTTCAATAGTGCTTTGCTCTGAAAATGAGAGCTTTTGAGCGCAGCAAGGGGGTGGGGCTGAAATGAGCATCTTATTCCTCTCGGTCCCCCCCGGTGCCGACAAAGAGCGCCCGGTGCTGCTCCTGCGGCCCCGGGCCGGCGGTAGCGCCGCAATTAAAAGCTAATTGCTGTTCATGGGTGAGTTCTTCAGAATATCGCCCAGCATCACCGGGCTGCGCTGCCCACCGCTCGAGTCATGTGAGATTACTCTAATCTGTCTCCATTTCCCCCAAAAAGGACAAAAAGACTGGTTTTGTTTAAAAGCAGAGCGGGGAGGGGGAAGTCCTGTGAAACTCATGATTTAAGGGGGGAAAAAAAACCCCTAAACTCAGCAGGAAACATGACTGAGCTAACTGGCAAACTGGGACTAAAGACCCTTCATCAGCAGATCGCAGCGCCAACTGTCTACGCCAAAGTGTGTTTTATTCCTGCCCCTCCTGCACCCCGCTGGAGTGTTTAACTGGAATTTATCCCTGCAGGAGTGCCTCAGTGGCACCAGTGTAATCCTCTCCCCTCTCTCCTGGCACCTGGAGGCCACCGGAGTGAGTCCCCAGCACCTCGGCTCTGCTCACCTGCTCCAGAGCTGGTTACTGCCACGGTGCCCAAGAGTTTATTGCAAAGAAGCAGAATCATCTTTCTCAATAAATTAAACAGACAACAGCCTGCAAGTGAGGAAAGAAGAAGAATTTCAGGCATCTGGAGAGATTTCAGTGCTTACAACACATTCCTGGTAAAAAATAAATTCTCTGGACTACCTCTGACTCTTACTCTTTTGCAACCAGAAAGACCAGCAACTTCTCCTTCCTCAGAAATCTATAGTCTCCAGTTAACATTGTGTGTACTAACCTCCTACTACACAAAGATTTGATAGATCCACTTATGGACTGATGGCAAGGCAAAGCTCTGCTCTGGAAGCCTCTTGGAGAGTGCTGGTTCAACACATCCTTGTGCCAGAGATGTGAATTATTGAACTCAGCTTTACTGAGGTAGCACTCATGGGAAGCTGAAACCCATACCTGGACTGGCTCAGCACCTGCAAGCAGAGAATATCTCTGTCCGGAATAAAATAGCAAAGTAAAAGAGTCAGGGTCTGGAGTTATTGGCTTAATTGTGGAAAGAAATAAGAGACAAAACCCCCATAGCCCTCACAAGGCTTTTGCTAGCTCAGAGTAGGCCTGAGCAAAAGAAGCCTGGCTTGGAAGAGGCTTCAGATAAAGAGATCATAGCAGTGGGATATCCAAAACACATCCATGGTACCCGGGTGACAGGAGGGTCTCCTGCAGCAGAGGATAACAGTGGGACTAACACAGTCCACACTAACACAGAGACTCTGATCCCAGGGGTTGGCTTCAGCTCCATCAGGAGAACACCTGGGCTGTCCCCACAGGTCCCAGGCAAAGCCCACTCCCTGCTGCCAGCTCTTCCCACTCAGCAGCTGCTCAGCCACGCCCAAGAGGAGCAGTGCCCACTGCTCACACCACCGCCCCTTCCCTCTCACCCCTTCCCTGCCACCAAGGCTCAGGCACAACCACCAGAGTGGCAGGAGCCCCAGCCAGTGCTGGTGCTGTGTTCAGCCACCGAGTGCACAGCCCCAGACAGCTCCCACACCCACCAATTTGCTCTCTTAATTGTAGCAGCGGCACTAATCCTCTCAAAGATGTTAAACTACCTCAGGCACTGCTCCTCACTGATCTTCAAGACATCTCTCCTCCTCCTAGATGTTGGGAAAACGCTTCTTTGCAGCAAAGAGAGCAATATCATTGGGTTAAGCCCCAGAGATGTGAGAATGTGGGATTCGGGGGAGGAAGGCAGAAGTGGGTGTTGAGACACACAGAGCTGGCACTGCAGAAAGGGTACAGCCTGCTGGCTGGCTGCTGCTGTCCCAGGAGCACCGGGTGGTTCAGCAAATAGGTGCCCAAACCAAGGGCACAACTCACCCAAGGGTCGAACTGCACTGCACATGGAGCAGAACATCCTCCTGGCTCATCCCACCTAGGACACCACAGCACCCTGGGGCTCCTGCCCCTGCCTAGGGCACCAGGAGGTATTCCTAACCAGGCAGCCCTCAGGAGGTTATCCCACCAGCCTCATCCCTATAGTTCCTCTCTTCCAGGCCCTGCTCCAGCATCTGTTATGCCATACACTGGTGGGGGACAGCCCAGCAGGCAGAGTACACCTCGAATTGGACCCAAAGAACACATCTGGTCTGACCAAGGCAGGGGGTACGATCACATCATGTACGGGGCCATCACCTGTGTGGCAGCAACACGCTGCCACAGTGACTCTGCAGCCATGCTGCAACAGCAGAGTTTAGCAGTTTCCCAGGAAATGGGTCAGTGCAAGAGAAGCAACCCCTGGTTAGGGCCATTCTAGGGTGGGGGTCCATGACAGTTAAATGAATACAGATTTTTAGGGCACACACTCATAATTAACTTTCTGGTTAAGTAACCATGCAGTGACCGTGGCAGCAGCCTCTCTCCAGCCACCAAAAGCAGCTGAATATGCATGGCCAACCCTGGTCCTCCAAAGCTGACACTCAAACACCTGACAAATTCCTCCCCAGGAGAGGAACTTCCCAGGCTCTACTCTCCTCTAGGGCACTGTCAAGCCACCACAAGTCACCTGCTCCAACTCTGCTGGAAGGTGAGAAAAAAAGAAAACCCAACCCACATAGCAAAGAGCCAACCCCAAAGGAAAGGCTGCACAAGTCAACAGCCACTGAACAAAAGTGACCCAGCAAGGTACAGGTAGGACCATGTTCCCCTAATGCCATGCTCATAAATCACAGCCCTGCTGAGAGGTCCTTTGTGTTTTCCCCAACACAGAAACAAATGCCCTAATCCGTGTGCCTGCACGGGCAGGTAACGAGTCACTCTGATAATGCTGCCCTTTGTTAAACACCCACGAGAGTGGCCCAGCGTTTGCACAGGGAGGACTTTGTTTGCCACCCTGACACACATTTCTCCTAATCGAGCCCAGCCTTCCTGCTCTGGGGCTTTACAGCCACGGTAAGAGAAAAAAGCCTCCTGATAAACTTTGGAGCCCCTTTCTGCCCTGAGCAACACCCCAGCTCTCAGCCCTCAGATCATAACTAATGTGGGGAGTATCCCCAGTGATTTGTCTGCCCTGGGGTAAGACCTGCCAAAGTGGGGCTTCAACCACTGTGCTGAACCAGAGCCCCGAAAGGGGACTGGTGGCAGCTCTGCTCCTGCTCCTGTTCCTCACCATGGGCATAACCAAGCACGGAGGTGAGCAGGGACACTTCTTTATTCACTTTATTCACTTCCCTCTGCGCACAGACAGCCCCTGGAACATCTTCCATGTGACATCTGAGCCAGAGCCCACCAGCTCCTCCACAGCATGTGGGAAGGGATCTCTCAGGGTAGCCAGGACAGGCTCAAAACAGAACTTCAGACACATTTACATCTACAGTTCTTCAAAAGAGCCATGTAGGATCTCCAGGAATCCACTTTCCACGCCTAAAGGGACCCTATGGACATCCAGCATCGCCTGAACAGCAGAGACCTTCGAAACAACAGCTCAGAAAACAGCCAGCTTTCCATTTTCATGATGAAAAAAGAAAGGTGTATTTTTTTCTGCCCTTTCTGATCATGTATACATGTTTCACAGGCCAAGTGATGCTGACAAGGGGCTGCCAAACCTCAGCTGCACGACTCCACCCACCCCTGCAGCAACACCCAAACCAGCCAGGAAACTGGGCAGCACTGAGGCTTCTCCTCAACTTTGTAAAGGGAAGGGGATGCCCCTCTGACCATCAGAGGACCTTCCCAGTGGCCAGTAAGGGCAGGGAAGAACAAACCCATCAGAGGAACACCAGCTACACAGGAAGGTGCTCAATGAAGCAAGCATGCCCTGTACTCACCAGCTGCACATTACCCTCAGCATCTCAGAGTGGGTCAAGAATTTAAAATTGGTTTAGACTTTATTCCCAGCTGAGCCACCTAATTAAGTTCTGAAAGTCTCCTCCTTCCTTCTCAGAAGGGAGGGGTGGCACCAAGCACAACCTGAACCATCAGTAATCCGGGCACTGGCCTGGTCAGCGTGACCCTCACGGGGATGAGCTAAATTTGCCACCCACTGGAACAAAAGGCCTGGCAAATTAATACACCAGTGATCCTCTCAGTACTGATCCCTCAATGCATTTTAACACAAATGGGATTGTCACCTCATTTGGTAATGGATTTGTGATTTGCACTCATAAAGGAGTGGCACTGCAAGTTAAGATCTCTCCAGGGTAAACAGACCAGGGCACTGAGATATTTGTCCAGAATCAGAATTTTTCCCACCAGCATCTCTAGTCAGGCCAGGATGGACCTCTTGACTCTCCCCTCCCTTTGACACCTCACATCAAACATCAAAGACAGAAAACAAAATTAATTTCCAGGACAAAACCCAGCAAGCCCATTGGGGCAATTGAGCTACAGGTTTGTGGTGCCATCACATCCCAAGGTGAGTCCCCAGTGATGCTGCAGGACTCAGGGTAGAGCAGAAGGAACCAAACCAGTCTTGGGAACGAGAGAAATTCCCAGTGAAGAAGGGAGACAGGCTCCAATTAGGGAAACATGAAGGAGCAGGTCTGTCTGGAGACTGCCTTCCTGTCCCAGTCATTACCTGGGATCATGACGTGGCCATAAACAGTCAATGAAATCCAGTCAAGAGCTCTTTAAAGAGCAGGCTCAGCTGGTGGAGATGCTCTGCTGCAAGTACAACAGATGCAAAGCACTGCTTCTCATTAAAGAGGTATTCACATAATTAGAGACTTCACATGGCCATACCAATGACTTGATCTAGTCCAGAGCACTCAGGCAGTATTTAAGAGGGCTCTCCTTGCCTGCTTCCCACTTCTGACCGCTGGGGTTGTCTTTGTGTGTAACCCAGCCACCCCATCACACCCCACACGCTGCCATGGCAGGTCCATGACTATGGTGACAACCAGGAGGGACCTTATGCAGCAGAACTACACGTGTCAAAGTCCATCAGCAACCTTCAGCATCCCACCCTGCTCTCATCCAGAGCCCATTTCCTCCCAGAGCCAGCCATGGGGCTGAATTATCCCCAAGTCCTTCAAGCCCTTCCACATAAAGAGCAGCATGGGCCAGTCTGCCAAGGCCTTGGAGCACAACCCAAGTGAAATGACTTTTCCCTGAACACTGAGGACTCTGAATGACAGCTATTGTTATTCAGATGAAACCAAGTGTCAGATTAACAAATCAATGGGCATAAGAGATATAAAATGGGTGACCACTGAAGCCTTTCAAATACCCAAACATATGGATGAACCAAATGTGAATTGTAATTGACTCACCCACACCTTTGATCTCTACACCCTTGGGTTCTGAAAGAGACAGCCCAGCCCCCTCTCACCCGCGCTGAACTGATTCGGGATTCCATTGTGAGCCTCACAAAGTCTTTTCTCTCTGCCTGCATCCCCTGGATGTAGATCCAGCCTTGTGCTCAGAAAGCGAGAAAAGCCAGCTCTGCCTTGGAGAGCCAGGGAGCTGGAGAAGGACAACCTGCACTACCCAAATGCAGCCTCTCACACGGAGTTTTAGGGCCTGGGCATCTCCTCCACCAGTCCTCACCCCTGGTGGTGGCCTCAGCCACCTGGACATGCACGGGCAGGTGGCCTGGGAAGCAGCAGCAGAGGCTCCAGAGCGAGTATGGGCAGTGATGATGCTCATTTCCCTACTGCTCCTGAAGCTGAACATAGGGACTCTTTGGTTTTCCAAGGATTTCCCCATGCAAAACCAAGGATCAGACTTTGCTGATGAGTTCACGGCATGCACATGCCCCTGCTGCAAAACCTGGGCTGATCTGGAAGTGCTGGAAGCTGCTCTGCTCTTCTCCAACTGCTTCAACAGCACATAATCACCTTAGGCTTGATTAAGAAACCAGATTTTAATTTTTCCCCAAGGTGTTTCTGCAGCTACATTGAAAGTAATACAGAGTTTAAATAAATGTTATCTCCAAACTTTTACTTTTGGAGTTTGAAGACAGTTTTGACCAGTTTTAGATAGATGCATGAGAAAATAAATTCTAGAGCATTATCGATTTTGATACCATACAAACGTCAGGTCCCCAGGAGCCACAAGTCAAGCAGTTGCTTGGGTTTAGTTTCAAGCCTCATTACAAACTTAAGGTGCTGTAGTTCCTCCAGGAAACCCAGCCCAGCTTATTCTTCCCCCTCCACTCTGCAAACCCCACACAAAAGTGCCTTCAGGGAGGTTTTGAGACCCACACTGAAGCTTCCCCGTGACCACGATGGGGAACAAACTGTGCAGCTCAGCTCTTGCTATACCAAGTCTCAAAGCAACAAGAGCTTTGGAACGCCTGTTGCTGAAGGCAAACCCCAGCAGCTATTCCCAGCACGGGGCTATTCCCAGCAGCAGGCTCCACCACCGAGTAAAGCAACCCACACTGGCAGGGCAGAGACCGGCGTGTGCCCCGTCCTCCAGCACCGGGGGAGTGGGTTTGGTGGGGGCACTGGGTGAGGCAGAGAATTCCTCGAGCAGGCAGTGCTGTCCCCATCATTTCTGGGCTCTGACCCAGCTGTGCAGCTGCTTAACCCAACTGGTGAGCCCTGCTGGGACAGCCGAGCCTGCGACAACTGCAGGGCTCACCCGCAGAGGAGCCCAGCAAGAGGAAGACTGCGGGGAGGAAGGTGAAGAGGAAACTCCTGGGCTCTTAATCTGCTTCGGGACCACGTGAGCTTTCTGTTTATATATAGCCTAATTAATTATTTCACACTGCATTTAGCAGTTTGACCTTGCAATCATCTCTGGGGGAGGCAGCAGTGGCGGAGCAGCCGGCCAGGGCTCCGGTGTGCACCGAGACTCGCGGGGCTGGCGGCGCGTCCGGCTGTCCGGCCTGTCCTCGCCAGCCTCGGGAGCAGGCAGCAGCTCCCAGCAAACCCAGCTTGAAACCCTAACCTGCTATTCCACTTCTGCTTTGGCAAGGCTGATATCTTCTCCCAAGGCTTCCTTGCCTGCTCAACGCCCGCTGTTAGCTATTCCCTCTGCTTTTCCAAATGCCATGCAGACAGCCCAAAGCTCACTGGTTACCAGACCAGCCCAAGAGGGAAATTAAACGGGGAGGAAAAAAATGTTACAAGCTTTGTGCTAAGTTGCAACAAGTTCAGGGGGTTCACTGGGAAAAAGGAAGGAGATGGGCATTACTAAGCATGTCCTGGAGAAGGGGCAATGCCCAGTCTGCCTGGCTCTCTGCAGCTCACTTTGGTTTGTCCAGCCATAGTAAAGTCAGGACAGGAGCCCAGGGATGCTCACAGACACCCAGACATCTACCACTGCCCCACTGGTCCCAGGTGAGACCTTCATGAGAATCCCCCATCCCAACCCATTGTGGAAGATGGAAACTGCCCAGCACCTGGGGGACTGGCTCTGACCTGGCACAATTCACTAAATGTGGCACCAGAGGTGTGTGCAGGGGGTTCAGAGCAGAGGCACAGCACCTCAGTGTCAGGCACCACGTTTGCTCCAACACACAGGGCACAGCACAGTCATGGGGTCCTCTGCAATTCACTTTTGGCAACAGCATTTCCAGCCCTGTGTACAAACCAGCCGAGGACTGTGTACAGCGTGTACAGCCACTCCGGGACCGAAGAGCTGGGACACACCTCCTGTTTACTCCAACAACCTCCTGATTTCCTTCCAAGTCTAACACACCTTTAGAAAAAAAAACAAACTGAAGGCATGCCAAAGCTGCAGGCCTTGCCAGTTTTTAAACAAATATTTAATAGCTCGGTGAAGCAGCAAAGCAGTTTAGGAGGAAGACGCTGGGGTTTCGTCCTCCCCCTAGTGACAGGAGGATCCCTGCTCCGAGCCCGCTCTGCCGCAGCCCCCAGCCCCATCCAAACCAAAAACACCTCTGCAGCTTCACCCAGCACGGTGCTTTGTTCACATCCAGCTGTCCTTTCACCAAATGAGCACTTTTCCAAAGATTTCCTATGCCTCTCCATGCCCCTCACCCGCACATCAAGTTTTAAGTTTTCAAGCTTGAAGATTTTCAAGCTTGAAGATTTTCAAGCTTTAAGGTAAGTTTGTGTTTGATAATGGAGAGAGGCTGAGAGCTCTGGGCTTTCATATAATGCTTGACAAGCTGCTTTATTGAATTTACTAATTGCAAAGGATTTTGGCTTCTGTGGGGACACTTTCTGCACTCAATCACACAGATACACACTGAGGGTCTGACCCTGGAGCCCTTCCCCAGGAAGAGTTTCGGACTGCATTAAACACAGTCATTTTAGGGGACCTGGTTCAGTCTCTGCCACCACACGCTGCTGAAGAGTCATCTCCTCATCAGAGCCAACTTCCCATGTGAAAAAGTGTATTTTTGAAAGGGAATTGGTGGTTTTACTCCAGCCATGCTCATACTGTTGGACCATGTTTGTGACAACGCAGGATTTGGCGTTGCGTTCAGTTTCAGGAAGGATCTATAAAATATACACATCCACCTATAATGTTGTACATTGGCATATAAAATGTAAGCCCGTGCACAATTCTCCCTCTCTTCTGGAAGAGCTGCCTGCTGCACTGCCAGGAATGCAGAGGCTGTGCCAGTTCCAGGGAGAGATTACAACTGCTCACTTTTATTATAAACCAGCCACTTCGGGGGATTCACAGAAATCCCCAGCACCACCAGCAGAGAGGACTAGCCAAATTACAGCTCTGACCTAGGGAATTTTAGCACCACAAGACTCACAAGAAGGCCAGGACAAGGGAGAACGGCCCCCAGCAGCACAGGGATAGCAAATCCAGGCTCTGTGGGTGACGCTGTACAAGCCACACCGAGGGCAGGGTCAGTCATGGGGCCCTGCATCACAGACAGGCTGCAAATTAAATTCTGGGTCAGACCTGCTGCCAAACAGAGCCACGACTCCCTTGATGCCAGGGCTAGGTCATGCCATCCCCGTGTAGGGATGTTCTTCCTCCCTCCCTTTTCTGTAGGGAGAGGAGGAGAAAACAAAACTGCTGTAGAAGCAGGCTAGTTCCAGGGCGTTTCCAAGGAGGCTAACACAGATGTAAAGCATTTAGCAGAACCTGGAATTACTTTTCTCTAAATAAAGCTCCCCTAGCCACCACGTGGCAGAGCACTGCCATGCTCACGTATCTTGACAGAATAATATAAAAAATTGAATTATTCGTTTACTAGAAATCAGTGCGATATCTTCTGCTAGCAGCACTTGTACACCTATTTTCTGCTAACATCCCCACCAACATCCTCTAAAGGCCCAAATACCCAAGTTTCTGGTCCTCTCTGAATGATTCCTGTGGCCGCAGAGTGGGAAGAAAGGTCAGGAAGCCAAACCAGCCAGCTCACAGCTCCCACAAGTTCCTCCTCACCTCTGCACCTTCCCGGTACAAGGGCACCAGATGCCAAATCACCACCACTGAGTTTATTTTCCTCCTCCTTCAGTGCTGTTCCAAAGAGGAAAACCACCATGGGGAACACAGCATGGTATCAGGAGAGCTGTCTTCTTTGGATCACTTTTATGAATGGACCAAAGTCTACTGCACATCACAGCCAAGCAGTCCCTGCCCTCCCCAGGTGGGGACAGAGGGACTGTGCTCCTGACCTCCATTTCTTCCCCTCATCTGACCCATGGCACAATGTGATGCCCTTCCCTACTTGTCTCTGGGCACCTTCCAGCTGCCTCCAGACTGGGAGCGACTCCCTGAAGGCAAAGTTACAGCACCAGTAAATTCCTGTCCTGAATTTATTCCACCTTTCCTCTGAGCCTGCTGATAATCAATATGTTTCATCACAGGACCCCTTGTTTCCATTAAGAAGGCCAAGATAAGGTCCATTTACTCCACTGCCTTCTGGCTGCTGCTGGGCCCAGCACGTTTAAAAAGCACACGGTGTTTCTCACCAGCTAATTAAACACACAGCGAGCTGCTGAAAGACCTGGAATTGCAACGGCGTGGGCAAGGCCCGGTACAGTCATCAGCAGCAAGTCAGGACCCAGCACAGCACTTAGTCACTTCACACAAACCCAGGGAGAAGCCTCTCCAGCCCCTCCTCACACACCACATGGTGACAACAGGTAGCAGGCGATAGCCCCTGACCCGCTAATTACCCCACTGAGACAACGTGCCCTGCTATTTGTTGTTCTTTGAGCCCATATGTTACCCATCCCACACAGCACTGGCCCATTCATTATCCCCTGAACCCATTGATCACCCACAGTCACGCCACCAGAAGACAAGAATCCCATGCTGAATGATCACTGAATTAGACTTCTTCCTAGTTGGGATGGATAAATAGCCCCAAAGCCAGGCTCAAGCGAACAGAGCAGCTCCGCAAGAGAGCCCTGAATGTAGGACAATCCCAAAATCGGGCAGATTGGAAATACAGCTCCAAAGAAGAGTGGTTTGGGTAGAGTTTTTACAGCCACTGCACCCAGAGCTTGCTGGATGCTTCTAAAACAAAGCCTTGCCTGGAAGTGCCTTGAGATATCCAACGTTCGGTGTGTGTTACAGACACCTGCCATGGCCCACTTGGGAAGAAAAAAACAACAAATCCCAAAGCCAGAGCCGAGGCCATGGTTTTTCATTCCCATCATTTTCATGCCGAGGAGCACAGTGCTCCCCGGCGCGCTCACACGATCAGCCAGGCAGATCCACCATCCGCATCCGTCACCCCCAACGCTTGGTCAACTTGGAAAAGTTCAGCAGCTCGACAGGTGAGGCCATGAAACCCGATCACAGCAGACAATGTCGTCCCCCCCAGCGTCGTGCTGGGAAGAACTTGTCACGTGCGTCATATCGGGCAACATGCTTGAAACAGAGCAGTGCACTGAAACCCCAGCAACACGAATAATCTTTGCCATCTGTTTGAACAACTCAACCCTCCTCAGATCTAAAGGAATGATCCCATGCAAATACAAGGGCCTTGCTGACTGATTACAGCAGCCCAACCCTTTTTTTTTGGGGCTATTTTCCCCCCAGTGTTGCACAGGGGCTCAGGACTCGTTGTGGGGAGCCGTCACCATGGCCAAGGGGGCACTGAACACTCTGAACATTCTGAGGGGACCACTAAAAGTCCCCACTTGCTCAAGCACAGCACAATGCAAGGCCAATAGTTGAGTTTTAAAATTTTTTTCACAACAAGAAAAGAAAAACCTCCATACCAAAATGGTTTGGCAAAAGAAAAACCTCCATACCAAAATGGTTTGGCAAAACCTTCCCAGAGAACGCAACTGTCCTTTAGGAGATGCTTGTTCCAACCCAGCACAACTCACAGGAATGCACTGGAGGAACTGGTCTTTGCTCAGATGCAGGCATTTGCACCCAAAGTCCAGCTGGGAGAATGAGAACTGTTCCCAAACTCCTTGGGGCCAACAAACCTTGTGACACTCAGCAGAAACCAACACGTTGAGTTTTGCAAGCACCCGGTTCTGTCCACGCTGCCGGGTCCCTGCCCCGCCAGAGGGGTTATTAAGCAGCAGGTATTAAACCCTCACTAAAGCTGAGATTACAGAGAATGGCCAAAATTGCCTTGCTCAAGATTTGGTTCACCAGGGCTTTCACCCCAAACTTTTAACCATCATTTCCTTATTCTTCCCTTGCTCCCAGCCTGGCCTGTTGCAAGCACCAGCTCACACCCCCACGCATTCCTTGGGGAAAAAAGGAGGCTTGTGGGGGAACATAAAAAAAAAAAAAAAAGGAAATTTCTCCTGATTCAGGAATTGCTGTCAAGCAGCACTTTACATATTAAGGTCCAAGCAATTTGGGAGTCTAAGAAATGTTTGAAAGAGTTTGTCACATCCCACCAGAGCACAGGGCCTGATCCTGCTGATCCAAACCACCCAGTCTCAGCAGGAGAATGAATTAAGGCAACTTTGCAGTAGTGGGAAGACAAAGCACCAGCATTTTAAGAGTTTTCCATAAGAAAAAAGCACGAGAGGTCTCCCTGGTGCCTTGCTGGAGGCAGAGGAGCTCAGTCTAGCCGTGCTGTCGCAGTTACAGCCGGCACAGCCACAGCACAGGGGTTCCTAGCAGAGAGCTACAGACTGGAAATATAAATCAGTGATGTTGAGTGGGGCTGGCAACGCCCAGCCCAAGGCAGGAGGGACTGGGTATTACAGCCCACTGGGCTGAGAATAATAAAAAAAAGAAAAAACCCAAAACACGAAACACTAACGATACGATCTATTTTTCTTACGTTAATTATAGAACAACAGGCTTTCAAGTCCCTAGGACATTTCAAAATGCATCACTGTTGAATCAAATGAAGAAAATAACAAAGGAAATTCAACAAGTGATTTTCTAGGCTTGCAAGAAATACTCCTTTCCTCCCCACCAAGCTCTAGAGAAAACCCCAAGGAGAACAACGACGTCCCCGCAGGCTGCTCGGCCAGACACACACACAGGCTGTGGAGCTGAACTGCTGCAAAAAGGCAACTTCTCTACTATCCAAAAACTCAAGGCACTACTTAAAATTACTTTGCAGTAGTGGTTGGATCCCGTTTCTCCTCTGTCATGGTACGTATTTTCAGTAGAAGCAGTTAACATGCTGTATTCATTGCTGGGGGGAAACGCTGCAGTGTGTACACAGAAGTTATTTTCACTAAATTCTAGTTATCTCGCTATCAAAAAAATTTTCCTGTTTCCCCTCTGCTTTTCAGGAATGGTAGTCAGCACCACTTGATGCTGTTCTGCCTTCTACACACAGGAAACAAACCAACAGATTTCATTTCACTTGAGAGAAAATGAAGCAAGGAACAAGTTTGTGTACCCCCTTTAAAAGTTATTTTCCATAGATGAAAACTTCTGACAAAGATAAGTGGTTCATATAAATATGATTAATCACAAACACCCTTCAGAATAAGAATTCATCGAGCTGAACAAGTAAATTTGTGATGCCTCTGCAGCTGAAAATCTGAAAAGGCAGATTTTGGATGGCAGGAACAACTTAAATAAACAAAAACTCCTACGAGATATGAACAATTTTAGACAGTTGGCTAAAATACACTTTTAATGAGATATGGGTCAAAAATTGCACCTTCATCTTTCCAAGCCAGGCAATTGGATTTACACTGCACTCGGGGGGCTGAGGGCACACGAACTCCCCCAGTTCCAAAGTTCAGTCGATTGAGCAAAAGCTTCTGAAAAACAGAGACGAGGCTTGCCCAGCTCACTGCGCTGGGCTGGCACCACGGACCTTTTATGGCATCTTTAATCCAATTTTATTGGACTGTTAACAAGAAAATACAAACACATCTCCTTATTGAGACTAAGATAATAAATAAATGCCTCATTAGGGCTGGGAGAAATAAGCATGTTCTTGAGGAGTGCTGAGAAGCCAAGATTCACTGAAGTCAGCAAAAGTCTGGAATTACTACCATATAGGATCTGACTTCTAACGCCAAAATCTATAGCAACAAAATTCTGCATCTAATCCTAATTAAGTTGGAAATAATGCACAATATACAACTTGTCTGTTGGTTTTCATCCTCCCCCAAGTATTTTACATTATTTAGCCCCCCCTAATTGACCCAGGTCCCAGTCCCACGGGCAGTCAGACACACTCCCATCCTCAGGGTGAATCACACACGACTGATTTCAAGACTCCCAGCATCACTTACGCTTCCTGCTTGAGATCATCACCATTCAGACCTCAAGATTGGTTGTATTTCAGCTAAAACAGACCTTTTGCAAAAATACCAATGAAAAACCACAGTGTGTTTGCAGGGATGGGGCCCACAATTCAACAGCTGATAAGGTGAAACTTTATGAAGTTAAACACAACTTTGATACCTGTTCTCCAAATTTAAAAATAAAGTGTATCCTTTAAATATTGACTTTCACCCACTACATCTGGGATAACAGATGAACGCAATCATAACCATTATTCTCTCCTTCTCCCCTTCCACCTCTTACTTGTAAAAGATTAATCAACCATTTTATGGTCTAATTTAGGTGCCTAATTAAAAACAGAGTTCAACACATACAACACCATTTTGCTAATAAATCCTGACAGGTCTCCTGCTCTGTTATACGCAAGTTCTCCTTCAAAATGCGAGGTTAATACTTTTTTAAACTCAGCTGAATTTGTGAAGGTTTCATTTGGGCTGCTGTGGGACGACACGCTCTACAGCCTCCGCCAAAATGACAGAATTTCCTAAAACGAAAACAGCTTCCAAAAATTACTTCCTCCTCATCAGATCTTATCCCGCACTCATTTCACTAACTGCTGAGGGATGGCAACATTAAAAAAAGAGACATAAACCTAATCGGACTTGCCGGGTGGGAGTTTCAAGACTACAAAGCGCTTACAATTCGTAACTTCACAGCTCCCATCTAGCTTCAAAGTTCCCATCTCTGCTCCTTTAGCATTCCTGTAAACACTCGCTAGAAAGACATATTCAAAATGCTGTCGATAAAGGAGCTTCAATCGGAAAAGGATGTAGAAGGCACGGAAAGGCGGCTCGCCCCGCGCTCGGTGCCGACCGCGCTTCTCCTCCGCACCCACGGCCGCCGAGCCCACCCGCACCGACACCCCGCACCCATCCTCGCCAAACCCCTTACAGCCACCTTCATCCTTACAGGAGGCCAGCCAGAAATCTGTCATTTTCTCCCAGCCCAGAGGGTTCGTCCCGGTCCCGACGCTCCCGTTACCCGGCGCTCCCGCCCGCTCCCGCGGCCCCCGGGCCGTCCAGCAGCTCCCGATAGGAACGCGGGGTGGGAGAAAGTTAACGGGGACGGACCGCAGGGAGCCAGCGAGGAAGTTTTATCCGGAACGCGGAGCTGCCGCCTGCCAGTCCCGGCTGCGGCCGCGCTCCCGGAATGGGTCAAAACCCCTCCAAAGGCGTCAAAAAACTCTCAAACGGGTCAATTCCTCCCAAACGGGTAAACCCCCACCCCCTAAAAAAAAAAAGAAAAAAAAGGAGAAAAAGAGAAAACGGGTCAAATCCCGCTCCAGTGGGTAGGGAAAAGAAAAAAAAAAAATATCAAAAGCCAAACGGGTCAAGAAAACCCCAAATACGCGGTCGCTGAGCGCACCGCCAGCCAGCCCGTGCCGAGCCGGGGAACACACCAGTCATCCCTCAGCGACACCCCGAGCCGCAGGAAAAATAAGCGCTCCAGCAAAAGCCCTGCGAAGCACAGCGGAGTAAGAATGTTTAAAAACATTAAATTCACTTTTAACCTTTATATAAAGATTAAATACTGCTTGGCTCGCGTAAAACCTGCAGACGCCCCGCCGCCGCCTGGGCTAACGGGGAGCGCAAGTTGCGCTGGGTTTACGATATTTTTCGGGGCTGTTCTTTCGGGGCAGCATTTAGCGGAACATTCGCTCCTCGGCCCCGGGCGCTCCCCAGCCCGCTCCGGAGCCCGGGGCGGCCGCACCCCCGCACCGGGGGGACCCCGCTCGGCCCCGTCCCGCCCCGGCCCGTCCCGTACCTGTACCAGGCGAGTCCCCGCTCGTAGTTGCGGTCGAAGAAGTGGGGCTCGGCGCCGACGGCGCGCACGTCGGGGTGCACCCGCAGGAACTCCAGCAGCGCCCGCGTCCCCCCCTTCTTCACGCCGATGATGATGGCCTGCGGCAGCCGCTTGGTGCCGGAGCCGTTGAAGAAGCTGGAGATGGGGCTGCCGGCGTCGGGCG
>VZRZ01002162.1:753894-811519 GCA_013398175.1 Climacteris rufus | reverse complement strand
TATAAAAGCTGTGTCTCTTCCCAAAAAAAAAAAAAAAAAAAAAAAAAAAAAAAAAAAAAAAAAATCCCCTAACATCTCCCAGACTTTCTCAGCAGCAAAAATCTTGATTTTTCTCCTTTCTCAGAAAACAAAAGATGGGTGTCTGTGCCAGACACTTTGCACATGAGCTTCGAGTGCTGTGTGTCCAATCCTGCCCCCGGAGAAGGTGGGTGCTGGAGCCTGTCCTGCCTGGCTGGGAGCTCTGCGCTCCCCTGGCACCACGGGCTGGTCTCTACACACCCCACCCGCAGGGATGACTCTTTCCCTCTTCCCCCTGCCTGCTTTTTGGATGAGGAAGATGGGCAAGATGTCCTGAGTGGTCCCAGGTAGGGACAGTTTGGTCGGTGTGGGAGATCAGATCCCTGCTGTTTCCAACTGCCCAGGGCAATTCCCCAAAGTTTGTGTTTCCCTTGAAGGACAGAGAGTCCAGCTGCAGCTGCAGTTCCAAAGGGCACAAGCAATGTGTGTTACAGCACATATTCCATGAAAAAAATGTACCAAAGAGAATCTGTAATTACAACAGAAAGTGTTAAAAAGGGGAGCAGGGGGCAGAAAGGACCTTGGGATGTACCTGGGACAGCAAAACCAGGGGGCAAACCTCAACCACCAAGCTGCCCTGGTCCCGAGGGCTGCCCATGCTTTGGAGACAAATGGAAACCTCCCTCTGGGTACCCCACTTGCTCAGTGGGCAAGACTGAGTCAGGTGTCCTAGAAAAATGGGAATACAGCATGAATTTAGAGCTGTTCCAGCCTTAGTGGTGAGGGCCAGGCACCCTCCCCTCCAGCACCCTTTTTTATGTGCTCTCCCAAAGCACAGGGGCTGTGGCAGCAGCTCCTCACCTGCTCCCCTGTACAGTCCATGCCCAGCACACTGAGAGCACCTCTGAGGAAAGGTCAGCAATGCTCACACAAGCATTTGGGAGTGTGACCCTTCAGGGACTGGGGGAAACACCCAGCACCTTCCCAGAACGGATAAATGCACCAGCCTGAGCCCGCTGCCAAATCGTCAGTTCTCGCTCCAAGGCCTGGGGGTGCCAGAACTGGTTAGGAGCAGTAGGAAAACATCTCCACATTGTGGGAAAACAGCTCGTTTTGCCAACCCTGTTCTGTGAAACAGATGAACTGTGCCTTTTGGAAACACTGGAAACTAAACCCCAGCCCGAGGCACTGACCCAGGCTGGAAAATCTTCAGCACAAAGAGGTGAAGTCTGGAAGCAGAAAAGCAGAGGTGACAGAGGATGGTGCCAGGCTTCTCAGCAGTGCCCAGCGACAGGACAAGAAGCAGTGGCCATAAACTAAAACACAAGAAGTTCCACCTCAGCATGAGGAAGAACTTTCCATGGAGGGTGGCAGAGCCCTAGAACAGCTGCCCAGGGAGTTGAGGAATCTCCCTCTCTGGAGACATCCCAAACCCACCTGGATGTGTTCTGTGTCACCTGCTCTGGGTGATGCTGCCTTGGCAGGGATTTGGACGAGATGATCTCCAGAGGCCCCTTCCAACCCCAGCTATTCTGGGATTCTGTGAACAGAAGGGTTTGGAAGGCAGCTCTGAATCTCCCCAGACCTCCCATTGGAGCCCTAGAAGCCTGTAGTGCATTTATTTCAGAGGGGACTAAAAAACACTGAGGGAATCACCCAGAAGGGCATAGTCTGAGGGATCTCATCGAGGAGGGTCCTCACCAATGACACTTCTGACCTCACAACTCAGTTGTGACCTTTGTCTCCAAACCAACCCCACGCTGTTTGGGAGATCATGAACATCAGAACCAAACTCTGACTTAGCTTGGGCAGGGCCAAGTGCTGGACAGGCACCCCCAGGGGACAAGCCCTGCCCTGCAGCACTGACCTTGCCACGACTGGAAGGAGAAATTGCAGCACCAAGAGGCAAGTAACTGACTCCAGGTCCCACGGCCAGCACACGTGGCATCCTGCATCCCATGAGCCCTCACCGGGGCTGCCTCTTCGCCTGCTCAAGAAATTCCATGACTCAAAATGCCATTGGGGACAGCCTGCAATGGAGCATCCAGAATTACCACCTCCAGCAGAGCTGCTTGCCATGAAACAGTGCTGATATCTCTGTTTCAATAGCAAAGCGTTCTGCAGACAGCCTGCATTTCCAAGGAAGAGGGAATATCTAATCACCTCTGGAGAGCAACCAGGACAACAAGCTTTCTATCTGTAATGATAATGATGTCTAACAGTATCACTCTGTTTCCACTCCTGCTCTCCTGGGATGTCAGAACTGAAGAGGACGTGTGTGTTTTGTGTAAACCTTGAAATGCTGTGGCCTGGCTGAGTGGGAAATGCTGCTGGAGCCAGGAAAGTGTGAATGTGTGACTCTGCTGGGGCAGATCATATCCGAGATTGATACAGGAAGTGAGAAAAAAAAGCCCAGTGGGGGAAATGAGAAGGAAAGCGCTGTGAGCACAGGGATTGGGTTTCTTCATTCATGCTTGAACAAAGAGCAGAGCCCCACTACTGCCTGCTGGGCTGGGATGCCCCCCTGGCAGGGGCACCAGGATGCCTGAGCTGCTGGGGTGCCACACACAGCTCACACAGGACCTGGGGATCCCTGCGAACCTGAGAGCTCAGGGCAACTCCCAGCCATGCAGCTCAGCCCCCCACACCGCCCTGCGAGGCCAGAGCTGTGCTCTGTGATCTGCTGAAGGTCAGGCACAGGAGGGATGAGAGGGGAGCCCGGTCTCTGCACCTCCTCAGAGCTTTACCCAGCACTCGCCTTGCAGGGCTGTCCAGAACAAGGGGCATGGGCAGAGACAGACGTGAGCTGTCCCTCCTCCACCAAGGAGAAGTATCTCCATCCCTATTTTACAGCTGGAGTGCATTTCTTCTACAGAGATCTGGAAAGAATGAAGATCTGCTGAGCCTCAGGGCTACTGTTTTATCCACAAAACCACAACAAAGGTTTAAAGTCCAAACAGACAAAACCCGGCCTCATCCTCTTGAGTCACTGGTTCTGATTCCTCCATGAGCTTCAGTCCAGGTTTCTGGTGGTGCAGGGCTCTCCTGTGACAGCAACACTGAGATGGGACTCTCCCAGCCACCAGCAGACCCAGGGCTAGGAGGAACACAGCACACCACTGCTATTTTTTCACTACCTCATAAAGAGCAGGTATTCCACGGCTGGGGGTTGGAACAAGATGGTCTTTAAGGTTCCTTCCAACCCAAACCATTCTGTGATTCTGCAGGACCAGTTCATGGGGAGTTCCAGAATAACCAGGATGCAGTGACAACACATATTCAAGTTATCCAAATGGGATAAGGAAAAAACAACATTGCACTTCCGTGCAGGAACTGCTGTTTCAGGTTCAAGGAGCCCTCAAAGACTCATGTTTGCACAGCCCAGCACAGAGAGGCAGGAAGCCCAGGTTTACCTCCTGTGCAAAGCCATCACAGCAAGGCACCTCATGCACCTCACCTGCCCCTTTCCCTGCAGGATTTGGGCAGCAGTACCAGCAGTGCTGGAGGGGAATGGCTGGCATCAGCCCTCCCTGGTGAGCCACAGGGACCACAAACACCCTTGCATGAGGGCAGGCAGTTCAGTTTTCACTTTCCATAGTGGCACCAGCAATATTGGACAGGGCACCCGAGGGCACCTACTGCAGTATCTGCCACCCAGGCTCTGGTCTGGCTGTTTCCAAAGCACATGCAACAGCAAAGCCTCCTCCAGGCAGTAAAAGGGCAGATGGCTTCATCCACACCTGACACATGGCCAGTGTGTAGCAGAGCAGAGAACTCTTTCTAGGTAAAGAAAGCTTTTCTTTTTTGTTTTTAAATAAGAAATTTAAGTGAGGTATAATGTTACATTTAAATCCCAGATCCACTGATTCTAAAGCCATGCCTTCTCTCCAGGCCAGACCCACCAAGTGTGGAGATGCTGGTGCAACCCAGTGACCTGCATTTTGCAGACATTCAGTGATGATTACAAAGCTCCTGTCTAGCCCTAAACCCCATGAATGTTACACATTTTGGCCCAAGAAATGAAGATGACTCTCTTCAGAACACAACCACAGGCATGTCCCTGGGACCTTTAATCAGAATGGAATTCCACAGGACAGCACCCAGGACTTGCAGGCCATCTGAAGCCCAGCTCTGTAATGACTTAGGAGAAAACCACAACTCTCCTGCTTCAGCACCACTTTCTGCCTCTGGGAGGAAAATCTGTTTTTTTGTGAGCCATCTGCTCTTTTCAGGTTCCTCTCCCACCTAAGGGTTGACCAAATTCTTTAGGTTCACACAAACCCTCTCCACTCAACATGCAATTTATTTTCAGTGTGCTGCTTGCACAATAAATCAGTATTTCACAAGCTGTCCTTGCTCTTGCAGTGGTCAAGAACATTGTTATTGTGAGAAGTGCCCCAAAACCATCAAATACCTCTGTAATTACCTGAACTGGACCAGAGTTTCAACAAGAAGAGAATAGTTTAAAACAGAGCTGGAGCATTCATCTCTTTTTGGACAGTATGCACTTTATTACAGAGAAGACTTCATTTTAAAAACAAGTTCAGGAGTTGCACAGTTTCCCAACAGTTCCACAGAGTCGCCCACAGTAACTCGAGCACAGTGGAGTCCTCAGACAGTGAGGGAGCTCCATCCTGTCCCCTGCAGCCACCCAAGTCACCAAATGCTGCAGCCAATTATTTAAGAGCCATGGGAACAGGTGGCCCTGCTCCTGTGAGCACCTCTGCCCGCACAGCAGAGGTTAAACCGTGTCAGTCCTGATTCCCACCAGACCAGGAGCGGGCTGGGATCCTGAGAGCAGCCCGGGAAGGTTTTGTGTCAGCGTGGTACACCTGTGGTGGCAGATTTGTGACGTTTCCTGAAGGGCTTTCCTTGGGATCAAGCCCCAGACAGTGTCTCCCATTCCAGGTATTGCTGTATCTTTGGATCAGTGCTCATCCTGCTGCCCAGTCCCTCTCCACATGGGAAAGAAATCTTGGCATGAAAACACATCAAGTCGTAACAGGCACCACCACAATAAACTATCACCGTCTCTGTCTGCCCTGGATGCTGCTGTGTTTGGGAGCATCCCAGCAGGTCACAGCCAGCTCCAGGCAGCGTAAGGGTGAGCCACAACCCTGCAGCAGGATCACAAACATGTTAGACTGTGACCAGAAATGTCCTTCAGCATAGCAGTTAACAGGGATAATGCACTTTCCAAGGGAGACCATCCACAATAATTGCTTTGGAGAGACACTGGCTGCATCAGCAAGTGAACATTGTATTAGATCAAAATCCCCAGCCTTTTTTCTGTAAAATGTTTCCTTACCTATTAATCACCCCAAAATGAAGCCTTTCTGAGCCACCACCCACAGTGTGACATTAAATACAGCTCAAGCTCTTGATGCCAGTCCAGAGCTTGTCTAAGGACTCCGAGACTGAATGGGCTGGCACAAGACTCATTAACATGGGAAGCCTTACAACCACCCAACTCTGGGATCTGCTTCTCACCTCCTCCACCTTTCACAGCCTCTCTGCCACAAACAGTAATGGTGATTTTTACCAACTGAAGATCTGACACACAGGGCTCAAACTCTAATGACGTAAAACCAGAGGGGAGTCAGAAGTTCCCTGTGGCAGAAATACAGTAGTGTATCCAGTGTGTCCAAGGGATATGCTACAGGAGAGCTGTTTAAATCATGTGTTGTGCTGAAAGAGTTTTCTTCACTCCTTTAGCACCGTGCCGGATGTATGAGAGCTAAAATCTACTGAGGTGAATGGGAAGCTTGGGAAGAGCAGCTGATTGAGAAAAGCCCCTGAAATCAAGGGTTTTGGTGCAATACCAGTGCAGGGATGGCACAGACTGAGACAGGAAGAGTTCACCCTCTCATGTGCCTGAAAGTTTAAATTAAAGGAAAGGGTGCTTGGTGAGCAGGGTGAGAAATCATTCATTGGTCGCTTCCTGATGGCTTGGCCAAGGCTGCCAGTGCTGGCGGCGGCACGTGTGCGCATGTGACTTCCTAACTTCACTAACTCAACTACCCATGAGGACAGAGACCACGACTCAGGGGGCTTTGGAAGGCCATCCCAAAGTGATGTGCTTCTGGCATAGGCTAAATTATAATCTGTGATGAGTTAAGGGGCCTGAGGCCCCGAATGCTTTAAGCTCTCCTGACTTCCCTTTCAAAAGAAAAGAGACAATTATCGCATAAAGTGGTCGCTAGGCACAAATGATTCTTCTTCAAACAGATTCCCACAGGATTCCCCCTTGCAATCACTAAAATATACTACCTGATGTGTCACGATGACAACAGGTATTGACATTTAAGGCAATCTAATTTCCATAGCCCTCTCACGACTTTCCCCCAGCAGATCGCCTTTGTCTTCCTTCTCCAGGACCGATTTCTTGCAGGTGAACATGACGAGCAGCAGCAGTGGCAAGTGCCACAGGCTGCAGAAGAAGAGCTTCCTGGAGCTGCTGCGGTCGGCGTCCCTGTAGAAGCGAAACCCGAGGTAGGAGATGTAGAGGTTGATGGGGAGCGAGATGAGGGGGAAAGTCCAGGTGGTGATGCCCAGGACAGGAGCCAGCGCCGAGAGTCCAATTAAGGCCAAGCAGTGACGCAGAGCCACGCGCCTGCAGAGCCCCGGGTGCGTGACAGACATCATGCAGTACCCTCCTCGCGAGTAATCCTCCCGCAGGCCCCAGCTCAGGGCGTTGAAGTGAGGGAACTGCCAGGAGTAGAGGATCCCTCCTAAGAGCAGAGCACCTGCAGTGGGAGAGAGAGCAGAGCGTTAGAGGGTCCCTGCAGGAAGTGCCACACACAGACCTCAGCTGTCATGGCGTGTTTGTCACCCCTGTGACACCTGTGACACCACTCTGTGCAGGGACACGGCAGCCCCGTGACACAAGGAACCTCTGGTTCTCATGGCATTCACACGGGGCTGAGCGTGGTGGTTTGTCTGGTTTTGGAGCATTTAATTTGAAAAGTGTTTCAGCAAGTCACTTCCTTCTAAAGAACTACAGCTAATTGGTTCCTGCACCAACCGTCTCTACCTGAGGGAATATTGGTGGGAATGAAGCAAAGTTGGGCAAGAGACTGTTTTCCTGGGAGCCTCTAGATTCTACTCTCAGGTTCCTGAGCTGCTGTGCCCAGAGGAGAAAAAAGCCAGAGAGCAGAGCAGTGTCACACCGACCAGACACAGGGAGCCCTGCCCAGCGACAGAGGAAAAGGAGGACAAGCTGCTGCTCCTGAGACCTGGGGAAACACCACACCCGGGTAGGCTGGAGCACGGCCAAGCCCTCTGTCTGCCCACTGTGTGAGGGAGGGAACTGCTGCCGGCACGGGACAAGCTCCATCATGGACCTGGGCAGGGGCCAGAACGGGCAGGAGCTGTTAATGAACTAATGGGGGATGCAGAACTTACTCCTTCAAACCAACTGCAGAAACTTCTCAGCAGTTTGATCAACTCTATTCACACCAATTAACCACTTTTACATTTAAAAAGGAGCTAGGGAAGCACCACATTTCCACAGCTCTCCCTGGGACACAGTACAGGGCTTAGTGAGGCAGAAGCAGCTCATGTGTGAGCCTCCAGGAGGCCCTCAGACTGAACTCCCTTCACTAATTTTGTCTGAAGACACAAAAAATCCCCCAAGGCTGTTGCACATTATGAGCATTCCTGGATTTTCCTTTTGTTTCCCCAGCTCCCAAATGCTCTCCTCTGGCATTAACACTTTCCTTGCATCTCCCTGCCTCCCTGAGCTCATTCTCTATGGAAACTTCTCCAACTGGAGCCATGAGTCTAGCATTTTCTTAATGACCTGAAAGAAAAACAGTAACACTTATCTGTGAACAGGTTAGGGTATTTAAATTCTTCCCCAAACTCTCACTTCTTCCCCAGCAAGTCAAAGCAAGCCCAAGTCACTGTGTCCTCTGAACAACTTCATGTTCACATGTCCTCTCCATCTGTTCCCTGGGGCTCTGAATGCCTAGTTCTTGTCTCCAACAGCACAACTCACACTGCTGCTCTTGTGCAAAGAACAATAACCTCAGTTTGCGAAATTGCCTTTCTTTTCCTCTATCTTATCACCAGTGAAGGAACCCTCCATTAGACTTCATGCAGGTTTCCAGTGGCTTATAAAGCCAGTAGTGGTATAAAAGACCCATTGATTTTTTAAATGAGTAACAAATACTCCTTGAGGTGAGTATGTACCTCTGGAAGTTGATTACATGAAGCACAGAGACAGACACAAATACCTTGGGTGTGCAGCTTTCAGAACAGCATTGTCTGCCACAAATTCCAGGTGATTTCATGGAATCACAGAGTGGTTTGGGTTGGAAGGGACCTTAAAATTCATCTCATTCCACACCCTGCCCAGGTTGCTCCAAGCCCCAAACAACCTGGCCTTGGACACTTCCAGGGATGGGGCAGCCACAGCTTCTCTGGGCACCCTGTGCCAGGGCCTCCCCACCCTCATATGGAAAAATTTCTTCCCAATATCCCACCTAACCCTGCCCTCTGGCAGTGGGAAGCCATTCCCCCTTGTGATTCCAGGTCCTTGTAAATCATGTCTCTCCATGTTTCTTTTAGGCCCCTTCTGGTACTGGAAAGCCACAATTAGGTCACTTCACTTCCTGGTCTATGGCTCAAAATGCTTCAAATCCAGCTATTCAATTCTTCTGAAGTCAACTTTTCAGATGGGGATGCCAGCACCTTTTCTAAATTGGAACCTTTTAAGACAGTTGAAAATGGTGTACCCCAAAATTATCAATAATTTCAGAATATCATGGCAAGAAAAGTCGTTTTGGCCCTAACAAAACAGTATTTTATTCAGTTCTGCTGAAACCTGAGGGAGCAGCTCTGCTGAAATGAACCAAAATGACACTTACTGAAGGAGCAGCTCTCCCTACTCCAGGAGAAACAAAGGGGGAAATGTTATTGTCATAAGTCACTCTTTAGCTCCTTCCTGTTCTTGTAAAACACATTACCAGAGGCAAGATCCTGAATGTGATACACCTAAGAGAGCAGTACTTTGCAAGTATCACATCTGAAGTGCTTTAGAGACACTAGCTTGTCATTGTTCAGAACTTAGGGAAAGGTAAGCTATAATTATCCATCAGCTGAGGAGACTCAAGGAGATGGAGCCAGGGCCCAAGACTTGGAGCAGAGGCTGTCCCTGCTTCCCACGGCTCCAGACCTATGTCCATGTCCCTGTGTTTCGGCTCTAACACGGGTTTTGCTTGTTCATTTTTTAAATGGTGTGTGCAGCCAAGCTCAAAACACACCCTAAACCTCAAACATACAAAGCCCTTTAACAGTTCCCCAACTATGACACCATTAAAAAAAAGTCATCTGGAGAAACTTTTAAACACAAACAGACCAACTAAACTACTCGAGGCTGGATTCCCATTTACAAAGCTCTGGTTTTTACATGCAAGCCTTTGGAATTTAATTACTTTGATTACATTACAGCCATTGAGATAATTGATATTTTACAGAGAAGCTGAACAGTGAAACAATTTAATAGCCCATTATGAGGACTTTGACTGACCCGATCTTTTTGTTCAGTTCCCATGTGCTGGGACATCCTGTAATTTCCTCGGCCCAGGCGGAGATTGTCGGGTTGTCAGAGATTTTTAAGTGTCACGTAAGACTGATGATTTGCAAAGCACAGCACATGGTACAGTACAATTCAGCATCAAATGAGCTCACAGTAGGAATCCTGTGAGCCCAGAGTAGACACTGTAATACTCATTAATTACGAGATGAATGTTAACTATGTCATAATTAAGTCAGCAGTGTTTTTAAGCAGTATTACAGCGAGACAAACTCTCGAGACTAACCTAGTTCCAAACAGCTGAGTCTACTCTGCAGCCTCTGTGCAGATCCCAACAGTTTGGGAACTCAGCTTAATCACTGCAAATCTCCCTTTTCTCTACAGAGTTTATAATTAAGTGAGCACCAGATGAGGTTGTTCCCAACTGGGACATGTGGACCCTGCGCAGGGTTCCAAAAGCAAAGCTGGTGGTGGAAGCAGAGTCACTGCCTGGGCAGCAGGAGACAGCCAGGGACACCCAGCCAGCACCCAGGGACACCCTGGGAAGCTCAGGGACACCCAGGGACACCCAGCCAGCACCCAGGGACACCCTGGGAAGCTCAGGGACAGCCAGGGACACCCAGCCAGCACCCAGGGACACCCTGGGAAGCTCAGGGACACCCAGGGACACCCAGCACCTCGGGGTCTCTTGGCTCCTCCACAGCTGGTGCAAATCTGAGCACAGGCAGACTGACAGGAACTCAGATCTCTCACCTTTTCTGCAACAGTTCGTGAATTGTAGGACCACAAGTACCTGGCTGGCTCATGGACAGACCAAACCCCTTGGCCTTTTTGGCCAAATCTTTAATTGCTGCAATTGAGCACATTTATGAACAATTCTTCTCTCCAAGTGTGAGAACCTGGGATGGATGCAGCAGACACTTAGAAATCCTGACAACTTGTCAGATGAGTCCTGCTTGATTTTGGAAAAAAATGAAGTCAATTAAGGCAAACATGGCCCAAGTCTCCAGAATTTTTTCACTCTTGTGTGCAAGACAGGAATAAATATTACCTTCCTGAGTTCCTACTCTTTAATCACTTTGCACTGGCTTAAATCATCTCAAAAGTTCCAGGATTGAAGAGAACCAGGTAGGTCCTAAAGTACCCATGGAGCTCAAGATAAATAACAGGTTTTATCATTCCTCATGAGTTTTAAGGTTAAGCTATTATTTCTTTTCTTAAATTCTTCTTTGTGATGTATTTAAATAGTAATAGACCTCCTTTTTAATAAACAAGAACAAGCTGAGATTTTTATTTTATTTTAATATCTAAGATAAAGCCAAAATGTCAACTGGCATTGAAGAAGGCAGAAAATGGTTCTTTCTTTCTGTAAATATATTTTTATCTAGTGAAATACCAAAACTTTAGAAATTGCACTTTTCCTAAAACAAACTGGACACTAAATTCCACAGTCATTCAGAAACAACTTGGATGTTTTATGGTTCAATAAATTTGGGTAAGGTTTAGAAACAATTGTGAGATGAGACTTCCAAAAGCAACTAGTGACTTTGGGTTTGCAAACTGCAGCAGCTGACAGTCTAATTTTCAGAATTACAAGAGCAAGAAGCACTCCCCTCTGAAGTTCTGCTCTTTACAGTGTCAAGAAGGCCATGGGGTTCTAAATCTTGATTGAAATGTCATAGTTTGTCCCTTCTAGAGCAATTTATGATGATCTCATTTGCTGGATGGTCCAAATCTCAGGTGAGAGAGCAACGTCAGTGCAGGAGCCCAGTCCTTGGTCTACGGCAGACCAAGCCCTTGGGTAGGAAGAGCCCCTAAGAGCAGGAGACTGGAATATGGTTTTGAGGGTGTAAGTCCTTGCAGGCCATGAACTCTGATCACTGGTTAAGACCTGGAGAGGAGAGCAGAGCATTCAGGCAGCAACAGCTCCTTGTCCTGCCCACCCTGGGCTCGCACTGACGTCAATGATACAGCAATTAAAAGCTCCAGACCCAAATGCCAGTTCCCCAAATTTCCTATGTCCCATAAAGGATACAGAGTGTTCAAGTACGTACAACATCTACTCAAGAAAGAGTGAGTACATGCAGCTGCTGAGTTACCAGTGCCAACATAACTCTTTCTGAGCACGCTGAGCAACCTGAGGACTGCAAACCTACTTTCTCATCCACTGAAGGGCAGAAATAATGTCTGACTTCTGCTTGACTGTCTCGTGCTGAGGATGCCACTCTCTTAAGCAATGATTTGAAATATGCTTCTTTCATGCTGGCAATACCTTTCATCATCAAAGAGCTCTATACCTGTTCAGTTGGCACACGGAGCCACAGTGACAGTTTCACCCACAGATGAATTATTTCTGTCTGCCTTAAACGAAGCACAACAGTTTGGGATGGTCCAATTGAAACTCTCAAAAAAATTCCTGAAGACAAGTTTCTCCAGGGAAGAAAAGGACTTGAGCTACAAGAGGGCACAGGCTGAGTGCAGCTTGTGTTGGTGGGAGCTCCAGACTTGGGAGCAGGGCCAGCTGGAGCCCAACCAGCCTGGGCAGGCAGGTGAACATGGGCCTGTCCACACAAGTCACCACAAACGTGTTCCAGATCTACAGGGACTGCCTTATCAACACAGTGTTCCTGAAAACACACTGCAGAGGAACAATGTGTGCTCTCTTCTTGTCCTTCTCACTGTTCTGCAGACAACACACGGTGCCTTCCCTCTGCACAGGGTTCTGCAAACCTCTCGGATCATGTTCAGGCTCCACACAGGACAAACACCTATTCACTCCATCAATAAAACAAAAGAAATAAGGAAGGGGGAGCTAACCTGTAGCATCAGCTCAAGAACAGACTCGCTCCCTCTGTCTTTGCTTTGGTGCTGCATATGTATAACTGGGAAGTGGCCAACCAAGCATTAAAATAAACATGGAATAGTTAAATATCAGCTCCAAAACAGATGTTGAAATCTTACTGCATTTCCCAAAGCTGGTGTTTACTGCCTTGGCAACCTAAGAATGCTGTTTTGCTTAAAGCACAATTTTAGTAATTCTTCTGCCTTGAATAATGTGAAGGAATTTTAAAATTACTTCCAGATCTCGGTAGCTCTGACTTATGAGAGGAAAGCACCGGCCTTTTGTCTCTAGGAAACGGGTATGAGTTTGGCTGCTGTCAGGAGGGGAAGGCTTTGGCAGTGTAAGCTCAGCCTCTTAATGGATCGTAGTCAGGAAACAACCACACACCGTTTTACTTGATAGCGCGCAACTGGCTCTCTTCCCTTAAAAGATGTTGAACAAATTACTCCTCTTTAATCCAGACAAGGTAGATTAGAGCTGAGAGACTTGACTTGGTCCAGCTGTATCCACCTGCTTGTGAGCACCCGCGCTGTCTCAGGCTGCATTTTCCACCTTTTCTACAAGGAATTTTAACGCAACCAGTCCAAAACTCCTCACGGTAGTCCTACATGAGTTTTACAGGATGTTACACTCATAGGAAATATACAGGATACACCCCCAAAACCTTTATTTTCTATCTTTTGTTTTGTGCTCATTCACAAATTTAACACAGTAGTCCTCCCTGGAGATTTCTAACTATGAGCAATTATGGGGGTAAAGAAAAAGATTTTGAAGTCTTGTCAAAGCCTTGTTGCCCGCTGCAAGTTCAATGTAATGTTAAAGGATTATTTGGGGGAGTTGGTACAAAGATTCAGAGTGGTTTGGAGAGTCATGGCCAGAACGCACTGTGGTGTCCTGGTCCATAAGGATTGGCTTGTTCAGATCTTGGTTGCATTTTCTGTTTGTGAAGCAGAGCTGGAAGATGCAATCATTACTGCCTGTGCTTCTGCCTGGAAAATGATTGTTAAATCAACTGACCTCCAGTTACAAGTGTTCAAGATACTGTCCTGATACCATCCCTCCTGAGGAGAAATGTTACAAACTACTTAATTCTTCTCACTGTCTTCAGAATTAGGGACAGGACATCCTAATTTGCCATTATGAAGCCTTCTCAAGTCAAACACAAAGACACAAACACAAATTACCTAGTCCCTAACCTTAACCAAATCGATGCAATTCCCCTCTACTTTGCCCACATTAGCAAGACAACAACCGGCACTTCTGCTTCCACTGGCAAACAAAAGCAGAAGCAACTGCTTGTGCTGGATGCCACGGGAGCAGCAAAGCAGCCTTGAGAGGGAAAAAGGGAAAGTATCACTCCTAAGGCTCCACACAAGGTCCCTGGGCTGGGACAATGGCCCGGCTGTCAGCGTGGGCTGCGCGGCCCGGCCGCATTGTGGCCCTCCAAGGTTACACCGTCATGGAAACCAAGGGCGAGGAGGAGAGCACTGCAAAACTCAAAAGCTTCATGGTCAGGGGTTTCAATAGCTGTTTCTTTTGAAGGATGGCACAAAAGGCCCGTGGAACAGGAGCGTCTCGGGGCTGCGATAGACTCCTCTGCGGCAGCACTGAAAGGGAAGGGGATGTTGGCCGTGTGTTTGGCTTGTCTGCAAAACAAAAGGATGATCCTCAGTGTCCACCAGGAATAGGAAATGAAGTTGGCTGTGGGGTTTTTCACCTCGAGGGAGTGTTCTGGTCTCTGCCTTTAACAGCAGAAAGCCAGATGTCCTCAGGTATGCTCACCACACGGAGAAAAGCTGCGTGTGCATGGATACACACAGGCATGCACACTTCTTGTGAGACACACAACAGGTTACTGCAGCCAAAAGCCTCACAGGGAAACACCTTTCATTACACAGGCAAGGCTGAGAAAAACAACAACGCCATACATAACTCTCCTTAGCTAACCCCAGCAGCAGATGCCATAAAAGAAGAGCCTGTGGGGTAAGATGAAAATACAGTCTTGTGCAAATATGTTTAGGAAACTTACCAAAGGATCAGACTCGGCAGAGGATTGCAAACCTGGAGGTTTTGCAACCTGGCTCCTTGTCATCCAGCTCTTCCAGGCTCTGGCGAGGCTCCCACTAGCCCGAGGGTGGGAGTCCCTCCTGCAGACCCCTCTGTCCTGATTTCCCTGTGGGTGTTGTGCCTCACAGCCGGGGGCATGGGGCTGTCACACAGCCCATCTCCTCCCCGTGCCCCATCAGACACGCACGGGGTAGAGAACCAGGCAAGGGCACGCTGCCTGTGAACTCGTGGGGTCGGTCCCCAGGTGCCCCAGCAGTGGAACTGCCATTTCTTTTGTCTCTTATGAAGATGGAAAGGGAGAAAAAAATAGCCCACTGGCTTTTGTCCTAAATTCAGACCAGCTGCTCACTAGTATTGTCCCTCTGCCTCATTTTTTACAGTTTTTAGCCCCACAAAGCACACTCCTGGGCCCCCAGCTCCAATTCTCATATGTCAGTGACATGAATATCTCTGTTTCCTCTGGAACAGACCACAAATTCTGCTGTCTTTCATCTGGGAAGTGAAACCCTGAAAAGCTGAGTTTACCAGTGGGAGTTTATAGGCAGAGCCTCCTCTGCTCTGGCGGCAGGACGCTGGAGCTGCCCCGCTCGGGCGGCTGGCTCCCAGACCTGCTCCCACATCAAGGGGCTTTGAGAGCTCCAAGTGCTTAACTGCAAGGGACACAAAGATCTCCAAGCTTATTTTGCATGCAATTAAGCTGTTGTTTTGCTCTCCCTCCTCCTGGCAGACAAGTGCTACACCAGGGAAGGTATGAGAGACTCCAGCCATTGACAGGTTGGGCACAGGCCCCCCTCTTTCCTATTCTCCTTTTTTTGTTACTGAAACCATCCATCTGCCAAATGTCACTTGCTGATAAGAACTGCCCATTTTTAAATCCCCTTTTGTAAATAGATGTTGGCTGACATAATTAATGTCTACCATACAACACAATTTGAATTACAAAGTAAAGGCAATTTAAAAATCAGCCTCCACATGATTACAATTGATACTGAGTCTATAAATTCCATAGCCCCAGGAATTATTCAAATTTCTGAAAATGAAGGAAAATCAGTACAAGATGTCTTTCAGGGAAACGAGACCAGAAGTGGAGCATCTGAGATAAACTAAACAGTCTCTTGAGATAAACATTCTTTGGTGCAGTAATACCTATGGCTCCTGGGCCACCAGGGCTCTGCAATGTCTGCCACACTGTCAGGGCCCTTATCTGCTCTGCCACCGCCACCTACTCAGAATAAATCCCCTTAGCTGATAAGCACATTAGGCTGAGGAGCCCTGCTTGTCACTTCCATCTCACTGGGTGGTTTGTATGAACTCTGTGGCACCACATTGCTCCGTTTCGCTCTGTGACACCGATCCCGCTCACGGGCGGGACCCAGCCTGCAGCGCCTGAGCACAGCACGGTCGCTGGAAGAAGAGAAAAAGTTCTTGTGCCCCCAACAAGGGACTGCTGGAGCAAGTCCAAAGGAGCCCACAAAGTTAATAAGAGGTCTGGAGCATCTTCCCTCAGGGGACAGACTGAGAGAATTGGGGCTGTTCACCCTGGAGAAGAGAAGGTTGTGTTGAGACCTTACAGCACCTTCCAGGATCTGAAGGGTCTACAAGGAAGCTGGAGAAGGACTCTGCATCAGGAACTGGTGTGACAGGACAAGGGGGAATGGGTTCAAACTGAGAGAGGGGAAATTTAGATTAAATATTAGGAAAAAATTCTTCCCTGTGAGGGTGGAGAGGCCCTGGCACAGGTTGCCCAGAGAAGCTGTGGCTGCCCCATCCCTGGAAGTTTTCATGGCCAGGCTGGACAGGGCTTGGAACAACCTGGGATAGTGGAAGGTGTCCCTGCCCATGGCAGGAGGTGGAATGACAATTTATAAGGTCCCTTCCAACCCAACCTGTTCTATGATTCTATGAAAATGTGTAAGGCAAAATATGGGCTGTGGTATTTCAAGAGGTTTACTCCAGATTCAGTTTTTCTGTTAACTAGAAACTACAAGTTTAAATGGACATTAGTCTGGGGAGAAGGAACAGCAGCACAAGGGTAATTTAAAGCATGTACACGCTGTGCCTCTTACATGCCAAAATAAACAGCTCTGTTTCTTCCTAAGGATCCCTGTGCACAAGCTCAGCAGCACTGTGGCACAGCCAGGAGCTCTCCTGTGTGTGGATCCCGTGCAGGAGGAGGATCTGGCACAGAGCAGGACACACTGCCAAGTCTGACCTCTCTTCCTGTCTCTCTGCTATCACTTAAGGCTTTAAGTGAATTTCATTATTTTCCTGCTAGTCCTTCCCTTGTAAAATAATTTGAGGGTGCCTTGAATTACTAGAAAAACAATTCTCTTCAGAAACAAATAGTCCCACGAAGGAACAATGAAATCTGCTTTCAAGGAAGCAAACGTGTTACTGCAAATCACAGGCTGGCAGTTAAGTTCTGCATAAATACCCCAGATACATGGCAGTGATATCTATGTGATAAATTACATTTATCACACACTTCTGACCATCTCACCTGCACTCACTCCCTCAGCGAGGAAATGTTAACATTCCCGATCTTTCATCAGTTTCAAACAGCTGCCATTAAAAAAACACAAAACCCCCCAAACCCACAACAAAGAATTCCACATCTTTCCAGAGATAACCTTATCTTTTGCTTTTGAAATGGGAGGTTTTCCCTAAATGACATTGGCACAAAATCCAGGGTTGGGGGTAGGATGTTCTATCAGCCTTAAGAGCATATAATTAAAGTTACCTATTGGGGCAGAAATGGAAGCAAACATTCCTGGGAATTACCACGAGATCTGCCAAACATGTACAGTGTAAGGAATTGCTCAGAGGGTGGGGAGGCCCTGGCACAGGGTGCCCAGAGAAGCTGTGGCTGCCCCATCCCTGGAAGGGTCCAAGGCCAGGTTGTTTGGGGCTTGCAGCAACATGGGAGAGTGGAAGGTGTCCCTGCCCATGGCAGGGGGTTGGAACAAGATGGTCCTTACAGTTCCTTATGAACTCAAATCATTCCCTGTTTCTATGATTTTTCTATAAACTACAGCGTTTGCATCACTGGAAATAGGAGGGTCCCAGATTTCTATCTGCAAATATGTAATATTAGTTTCTTGTGCAAGAAACTGCCAAGGTCTTTGAGACAAAGTCATAAACAAAATGAGGACAAATTAAAACAAGGGTGGTCCAGTCTTAGGTACTTTGTTATCAGCTCTGGAACTGGACACAAGGAACCATCTCCACCTCTCTCAAATGACAAAACGATCTCACAGCATCCGTGTCATGAACTCCTGGAGGGAGCAGGCACGGCTGTCTGAGGGCACCACACAACAGTTTAACACTTGGCTCCCCCCGCAAATGGTAATGAAAGGGCAACACTTAAATACTGTTTTCCCTGCAACCAGCAACATGTACAACAATGTGGCTGCTGTGAGAAGATTACAAGGAGAGAAAATCCACAGGAAAATGTAAACTCAAAAAAACACCACTTAAGCGGTGAGAACCTTCCTTCTCATTAGTTTCCTGCCTCCCTTCCTTCACATTCCTCTTTGTTATCGAATAAAATGATCTTTTTTTTTTTTTTTTAAACGAGGTGCAAATGCATTTTCACACCTCTACCTAAAACTAGGTTAAGTCTCCACACTAATTGCACATTATTAATGAGTTCAACAACTGAGACCAGGCTGGTTAGGGAAGGGCCGTAGGTCTGCACGTTGTGTTTGGATGCACATGGATGCATTCCTGTATTCTGCATGGATACAATGCTGACAGGGACTGAACTCTCTTATTTGCAAAAGCAGCATGTTTAACACTGAAAATCATAGTCTACAATGCCATCTATTTCTTCTAGTTATTTCTTTTCTCTGTGAAAGTGTTTGTAAGGTTTATGGGTTTGTTGGTTTCTTTTTTCATTTAATACTGAAATGCACTAAAATATTACAGTCCAGTCCCTGTTTTCAGGACTCTCCCCAGGTGTGCTTCATTACAAACACCAGTATCAGCTCAATAACATTTCTTCCTCTATTAAACAAGCTGCCCAGGCCTCCCTGACACAGACTGGGAAAGTGACTGTGAAAAGTTTTAGCCAGAACACACTGGTTATGCACCAGATTATCATGTTCTGACAAAGTCTGCTTGGGTGGCTTAAAGTTATCATCTTCCACTGCTGGCATCATTGCCAGGGATCATCCCCTCCACGGCAGAGCTGGCACAGGGACACATAACCACATTTTAGCTGTAAATTAGAGAGGAAGAGCTTACTTGGGCACCAGTGGGGCTCCCTGCTGCCCTCCCTGATCCTGCACAGGGACAGCTTTGCTCTTTGCGAAATAGTTCTCAAAGAGCAAGTTGACAAATTAATGATAATGACAGTACCAGTTTAATGTGCTGGGCTTTCACTGCAGCCTCTACAGCAAGGGCTTTCAGAGAGATGCAGCTCTGCACTCCAGCTCCTCCAGGCTGGACTGTGCAGGTGAAGCACAGGCACGTGAGAGTCATCCTGGGACACCAACTGTGCAATGAAGTGGGAAAACCAACACAGAAATCCCTACATAATGTTACATCCAAGGTCTAAGCATCTGCAGCCACAATGATAAGGGTCTTAAAAATAAGTATTTTGTGTTTTTATCTAATTCTACAGAATCATAGAATCATTAAGGTTGGAAAGTCCTTTAAGATCAAGTCCATCCATCACCCCAGCACCCCCACCACGTTCACCATTACACCACATCCTCAAGTACCACATCCACACGTTTTTTGAACACTTCCAGAGATTGTGACTCCAGCACTGCCCTGGGCAGCCTGTTCCAATCCCTGACCACACTTTTTGTGAAGGAATATTTTCCTTAATATCCAGTCCAAACTTCCCCTTGGCACAACCTGAGGCTGCTTCCTCTCATCCTGTCCCTTGTTCCCTGGGAGCCAGAGCCTGACTTCCCCCTGGCTGCCCCCTTCTGTCAGCGAATTGTGGAGAACAAGAAGGTCCCCCCGAGACTCCTTTGCTCCAGGCTGAGCCTCCCAGCTCTCCCATCTGCTCTGGACCCTTTCCCAGCTCCATTCCCTTCCCCAGACACACTCCAGCCCCTCAATGCCTTTTTTGCCATGTTCCCTCTTCTCTTCTGAAGTACAGAGCTGCTAAGGATGTCTGTTATGCAGTCCTTAAGACACTATACATACTCTCACATATCATTTTTAGTAACTAGCTACTATTCTAAGTAACTTTTAGAGGAGCAAATGTTTGTATAGAAGCAGCACACATTGAAAAAAACCCCACAACACCTTCCATCCTAGCTGTGGGTTAGACCTGTATGGGAACATGTGGACACAAAGCCAACTCAGACCAACTTTTATTAGGAAGTGCATAAAGAGGAGAATTCGCACAAATTCTGATAATTTCTGGTTAAAAGCCTTGCTGTTGAAAGTATTATTCAAGACTTAAATATGCCCCCCGTGGGATGAGTGTGCACTAAACCAATTCTTAACAGACCTATTAATTGCACTTCATTAGTTGCTTCAGACTATAAGTTTGTGGAGCCACTTTGATTCTTAAGTTTCTAGCTGGCAGGAAAAACAAGCCCTGATTGTGTCAGAGTGGAGCTGCTGAAGAGATCAGTGTTTTACAAGGGATGTAAAAATGGTTCACAGTTACTAAAATAGAAATCTTCGTTTGCTTTTCAAGGAGGGGAAAGGAACATTTATAACTTAAAGTTTGGCAATGGGTAATTAAGAAATACACCAATAAATTAATCTTCTCAGGATATTTTCTGGCTTGTGGAAAGACAGTAAAACACATTTGGGAATTTTCCAGCTGAAAGCTCCTTGTAAGTTGGATCTTACTGGATATGGTTTTAATCCTGAACACGGTTTTAATCCTGAAATTATGTAACATTTTCTCCTATGTGAACACCAAAGATGCTATTTTCCTTCTAGATTTTTTTTTAAGATGGTCTAAACACATATTCAACAGGGCATGCTGCTTTATCAGCTCAAGTTTGCCCTGAAATGCCACAGTAAGGCGAATGTTACCAAAATTAGCTGCTTTTGAAGCCCTACCACAGGATCACAGAATAGTTTGGGTTGGACCTTCTGCCATGGGCAGGGACACCTTCAACTAAACCTGGCTGCTGCAAGCCCTGTCCAATCCGGCCTGGTTGGGTCAGCAAGCACAATGAACAACATTTCCTGCCTTTTGAGTGGGGTTTTTTAGTTATCCTGCCAAGCACTCATCCTGATGAAAGGCTTTTACACTCACCAGCATCCAGACTCCCGGTAGCCGCAGTCCAGCCCATGACGGGGGGAATGGCCCCGACCACAGCTCCCACCCAGGTGTTGGCAATGCTGATTCTCTTCAGGGGTGTGTAGCAGCACGTGTAGAGGAAGATGTTGAAGGCTCCCAGGGCCCCGGTGAGGGGGTTCACTCCCAGCGTGAGCAGCGCGACGCCCGGGACTCCGCAGGCGGCGGCGAAGCAGACGGCGAGCAGGGGGCTGTGGGGAGACACGGGGCACACACTGAGCAGCAGCTGGGCTCACAGAATATCCCTCTCCTTCTATGTCCTCCCAAAATTAAGATTGAATTTCTGTTGTTGTTTTACTCACCCATCCCAAATTTTCCTCTTTGAGCCCTCATCCTAACAAAAGCCTTTCTAATCTTGCTACAGCACTGCAATGCGGGTGATTCTTAATCTTGTGATCCCTGTGTTCACCAAATAAACCCAAGCTCTGCAACTGTTCTCCCTTATGGACAACTGCTGCTTTCAGCAGATCTTCCTTCTTCGTTTTAATACTTAATTTTAACCTCTGGAAAAAGCACTCAGGGTTTAGACCAAGTTAAAATGGTTGCAGTTTGTCAAACTTTTAACTGATTGCAGTTATCCAAGGTATCCTTCAAAATGCAACAGGGCTAGACACAAAATTAGGAAGCATTTATGAGGAAAAAAAGTACATTCAATCATTTTGATATTACATGAACAGGAATAAAGTATTTTTTGAATTTACTGAAAAAAGTCTGAATGTTCTACACCCCCATTTATCTGATGCACTGTACTGAGCAGGGCGAGCACACCAAAACAATGCTGGCAACAGAATCAAAACTGATTATCTTCTAAGTATGACTAGAATTAACTGAAGATATTTTAGATTTGGCCAAAAGCAGCAAACAACAGAGACACAAATTATTTTTGTGTCACATCTGTCACATCAGCTGAGAGCTCAAGGAAGGCTGGAAACTCCTATTAAAATCTGTCAGAAAGTGGCTGGAGCTATGTAAACTTCTGCTAATAAGTTCCACAATAAACATCCAAATAGAATGAACAAGGATCTTTTGTTTGGCTACCAAAACCACACTTGACAGGCAGCATGATGACACAACCCTAAGGAAGCTTTAGCTGTGACTCCTTGTGCCAGATCAATGTGTTTGCTGCTGGTGGAGACCTCCTCTTCTGTGCTTGTTCGAGGTGCTTGGTATAATGGGAAGAGAGAACTAAAAGCCTCTAAGAAATAATGTAGTGTGGGAGACCTCTGGAAGGAAGAAAAATGCCATTAAAGGAGCTGCAGTTAATAACCCATGTGGCTAAATACACACTTCATAGTTATCCATGTAAGACCAGAAAATATGTGTGCTTGCAACAGAGGTCTCTGCACGAAGTTTAGCTTTACACCTTTTGTCTAGTTGAAAACCATGCAGCCTTTGTGTTCTACAATCCACTGTGCCCTCTGGCCAAATCCTTAACCCTAAAATATGTGTTGCAAGCACTACTCCAACCCTCATAAGAAAAATTTGCTGGTGGGGATGAATTTTATGGGAGTTTTATCAGCAAAAAATTATACCTCTCAGATTTTGATATTTAAGACATTTGTTCGGCTAATGTAGTACAGAGATCCTAAATACCTGGAAGAACTAAAAGGAGCAAATCTTACGTTAAAGATCTGCCTTCAATTTAAATTAAATTGACTAAGTCATTTTATCCAGCTTTTCCAAACCCTCAACAGATTTTAGGTAAGGAAGCGAGCACAGAGCACATTTCTGTTCAGCATTACCAGCCATGGTGTTACCAACACGAGGAGCACAGAGAGGGTGTGTCATTGCCATGCACTGACAAAGAGATGTATAAAAGTTGAGGCTGTTTTCAGGAGAGGAGCCATACAGAGCTGTGCCCTCTGGTTCTGCAGCCTGTGGTGCCCTTTTGCAGAAAGGCAGCAAAACACAATCTGTCCTGCAAACAGTCCCAATACTCCAAATGCCAGAGTACTTCGTAGCTGTTGCCCTTCTGTAGTGAAAGCCTGACTGGGCATGGTTAAACAAATCTATCTTGACTGATTCTTGAATAAAATACAGTCAGACAGTAAACACCAGATGACACAATACTCACTCTCGAGGCGACAAAAGACCAGTGTGACCCTACGAGGCCGGGCTGCCCACGTCCGCCCCACGGGGCTCACAAACATAAATGAGGGCACAGTTTGATCTAATGCAACGAGCACTTTTCTCACTAATCAGGAGTGAAAACCTATCTGCGTGTCTCCAATTCACACAAACACGACACACCATGAGCAGGCACCAGAGCTCCAGCCTCTTCTCGGATGGGAAGGCAAAGGCTGGCAGAGTAAAGCCTTCCTCCATGGATAACCCTGTTTTGCCTCTCTCCCACATCACTTCCCTGCAGCACCGACAGCCCCCAGTGCCAGCCCTGATCCCAGGTGCCTGCTGCCTTAATTTCCAACCAATGGATCAGAAAAATACCTTTCAAAAATAAGGCTTTATCAAAAGGGAAGGGCGAAGTTTTGCAGCTGAGATCTTCAGAAGAGTTGTTGTGTTCCTGACGGATGAGAACACATTTTTGTTTCTCAGTTTCTTCCTTTTTGCCTCTTTAAGGGAAGTTCCTGGAGGCACAGCACATAGTCATAGAATCACAGAATGGTTTGGGTTGGGAGAGACATTAAAGCCCATCTTGTTCTAACCCCTCCTACAGGCAGGGACATCTTCCAGTGTCCCAGCTTGCTCCCCTTGTCCAACTGGCCTTGAACGCTTCCAGGGAAGGGGCAGCCACAACTCTGGGCCATCTGAGGCACTTTGATCAGTGTCTGTAATAGTCCAAATGCTCTCAGGGGTGGGCATCAAGTCAGTGGGGCTGTTCCTCATAAGCAGTTGAACTACTTTACCTTAGACATTCTGAAAGCATCACATTTTCTACTGCTCTCCAGTGTTTTCTCAACAAAGATGAGTAATTGTCTGACAAAGACCTGCTCCTAAAACTACAAGTGAGATTAGAAAGTCAAATTGTGATCTGATGACTCAGCTTTGTTATTTCTGCCTCTTAAATACTATTTGTCATCACAAAGACACTGCAGTCAGAAATCAGGACTTTGCTTTCATGGTGAAACATGAGGTAGAGGAGAATTCAACTTACTCTCATGTAAATGTTACATGTTTATAAGGTCTAGGAGAAGTATAAGCAACTCCTCACTGGGAAAAATGAAATACTGGAGGAAAACATAGATTTCAGTCACAGGTGATGCTCTTTCTGCTTCAGCGATGCTGAGGATTTTAAGACAAGGACGAGCCTGGGTTTAAATCACAGCAGTTTAAGGGGTATTCTGATTTCTGCTAGTTTATGTCTGCTAGGGACCAATGTGCACATCCATGCTCATGCTGTCTGACTCAGGTACACTGGGTGAGGTTCACTGATCTGATGCAAGCTCCATTGCCAGGCTGCCCATATCTCACTGAGGGACCATAGGAGACGTCAGCATCTCCTCCTGGAGCAGGAGAAAGGCTGTGACACTGAGCTGTCACTGGATTTACCCCACCACCTAATGGCCACACAGTTCCTCCCACTACAGCCTCACACCACCACACAGCTCACGTCAGCCTTGGGTAACCCAGTGCCAGGTAATTCTCACGTGGTGCTCAAAAGTGGCTGAGTGGTCTCTGCTGGTTTCCTTCATCCTTAAACCATCCCATGCAGTAAGTGCAGGCTGGTGACAGATGCCTGTACATACGCCTCATTTCACTTGGGCGTTCACGTATGCCGAGGGAATCGCTCCCATGGGAAAAAAAAGCAATGTTCCATTGGAAAATTGGCCAAGGAGCTAGCTCAGAAAGAAAACATCTTGAGTAAGAAACTAGGTTTTATGATGGATTCTTGGGAGGAGTTGGTTTCAGTTATTTGGCTGATTAAAATCAGGCTTTGGAAAAATACTACAAGTGCCAAATTTCAACTCTAAAATACCCAGTATGTCACCACACAGGGCACCTCCTAAAAGCAAACCAAAACCTGGTAGTTCTGCCTCATTCCTCTTCTCTCCTCCACTGAGAATGAATGTGCCAAAATCTGCCTAATAAAAGTGCTAAAAGACATCCACCTTCAGCTAAAAGCTTTTGAGAACTTCAGCTTGACTAGTGAATAACCAAACTTTACCTGATCTAAAGAAAATATGTTGTCGTTTCTTTCCCAGAGAGTTCACCCAAGACAGCCCCACCCCAGTCACACTCCTGTGAGAGCATCCAAGAGCAGGAGGAGAAGCAGGAGGAAGATGAGGCCCATGTTCTCTTCATTCAGTTCTGGAAAGATGCTGTTGGTCAGGCTGGGGAGGATTGCTCAAGGACAGCCCAGAGCTGCTGGGGGGAATGGGAGCAGGCAGGAGGAATTCCATATGGGTGCTGTTCAGGCATCCCCTACACACATGACCATCACGTGTGGACCCTCATCCAGAGGAGTGAGGAGACTCTGGACAACACAGCAGCATGTTTTAATTCATGTGCAATAACACAAACTCCAAATTAGTTGCCACTTACAGATGTTCTGGTTATACGTAAATAATGAGCTTACACACATGTGCAGGAAATAAATTTATTTAATAGGCTCCAGAACCATGGATAATAGCACTTATTGACTCACAGCCTTACTTGGAAAAATTAAGAGGGGAAAACAAATTAAAGCATTTTCCCATCTATAAAATTAATGTGGTATTTTACCTATTTCACAGCAGCATTAGCAAGCTAAATGTCTATAAAGATCAATAGTGGGACTACTTACACAGGCTTTTCTGTGCTGTCTTGGGCAAAACATTTTGTGAAGACGACTGTCAAAGCAGAGTATGAACTACAATCTAAAACACAGTGTTAAAAATGGGGCAAAAGTTTAATGACTTAAAAAAAAGAGCAAGACAATTCCCTCTTAAAACCCATCAATACTTAGAAATATGGAAAATTCCTGTATCAGCATCTAATGCTTCAATGCTATTCCTGTGAATAGATTGACACTCACATACAAATGCAGACACAAAGTCCCTATGAATCCTGAATAGGTGCATTCATGCAATCAGCAGTTGCATGCAATTCGTGTTCAGATGTTAGGTAAATACACAAGAAAGTGAATTTGTGACCATGTGTTAATGGGAAACTGGGCAGGCCAAACATATTTACATAAAAGCGTAAGCCTGAATGTAAGTGTCCATTTAAGGCTGGCTGCATATTTTTCAGGTGAAGTATAAGTGCTTATATTTGAAAATTAGATTCAAAGCCTAATACAAAAGGTAATAAAACAAATCCTGTCTTCTCCCTGTCTGTCAAAAACCTTTTATAGACACGTCATCCACTTCTAGAAGGGCAAACTTAAAAACCCCCAAACAACACTCTTTTGTTTAGCTGCAGCATGCCTGGAGTACCTTAATGGATTGGAATATTTAAATTCCCAGTTGATTATTCTGTATTAGATCTCATTATTATTGACAACTGTTCCTCGGGCCACAAGACCATGGATCCATTCTGCCAAATGCAGGGTGATGCTCTCAAACAAGCAGAACAGGGATGGTGAAGGAAGAATTCAGGCATGGGCTTGGGGGACAAGGAGGGTGGGAAGAGAAGGAACTTTATTTAGAGTCATTTCCACATCCAAATGAAGCCAAATATATACCCTTGTGTTCCTCTGTGTGGGATTTTAGTAACAGCAAATACCCTGCACAGACTCTGCCCTTCAATTAAACTGCAATTTACTTAGGTTTTGATGAGAAAAAAACTGGGTTTGGGATTTGGTGAGTTTTCTGTGTCATCCAAGACACAGGTTCACCAAGACCACTGTGCTTCCTTCCCTCACTCAACTGCAGAAATGGTCCTAAATCAGCCCTGACTTCAGCATCTTCCACAGTGGCAGGTACACAGTGCTGAGACAACACAGGTGAGACTGGCGGCTCAGATTCATTTCAATATTGCTACTCTGGGCCCAAATTCCATCTGCATACAGTGTCAAAACAATTTGTTGTAATAAGAAGATGAACAGCCTGAACCAGGCTCGTGCACAGACGGGCTGAAAATAGCGGGAGCTCGAGAGAAGGTATTTGGCAGACAAAGAACACAAGTGTGATTCTCATCTGCAACTACATTTCACCATCACAGGCTGAGATACAAGTCCAGTGCATGAATGCTGTTCCAAAGCCATAATTAAAATCAGATTTCAGGAGGAAGCATCATAAGTTGCTTATTATTTCTGGAATCTGTAGGTACTAAAAATGTCCCCAGACTACTCGTCAGTACAAAGCTGCTGGAGGAAGCCCCCTCCTCTTTTTCCTAATTTTTTCCAGGTCAGCAGTAAGTTCTTAAGGCTTCTGAAGCCACTTACAAACCCTGACAAAAGCATCAGCCTGAAGGTTTCACCTTTTTCCAACAGCAATGAGAGGTTACACAAACAGAAGTGCAAGACCCTTTGAAGGTTTCTGTGGCTGCAGAACCCACGATCCAGAAGGGGAGAGGATGTCCACAGAGAATCCCACCTAAACTCGTGCAGAAAACTATAATTCTCCCCAGCTGCTGATTTGGTTTTGCTCATCTCCTGGCATCTTCTCAATTCCTGCAGCCAGGCAACACTAGGAGTTGCTGCAAACAAGTCCCAGGGCGGGCACTGAGCTTGTGGTCACCATGACTGTCCTGCAGTACTGAGCCAGGCTTGGCCACCTCCCTCAGCCACAGGAGCATCAGCCAAAGGATTTTTTTAAACTTATATTTATTTTCTCTAAGATCAGCACCCAAGAACTGCTGAACTCTGCTCAGCAGCTTTTAGAGATCCACCAAGAAAACCAGGGAAGGCCATGAAGCACAGGAATTAGAGCAGGCAATCCCACCCCATGCGGAGGAGACACGAGGAGCCGAGGACGCAATGGAGACTGTAAGAAGCCTTCCTGCTCCCACGGCTGAGGTAACGGGGAGCAGGCCCATCTCCTCCAAGCACACATCTGGACTGCATTTGTGTCATTTCCAGCCCTGCTTCCCCCAGTGGACAGATGCCTGGAGCTGGCAGCGGGGTCGTCTGCTGGCGCAAGTGCTGCCCGCTCAGCTGACTGCGAGAAAGGAGCCAGAAGGCTGGAAAAGGCACATTTTGCCCCAAATAGCAACAGTAGCATCCCTGAAATTAATTTTGATGGAAGGTCAAAATCCCCTCACACAGCTTCTATGCTGAAAGTAAGGCCCAGAGCATTCAAATGCAATCATGGCAGAATGCTGAATGATGGCAATCTACCAACTCCGAAATTAAATTTTAACTTTCCACACAAATCCTTTCAGGCTGCATATTTATATATTTAGTAATAAAAACCATATTCACGACCATTGTCAGCTGTAAAAGTTTTATCGTAATAACAACACTACTAATGGGAACTGAAACTGGAATGACACTGCCTGGATCAGTAGTTTTATTGCTGATGACTTTACTAAAATGATTCTTTTTTTTTTTTCCTCCTCCACAAAAAAACATTAGATAAAACTACCAAAGAGCTCTACAGACAGACTGGGGATGTACCTGAAAGAAAAACCATCCACATTCAGATGTGAGATTCTGAATCAGTGGTTTCACAATGACCTGATCTACTGGGTGGCATCCCTGCCCACGGCAGAGGGGTTGGAATTAGATGGTCCCAACCCAAACCATTCTGGGATTCTGTAATACATCATGACCCCTGATTAGTAGAGTTTTGAGGCTGAGGTTTTTAAGGACTCAAAGCAAAATATTTTTACATTCAACTACAACTTTCAATTACAGATTGGATTAATCTCAGAGAAAGATTTCTTTCCAATTAAAAGGAAAAAAATTAGCTGTAACACTGGCAGAATGGACATGCTGCCAGACCTCTATTTCTTTCATGTATTTCTGATTCAGCATCAGTCAGAAGCTCTACTACACACAAGCAATTCATGCTCTCACTTTTGATATTCTCTTCCCAAGGTACATTGTGGCTGAATATTACAAAAAAGAACCTGCTGATTGAAGCTTAAACTTGCAAAGTACCAGAATTATATTAAGCTGAACAATATGTATCAATGAGCTAAAATGGTACTATTTTAAGGGAGAAAATGTTGAGAAAGATCTTAATAGATATTCATTTATTCTCTTTCAGTCACGCAAGAAAGTTCATGAGTCATGACAAGGGGTGAAGGATGATGCAGTTTAAAACTAAAATGTGAAACTAAATTACACTTTTAATTAGGAATTCAATTTTTCTCCATCAACTGCAAATATCAGAATACAGCCTGTCTATCATTTAGCACTAAAAACAGACAAGCAAATGGGGAGCTTTGTCAAGTCTTCTTTTTTCCTTAATGAATTATTTAATTTTGTCTTCACAGGTTAAGAAGTAATATCTACATTCTGTCAGTGTCTGTCATCTCATCCCCAAAACCATGTTGCTGTGGCAGATCAGGCTCTGCATGTACTACAAGTACTGAATTTTATATCAAATCCCCTTTAATTGGGTGTAACACTACCACAACTTTAAAGATTGCCAGAACACACTTGTTGCAATTCTGCCTATTTGTGTTACTGTGTCTTTTTTGTGATTTGGTTTCTGGTAATGACTATGATAAAGATGTTGCTAATCTCAGACTGGACAGTACTTTTCCCTAAATGTAAAATAAAATTATGAGGAAAACAATGGAAAAGTTCTAAACCTAACCTGTAACATAAAATCTGAGCTGAGGAGGAACTCAGTGTTAAGAGGAGGTATGAGACTGGTAGGTACTCCCAAAAAACCTAAGAAGTTGGGTTACTGGGTAGCATCTGAGCACACTTAAATCATGAGTGCAACACCACAGCACTGTGCCTGCAGAAAAAGAGTTTACAGACCCAATCCTCACATAAACCTCTTTAAAATGCAAACCTCTGTGAAAGGAATCACCCCTAATACCTTTCTTTTGTCCACAGGGCTCAGCCAGGCCATCAGCACTAACCTGGATGTGATTTTAAATGACAGCTGGATCATCCGCAGGCAAACAGGGAAGGACTCCATGAGTGATGTCTAAATCTCCCAAGGAATGTCATACAGTGAGAGGGGGGCATAAAGGGAGCTCACTGATGGATCAACATCTATCACTGGCTAAGTCTCATCATGGAGCTGCCTTTTTGAGTTTTGCCTCTAAACTGCCACCAGCTCTGGCTTTGCCATCAAATATGCTTGCTGAGAAGTGTATTTAGTGTAAATAAATACAGACTGGGATAAAATACTGCCTGTCTGTGTCAATTCAATTCTCTCCCAAAGAAGAAACAGCCCAAGCATGGAGCCCAGGCTGCCCTGCCATGGCTGTGTATCATCGTATAAAAGCATAATCAACACTGTATTTTAACCAAAGTGGGGGCAATTTGTTCCCCTCATTCCTCAAGAACCTGAGCTACAGATGTTCTGTCTCCCCTGTCAGAGTGAGGTGCTTTAAAACCATCATAAACAAACACGGCTGATTTAAAAGAATCATTTCATCCTGAAAGGGACACATCTCTCTTTTTTATGCTTGAGTAAATCAAAATTGGCTTGATTGATTTTGCTGAAAGTTTCCACAAAGATGCCACGTGGATGCTAAGGTGAAGCCAGAATTTCAACTCAGACAAAGAAAGAGAGATCAGGAGCCCCATCTTGAGCATGGAGCTTTCTCCTACACATCACCTGCTCTCATTTTGACCAGTTTAACTCCCTGCAAATGATAGCAGGATCTGTTTTTTCATGGTTTCATGAGCCTGGCCTGAAGTCTGAGCCCAGGTCTGGGATGAGATAGCTCAACACACCATGTGCAGACTTGAAGTTCAGACCAAAATAAAACTTTTATGCTGCCCTTTGTTATTAAGCAGACGCTCCAATTGGGCCCCATCACTTCACTTGGAAGTAAAGAATTACAAATGAAAAGGACCTACACTTACAAAATGTTTATGCTCTTATTACACTTGCCATCCACACCAGAATGTTAATCATAACAACCCCAAGCAACCCTGCGGAGCGTCAACATGCTCGTGGTATATGGCTTTGTAAGGTAGGAGTGAAAGGGTGAATAATAATATTCACAGCTTCCCTGCAGTCATGAAAATGTAAATATTTTTTTAAAGTGCTTGCAAGACAAACCTACAGTAAATTTGAAAAATATCCCCCATAATATTTAAACTAAACCCTCCTCTTTAACCTAACCTTACAGCATGGCAGTTAAGTGATCCATTCATTCTACTTCAAAATCTCAGTTCTGTCTTTGTTTAAGAGCCAGACACCAGCTGACTAACAGGATGGATAACATGGTCTCTCTAGAAACATTTTTCTGTGATTTAGAATGATTAAATCTAACAGTGGCCAACGTTTGGAAAGCAGTGGGTAAAGAAGTCTCAGGCCAGACCTCAATCCCATTCAGACAGAGAAAACTTAAGTTCTAGGATATTTATCAACCTGTTCTTCAAAAAATAAAAGAGAAAAGATAGTCCAGTCATCTCAGCACAGGAGCACTGCTCCTAAACACATTTCCAGGAGCAATGAAAATAAAGGAATTAAGTTATTCCCTACAGCCAGAGAGAGCAGGGCAAGAAGGAAAGGTCTGCTGTGGGAAGAGGATCAAGCTCCAGACACAAGCAAGTGGAACAGCAATGGAGCAGATGAGCCTGACAAATTCCAAGTTCAGCCAGATTCTTTCTGCCCATCTGCAGAGTCCCCTGCACCATTGCAAACATGCCTTTGACACCCACAGCACGGGAACACTCTGTAGCAATCTCATCAGTGGCTGCCAAATCTCATCTCAGAGGTGAAGGGGATGAGGATGGCTGTATTTTGGAATTCCTGTATTATTATCTAGGTAGTTTATCTACAGTTACCATCTGGAGTGATGGGTTTTTTTAAAGTGGAAAAACAAAAGGAAAACCCTTTATATACCATCAAAGTGCATGAGTAGAACATAACTATGGTCACACAGGCAGCAATAGGAGTCACTGTGGCTCACACTCCTTTCCAGCATGATTTGTAATTTTATATTCCTTGTGATTTTACATCCCTAGCAAAAAAGAATTAAATAAAACATATCAAAGTGGTTCTCCACATATCTCAGCCTCAGGAATGCAGCTTCTCTAGTCACAGAGACCAGAGAGCAAGCATCTGTGTTCGCACAGCTAATTAAAGTGCAAGAAAAACCTCTTTTATATCTGACTTGCGAAGCTGATAACATGTAAGTTATAACTTGTATGAGACATGATAAACTCTGTCCTTCACAGAGAGAAATGCACTTCTAACATGACTCACTGTAAACAGATCTCAGGGCAGAGCAGCTTCTAATCAGAGGCAGCTCCGTAATGGACTTGTTGAGCGGTGACATTTCCTACACCACTTGGCACAGGGTGAATGATGACGCTGTTGTGGTTAAACCAGATAAGGTTCAATACTAATATAGGGAACAAAGTGTTGGGGTTTTGACTGCATTAAGCCAGAATTTACAAACACAAACCTGAAATGTTTGACAAGACATGGGAAGAGGAGCCATCAGGAGAACATCGCCCTTAAGCTGGGGAAAGGATGTCGGGTTTTGAGCCGAAATTTTGCCTGTTTGAGAAAACTCACTTTAACGTCACCTTTGGAGAAAACGACTCATCACTAGTCTATCAAAGAAGAAAAGAGGCAATGGCTGCAATCAGTGTCCAAGAGCCCATTCATAGTGGACACAGAGATGGCAGGATTAGTGCACAATGGGCCGGCCCCCTCCAGCGCGGGGCTCTACCCCTGGCGAGGAGCTGACACGGGAGGATAAGACAACTCCATTAGGAGCCCCTATCGCCGCTCCCCAGCCTTCCCCACAAGCAGATGGAGCAGCTATTTAGCCAAATGCACCGTGACTCCTGCTTTATACATGAGCATCTGGGATGTTTCCGAACGTGGGGCGAGGCACAATGTACTCCGATTTATCAACTGTCCCACGCACAATTAAAGATTCAGATAAATAATTTGGGGGTAAAGGCCCCTCGGCTGAGCTGAAAAGCAGCGAGGAGTGAGGGGTCAAGTGTTTCTGCAGGATTTATATTTACCAAACAGAGCTGCCTGCAAAGGAATGTCTGTGTGGAGCTGTGGCAGAAGGAGGCACAGGCAGGAGTGAGCTGGAGAACCACTGACTGCTTCGTTTCAATTGAAACGAATTTAAATGTAGAGTTAATAAAACAACCCTCTTTATTGCCCTAAGAAACAAAATATATATGTAGTTAGAGCTATATAATTTCCTGCTAATACACATTTTGATCTGAGGATAATGTGCAGTATCACCATTTTTCTGTGCATTCTACAAAAGGCCTCTAATACCTTAGAACCATTTAATCAACATCCCACGCAGGCAGTGAATAGATAATTGAAATATAAGTACTGTCATCCATATCCCCTTTGGGAAAGTGACACAGTAAGCATTATATCATTCCATTAGACCATCCTTTGATGTGGGTTTTATTCTCATTAAACTATGTTTTAGCCTCAAGGTTTCTCCCCCCCACACCTCTCTGTGACATGGCCATGCCAGAAAAAAAATAAAAAAAGACCCTGCTGTTCAAAAGGCAAGAAGTACATTTTTACAAGCAATTGTACATGTCAAAAATATAAAGCTGCCTTTTTAATTTCTTGTTTACCAAACACAGTCAATGACAGCTCCTGGAAAACACAGGGTGGAAAAAAAGAAAAAGGAAGGCAGGAGGGTGGTGGTGGGGAAGGAATGCATTTACTTGTTTTCAAATAATAAAGCCTGAATACAAGCAGGATAAAAAATGCTTGAAAAGGCTGCCGTGCTGGTGTCTGCTTTGAATTGTGCCCTGTTTAAACAAGAGGAAAGCCTCCCACTGAAAAAAGAAACATTTTTATCATTCAAAAAGATCTTAGGGCAGTCCCTTTAAAATGAGGTATTTTCTAAACAAAATATCAGAATGTTCCCCTGCAGGGAATGAGCATCTGATCTCTTAAAAATGATTATTCTTGAAGAACTGCAGATTTATGGAGTTTTTGTTTTATTTGTTTTAACTTAAGTAGAATGAAACCTGTCTGAAATGACCACCCAAGGGAGCAGAGCCGCCAGCTAAGCAGGGGCTGAGCTCTAAATGGGACCCAAAGTTGTACCAAGACCCTTGGGGAGGTTTTAAACCTCTGGCTTAAATCAGGGCTAGCAAAATGCTTAATGCAGGTCTCAGTGTAAGCCAGGACATGGATTTTTCCTCACTTACACCAGTGCAGCTCCACTAACATCAGTAGGAATGTTCCTGATCTACATTAGTGTTAGCAAGCAAAGAATCAAGCTAATTACCCTGAGTTATCCACAGTGATTACAAGAGGAATTTTGTTTTAAATGCTCACATTTTTTTTCAGCATGGACTGGTTTTGTTACACTTGTAATGGTAGGTCTGCTACAGGCAACAGAGTGGAAAAACTCAGCTTTACACAGAACCAGTCCTGAGCCACAATGTGTTTTTGAATGAACAAAATCTCACATGTTGCAGTTTTCGATCAGTTCATGAACGCCCAACTTGCATATGTGCAATTATAACTACAATTTACAAATATAAGCCATTGGTGAGAAAGAATATGAGCATAGGAGCCCTTTTTGGCTTGATTCTTCAAGAGTTTGGCTCACAGTTTAAACTGAGCCAAGTCAACACTCCAGTCAGAAATGTCAGCAAGTAGGAGAAGTGTTACTGCCTCCATTACCTGCAGTAACCATGAACTGTGAACATGAGAAGCTGGAAGCTCACAGACAGAACACAGCTCCTTGGGCATTGCTAAGGGAGGAGATTAATGGGATTCTTGAAAAAAACATTCACCAAATGACACAAAAATTTATTTCTGTTGAAGCATTCAAGGCATTATCTGTGTTGTGCCTTCTTCTGCCATTTTAATAGGCTTAAACTTATTAAATGTGCAAGGAAAAGTAGCTTGAGTGCAAATATTCTGTGTAAGGAGAATATCAATAAATTCCACAGCATGTTAGTCTTATCACAGAACCCCAGAATGGTTTGGGTTGGAAGGGACAATAAAGCCCATCCAGTCCCACCCCTGCCATGGGCAGGGACACCTTCCACTGTCCCAGGCTGCTCCAAGCCCCAAACAACCTGGCCTTGGACACTTCCAGGGATGGGGCAGCCACAGCTGCTCTGGGCAACCTATTCCAGGGCCTCCCCACCCTCACGGAAGAACTTCTTCCTAAGACGTAATCTAAACCCATTCTTTTGCAGTTTGAAGCCATTATATTGAAGGGGTTTGGGTTTTGGGACAAGACCTGGAGCAACCAGGTCTGCCCTCAGAGCTGACCCTGCTGTGAGCAGGAGATGGGACTTCAGCTCTCCCAAGGCCCCTTCCAGCCTGGACCATCCTCTAAAGCTGCCTGGACAATGCTTCATGGGCCAGGTAAGCAAAGGAGAAGCCCCAGCCACACTCCCAGGCAGCCACAGCTGAGGCCAAAGCCAAAGGACTGGGTACAGAAACAGCTGGAAGCTGGAAAATACTGGGGGAGCAGAATTGAACAGAGTCTACATGGATGTGAATTGGTTATTTAGAACATATGTTCAAGGTCCTTTTTTCTTGTAAGATGAAAAACTATTCTCCTACAACTAGGAAGCTTTCTACGAGTGATTAGCACAGCAGATCCAGCAGTACTCTAAATTTGTAAAAAAGCCACTTTTTAGCAGGAGTGTGTGCAGTTCTGGGTAAAGGGGGATCAAACCTGTCACTCTGTGCAACATAACAGAGCAGGACACATGTCACCCTTGAGGCTGAGCTCCCTCAGCTACTGCAGCTCATACTAGAGATTTATTTAAATTAATAGGCAGGAAAATTAAATCCATTACCTTGAAAAGCAAGGGAATAAATCACACCCAACAGGAAACCAGGAAAAGCTGCTGCCATTTCAGTCCAATCTAAGGTTGCGTGAGCACATGAAACTTTTCCTTGTCAATGACACAAAACGAATTCATAGCAGGAAAACCAGTATCAGCTGTTGTTGTAACACAGAACACAAATATGCTCAACGAGTTTAACACTGCAGCCCAAGTATGAAGAACATCTCAAGCTGTTTGTATTTCCAAACAAGACTTGAGGGGTCAGAGGAGGGAGGAGGACACGTGGGCAGGCAGGATGATGGATGGCGCTCAGTGGCATGCTGTGTTTGGGTCTACTCTTGTTATTTTTGCAACAGGATGTCTCTGATTACTCTCTGAATAGAGAATAAGGACGGTTACGTCTCATTGCTCAAAGAGAGCATTTTTTCAGAGCCTTACAAATTAAATAGGACATTGTAAAGCAAGCAGTCAATGAACTATCAGGTGCTGTTTGTCACAAATCTCCCAACAGTGTCAGAAGATTCCCTGGGGGCACCAGAGGTGGATTTGGGGCTGGGAAATAAGGAAAATGTGCTCTTGCCCCTATGTTCAGCAGCCCCAGCTCTGCAGAGTCCTTCTGTGTCATTGCCTTTATGTATTGTTCAGCCCTAATATATAAAATAGAGAGCAGGGGTACAGTGAGCCCCTAAGTAATTGTCTCAGACTTCAACTTGACTTCACAAAGAACAGAGGAAAATTACTTTTCCAAATGCCATCCTTCCAGAGATCTTTGCAGAAGTGGGTCCTGGCTCACAGGGAGCAATGGACAGGCCAAAGCTGCCCAACTGAGACACTCCTTGAGCATCACCAGTAAGAGAACAACACTGTCTGCAGCCAGACCTCCACACCCCACAGTGCAGCCACAGAGCCTTTCTCTGAAAGCTACTGAGGTTCCTCACTGATGCCAAAGGAAACTGCAAATCCTCAGCAACTCACAGAAAAGGCTGAGATGTGGGGGTTTGGGAAGCACGTGGATGTGCATGCAGGGAAATGAACCCCCTGGGACAGGAACTGGTGGTGTTTTCTCAAAGTGAAGGCTTCAGGCAGAAAGGATGAGGAAAAACATTGGAATCAAGATCAGTTAGAACTGGCAGCTGGTCTTAAAGCCAAACAGACTGGGGGCTGAAGCTGCAAATGGAGGCCACAAAGCAAAACACATGGGAATAGTTTCCCTACAAAAGCTTAACATTTCCTAAGGAGCCAGCTCTGTGAATTATCTTATCTAAAACAGACACACCAGCTCATCCAGGGACTGCACAACTCAGTAACTCCAAGGACCTCTCCCTGGGGTTACCAGTTTGACCCTGGCCTAAGCTCAAAGTGTGTAAGAATCTTCTTTGTGATGGCACAACCTCTAGAAAAACCCTCACTGGCCTCAGTGCTGTTTCTCAGTGGGCAGGAGTCACATCAAAGCTACCACCAAAAGCCTTTCCAAGGAGGTGCAGAGCCCACAGGATGGAGAGTTAACAGCCCTCTCCCTTCAAAAGGGATCTCAAGCTAAAAAACTGCTACCCATATCATCCAGTTCTGTAACAAGGACGATGCCAAATAAATAAAAAGCAAGGAAAGAAAGACAAAAAAAGAGAGAATATATTTACAAACAGTGCAAATGAAGACAGATCAGAAAATGATGTCTTGTTTGCAAGGATAGCACAGATGTTCCAACAGAGCAGAATTTAAAAAGCAGCAAATATTTCATGAAAGGAAGCAGCTAAAGAGAAGAAAATGTCAAAACTCAAATGTCAGACAAATTTTGGGCAAGAACTACCCAAACTCTCTGTATTCCTTCTCAGAGCCAAGACACCAGTCTCTTATGTACTATTTATCTATCCCTGTCTCGTCTGGTTTTGACTGCTTTTAGCATAACCATTTACAGGTTTTATTTAATCAGCCAGGAAGGAAAGAGTTCAAGGAACACCAGGGAATATGTGGCAACATACAACAAGGTTAGATCACTTGCACAGGATTATTCTCCTCTGGCACACCGCAGAAGAAATAACCCAGTCAAGGTCTGCCTGTTCCACGGTCTGCAGGGAGCGAGAGCGGCATTATTCAAGGGAAGTGACACTTTAAAGAACTTTAAATTAGCTGTTGACAGGCAGGTAGATAGATTGATGAGTGATTGCACAATGTCCCCAGCATTACCATTTTGTGGTGAAAGCAAATATGAAAGGGGGGGAAGTAAGAAAATCCATGAAATATGGTTTTGCCAATCTGTGGTGCATTCAGATGACAGTGAAGTTCACTTAAGGACACTGGAAACATAAAATAAATTGCTTTCTCTGAATCAAAAGTTGCCAGAAAGTTTCCTAGTTATATTTTTGACTTCAGAAGTACTGCAAGCCATGCTAGTAGACTATGACAAAAATAAAATAATCATAATAAAATAAACCTCCCCACCATCTTTTTTCCTAACAAGTGTTCTTTCTCCCAGGGCCTAAGGACCATATGCAAGGGAGGCAGCAGTGCAGCTCCCCTGAACTGCACAATTAAGCCTGGCTTACTGTATATACAACAGATGCCCTCACTGCAGTGGTCCCTAAAATATGTTTTTAAATAAAATTAACTCAGGAATCTGTAATTAGCACCACCTTTGAGAACAAATCAGAACAAGTTTATTGAAGCGCTCTAACTATTTACCATGAGAGTGAATTTACCCCCAAGGTTCACTTGACTATTTTGTCTCAATTTTCTTGTAATTTCATCTATCATGTTTTTTTCAGTCCTCCAAAGGTGATGGATAAAACACAGAAATAAATAGGACCAACTGTTCACAGAAGCCTAAGGGAAAACATAATTTTGTTATAAATAATCCTTGGCACAAATCATGGAAATGCAATACTAAAATTGTTTGTTGAATCATTTATGAATTGGGCTTTCAGTTTCAGTTTGCAAATAAGTTAGAGGTTTTTTTGTTGATGTTCTTTTTCATTTTGCTTTTTTAGCTGGCAAACAGCCTTTGAGAAACTGAACTGATACATAATCAAGAAAACAGAGGGAATGGAGGACTTTTGTTTCTTTTTAAGGAAATTCCTATGCTAATGCAGGACCTCATTTGCAGGGGGAAGGAATTTACTTATGGATGATGACAAACTTTATGATGACAAATTTTTACATTAATTTCTTAAGATGCCACAATCGTGAGTATTCACCCAGCTAAACATGTAGAAGCAACACACATTTTTGTGCTTGTTCTTAGATAGGAAATTTTTAAGATTTATTACTACAAAACAGAAATTCAGTGGAACATAAGTGTGTGCTGCCACGCCATGCACGCAGTCATCACCCAGGAAGAAATATGCAATATAAGGGGAAATTCTACTGTAGTGAGAAATCCAGTATTTTACAGCTGACTGCCCAAACTCCTCACATGAAAGTTATAAACGTGAAGAAATAGCAAGGAACAGAGAGGTGCATTTCTTTCTTCAGTGTTTTGTCTGAAAGTGCAATTTTTCGTCATCTGAAGAGGGAGAGACACTTGGAAATAGATAAAAGGCTTATTTCTCCTTAGCCAGAGCAGGTGTGCATTGCCTTACCTGATCTGTCCTCGCACCAGTGGTCTGTTTTTTGTCCTGTTCATATTTGAGTCAAACGGAACCTCAAAGAACTGTAATTAAAAAAAAGAAAGGAAGAATCAGAATGAAAGGATACCGGAAAACATGCCATGCGTGGAATGTCCTGTCTGCATCTGCAGGTGCTTTAATCTCTGGTTTTGAAGGTTCAGGGATACAAGGGAAATGGTAAATGGGTTTTATGGAGCTTTGATAGTCTGCATTGATGCTTTTGGCATCCCCTTAGAAAGAAAATCACCCGGAGGACAAAAATAGTTTGCGCAAGAGCCCAGAAGTTCATCATTTGAAGTAGAGTTTCATTCCAAGTTCTGTTCTCAACAGGTCTGACGCAGCTTTTAGACACACACAGCTACATTTGCATACACACACATGGAATCAGGGAATGTGTTATGGTTGGAAATGATCTTTAGGATCACCCAGTCCAACCAGCACCACCAGCACGTTCATCATTAAACCACATCCTCAAGTGCCGCATCCACAGGTTTTCTGAACACTTCCAGGGGTGGTGACTCCACCACTTTCCCTGGGCAGTCCCTTCCAATGCCTGACAACCCTTTCAAGGAAGAAACTTTCCCTAATGTCCAACCTAAACCTCCCCTGGCACAATTTGAGGCCGTTCCCTCTGCTCCTGTCCCTGTTCCCTGGGAGCAGAGCCCGACCCCCCTGGCTGCCCCTCCTGGCAGGAGCTGTGCAGAGCCAGCAGGGCCCCCTGAGCCTCCTTTGCTCCAGGCTGAGCCCCCCCAGCTCCCTGACCCCAGTTTTATATGAATATAAACTGTCCTTGCAAATGTTGTAGTTCTGGTCTTTAAAAGACAAACACTAAAGGCTTTTTCCTAGATCACCAACCTTCCCAGAACCTATAACCCACCCCAAAATCGATCAACTCTTGTAAAACGCTACTGGAACTGCTCTGAGTCTCCAGCTGGAGCAGCAGGGAGTGCACACACCATATGGTGTTATTTAATGTCACAACCCCATCTGACTTTAAACATGGCCTATAGGAAAATACAGGCAGCGCTACCCGCCCGCTCGGAATTCCTGCAGGCTTCTGCAGGATCCGTTCTATAAGAATATTGCTGGAAAAGCTCAATGCACTTTCCCATCCAGATACATCTCAAGCCAGGTTTACATGTGCAAACTAATAGTACAAGTAATAGGCAGAGATTTACTTACAGAAAAAGTAGGATGCATTTACAGAAAGAATATTTTCCACTGATGTCTGAGGTTTTGGGGTGGGATCCCAATGATAGTGAATATTCAGGAAAAGGACCATAACAAATCAAAACTCCGAACAGTCAGACTGACAGCAAGCTCAGTGTAGCCAGACTGCAGACACATTTTTGGTGATTACATGATAAACGACTACATGATAAAATCTATGTTGTTCCAGCAAGTTGATTTAACACTTTATGCTACAAAAGACTCAATTAACAAACATCTTCATTTTGACAGTGCCATGTTACTGGTCCTGCTACTTGCTGAGCACTCCCATAGGAATGCCACTGGACAGAGACCACAGGAGCAGCAGGGACCTGTCAGAGCCCTCCAGATGCACATCAAAGGAAAGATGCTCCATTTCCAGTCACATGGAGTTTACAGAAACCACTTTTGCTATCTATTACCTTGATATAATGACTGTACAACAATTGGAAATCTCTGCCTTCCAATTTTATTATTGATATTCCTGAAGCAAACTCAGGCTGCTCAGCCAAGAGTTACAAGAACAGAATGGAATGAGGTGGGAAAGGGGAAAGGGGAAAGGGGAAAGGGGAAAGGGGAAAGGGGAAGGAAGGCTGCTTATACATCTTCCTCTTTTCCTGAGCTCTGTGGCACAGCACTGGGCAGCTCCCACAGTGATTTTTAGGCAGCTGACAGGAATTTCTCATCTGCAGTTTGGCTGTGGCTGATCTCCAGTGGTCAGGGTCACTCACAGCAACCACTGCAGTTGGTGGAGACCCTGGTTTGGGAGAAAAGCACTGAGGGGTGCTTGGGGCAGGTTGGATCTTCCCAACTACCACACTAACCTGGAGGTGCTGGATGTCTCACAAAGAACCTCTATAGGATACAGCCACAAGTTTCTTCAGAGCAGGGAAAGTGCCCCATTTGGATTCCAAACCAGTGATTGCTTCTGACAGCTCAGCGCTTTGCTAATGGTTTGCTTCACTGTTATATTTCAGAGACAATTATGGTAAACGAAGAAAAAAATGTCATTTGACATCAGACTGGTAGAGTAATACAACAGAAAAATTCTATAGGGTTAAAGTCTGTTCTCCAGAAAATATTTTGTTCTGTGGTTACTTCTTTTCATAAGTCACAAGTTTTACTTCTACTTGCAAAGTCTGACTGCTTTGAGTTACTCCCAGTTTAAATCTGTGTGGGTGAGGAGATTTTGGCTCATTTGACAGCATTTAAGCTTATGCATAAAGGTATCCGTGTGTAATGGATAAAATCAAAATAATGTGCAAGTTTTAAACTCAATGTGTCTCAGACACAAAATGGCTAAAATGAAGAACAGCTGGGCAGTCAACACCTGAAAGAATTTAAATGTATGCAGTTGGGTTATCAATATAAGCTGATGATGCCATGCTTAGTGTATCAAATATTTCCATATATTTAATACAGTATTCAGCCTCTGAACAGAATATACATTTTGAAGAAGAATCTACTCTGCTGACTTAAGTAGTCAAAAAATGTCTGTGTCTATTGTATACAGACACGGCTGCTCCTGAAATTAAGATTACTGCATGACTTAAGACTGAGCTTTTTCGCTTTTTTAAATCTGACAATTGGAATAATCTGTTACTGTCAAGCATACGCACGGAGCTGTATTTCCAATTGAACTACACTTAAGAAAAATCCTTTTATTTGCAATGCCCTAGATTCCTTCACTGAGCTAGTTGCTATTACATGTCAGCAAGATGCCATTTATCAAACTTTTCCCATTTTGCTCCCAGATGTTCAGCAAAATTCTCTCTCCATTTGAAATTATTTTCCCCTGATATGCTAGAAAAAATGAAAAAAACCCCATGCATCTCAAATATCATTCCACAGCAATGAAAGAGTGAAGTCAAACATATTATCTCATGCCAGGGCAACACAGTCCCTGCCTGTTTCAGCAAACGGTAAATTCAGTAAGATGAATCCTAGATAAATAAATATTTTAGAAGCACTCAAGAGGCTTTTTCCTCAGGAAGTCTGAATGCATCAGTTCAGCTGGACATGGCAGAATATTATCTGCCCTCAGTATCTGGGAAACAGGCCACCAAAAGGGCAGACTGAGGGTTAAATCTACAGCATCTAAAAAGCCCTGAGTGACAAAACTTGGCAACAGCTCTCAAGACCCTAACCTAAATTTTAATCAGTATGCATGAACATTTAAACATGACGATGGAAAAAAAAAATCAGGCCAGCCAGTGCTCTGTGGTTTATTTCTCTGGCAGGCTCATCACGCTTTTTGTGCAGATTTCATCTTGTTAATATACAGTAATTATATCTTAAACATCTCACAATTCCTAGAGTAGCTGTCACATTACTGCTCAGAGCTGTTTACACCCATGGGCCTTCTGTCCTTCAGCTTCTTCACATTGGCTTCCACTTTGTTTTTAAGTGAAATGTTAAAGAACATTTAATTTCAAGCTACCTCCTGGAACCAGCAGTGCTTGCAGAGGGCGGCTGAGCTCTCAGACCTCCTGGGGGGCTCACAGGTTAATAATTTTACTAAGACTACGCCACGATTTGCACACCAACACCTCGCAGGTGCAGGTGACACGAGGCTCTGCTGCACTTTGGGGATTAACGAGAGGGAACGACGAGAGCGCGGCCGGTGCCTCCGCAGGCAACCTCTGCTCCCTCCACCAGGGCAGAGAACCACACAATCTCCTGAGCTGGAAGGGAGCCACAAGAATTATGGAGTCCAACTCCTGTCTCTGCACAGACACCCCAACAATCCCACCCTGTGCCTGAGAGCGTTGTTCAAACGCTCCTGGAGCTCTGGCAGCCTTGGGACCGTGCCCATTCCCTGGGGAGCCTGGGCAGTGCCCAGCACCCTCTGGGTGTTGAACACCAACACCACCTGTTAAGTTTTCCAAGACAGTGGCCTGATGATTTGCAGTTAATTGGGTCAGTGGAGGCCTGAGCACATGCTGCATTTGCCATCACGGTCCTGCAGGACAGACTGTATCTACTGAACTACGGCAGTCCAACACCTTTACTCCCGTTCACACGAAAACACCAATAGAGCACACCAAGAGGAACAATATGCCATAGAGTTTATCAAACAGATCAGCCACACTTCAGCTAATAAACATCTCTGACAGACCACTCTGGATTTCGAGTGTATCCAGCACCAGGCTGGCCCCCGGCCAGGCCCAGCTCTAATCGGTGACACGTGGTGGAAACAGCGGCGGCTCAGACAGACAACCAGTGTGCCATGTATTGACATAACATTTTACTCTAATGCTAAACACATATTTACAGCAGAACCGATAATCCCAGGAGTCTAGAGACAGAATGGAACCCTGCCATTAAAAGACAACTTAATTCAAGGCAACTCTGAGGTCCTCCCACTGCAAAACCACCCCTGAAACCAAGCAGGCTCTTTGCCATCAGAATTGCTCTCTGGATCTATGTATTTCTCTTCAAAGCCTCTCAGAAGGGCAGTTCAGGTGAATCTACAGCACTAAGGAGTGAAGCAGCCACCTCCTCCTGCTGGGTTCCAAAATCCTCCCTGCCATGGGGAGGTGGAGACGAGCTACAGGTAATGGCCAAAGCTCCTCCTCAGTTAAAATCTCTTGCTACAGACTCAAGCAAATATGATAGAAATAAAAACCAGTACAGCTGGATGCCCCACTAGAGCATTACACTGAATATCTACAGCCAGAGATGAAGCTGGACTGTATAGGGCAAGCCTTGCAAATATTGATCTTGTTTAATTGGGTGTTTCTGGGGTTCTCCCAATTCCCCTGTGCTACAGAAAGCTCTGATCCTCTTTGGTTTTCTTTGGTATTGCCCAAGAGCAACCAGTTAACCAGAAACACCACTGAAACACACGCTGGAATCCAAAAATGTGCATGAATCAAGGAGAAGCAGGTGGACCAAAATTGCATGGAAAGCGCAGTGGCAGAGCAGACTGTGGACACCTGGGCAATAACCTGCATTCTCCCAGAAGCTGACATCCAGAAAGCCATCCCTCACAGCTGGCCATGCAGCCCCCAAATTCACCATGTTTCAGCACTAGCCTTTCACGTGAAATCTCCTGGTTTTCCCATGCAGCCAAAGGAAAGTTGCTGTAAGCGACTCTGGAAACCCATCAGACCACGAAACATTGAGTTCCTTCCTCTGAGACTATTCTTCCCCTCCATATTACCTAATTATTTCTACTCCTTATGTTTTCAGTGATTTATCTTACATTGTCATAAAGCAATATATAATTACATAAATGGAGAAGAAAAACATAACATATAATTTATGGTAAATAAGATCAAAGTCAAGATTATTATTATAGGTTTCCTTCTGGTTTCCTTTCAATCACTTTTATATGAAAACAACAAAGAATAATTAAAGCATATTACAAAGGTCTTTTTGCTCAATTGTACACAGATGTGACTAAAAAAAAAGTGGAGGGAAAGATTTTCAAAAGCACTCATGTGCTGATCTAACATGATTCTCACTGAAGTCAATGGCAGTTTGACTTCAATGAGAGCAGAGACAGACCAACACTGAGTGATTCTGAAAATCCCACCCTAATTGTACAAACAAGGGAAGGCTTTAGAGATTGCTGGCTTGGAGATTGTATATTTGAGAATCATAAAGGGCACACAGCACCTGTTTGTCTTCAAGATATGAAAATAAAGCAAGGCAAATATTTTAAGGATTAGAAATAGCTTTTTCTTTTTTTTCTTTTTTTAAGGCAGTATGTGAAAACCCTCTGGCTCTGCAGTTCCCAAGTTCCCAGTCTTGCTATAGATCTGCTTTAATATTTTCCATTTCAAAGAGGATTCTAATTAAAAAGGAGATTGATGCAAGCCTGAACAATGTTACTTACAGATAGAGGAGGGCAACTAAATCCCAGACTGTCATGTCCCACAAACCCAGAAAGGTCTGCTATGTAAAGGATCTGCCACAGTTTAATTTATTCCCCCACCCCAAAAGACACATTCCTCTTATTAGCCAGCATTTAGAAGGCCATTGCTCTGTACAGGGAATAGAACAGGAGGAAATTGCTAAGACAATGTTAATACTTGTGGCTTTAGAGATTTTCAGGATGGAGAAGGCAAAGAGTCACTGACTTCAATTAGCACCAACCTGTCCCGTTGGACTAACAACCTGCCATGTTGGCCCTACTTTTAAGTGCTCAAAAGGTGATATTGTTATTCCCTTGACCACTCACAAGTGTGACTTTCCAAGGATTCCCAGAGACACTCTCTTTCCCCAAAATGAGGCATTTTTTAGGCTTTACATAGCATTTAGTATTTCAATGCCCTTAACTGGCAGCAGTGGCCAGAGCCACCAGCATGCCTGGCACAGTGCTCTGTTTGTTTTCAGCTCATCCAAATCCTTTTAGTGGCTCTGACCAACAAAACAAGTGGTCACTGAGCTCTTGCATGCCTCTTCTTCAGCACTTTGGCCAAACAAGATGCTTTGCTGATACCACAAGTACCATTACAAGGAGCTTGACAAGCTCACGCCTGTGATAAGGTGGAGTGTCACAGCAACGTGGCCCTAACGCTGCTGCATCCCTGGGGCTTGTCACAGCCATGAGGGGTCAGGATAGAGGAGAGGATGATGGACACATCCTGAAATACACTGCTGGTAACTGGGGAGGCCCAGCTGGGTAAGCCACTGGCTCTGCAGGTGTGGTTGTGCTTGCAGCACTCACCTGGGGAAGAGCAGCGATGCTGGAAGGACAGACCCTGCCACTGCATGTGTCCCAGCCTGCTGCAGGGAGCAAGGAATTAACAATAATTAAGGTGTGCAGGTGGTCTTCAGTTGTATGAATAATTTCACAAGTTAAATAACATGGCATTTGCATCAAAATTCTTTGTCTACTTTACTCCACATATAATTTTTTTCTTGTCTTCATCTTTAAATCAAGTTTTCTGGTACCAATGCATGAACAACCAGCTCATTTAACCTCATTTTTTCAAGGCACCTCATGTCCAAGGATTGAAATGGGAGAAAAGACATTAATCTCCTGGTTTAGTAAATGAGAAACAGATCAGGTGACCACCAAGGAGCCTGGCTCTTCTCACTAAGATCATATTTTGCTAAGAAAATACCGTAACAAAAGGGAAATAATAATACATATAAAACCAGGCCCTTATAAGCTGTTCAGTCTTGAAAACTGCTGACTTTGTGAGCCACCTAAACAGCATATTCCCGAGGCCCCACAGAGGTCAGCCATGGCTTCAGGGGAAATGCAAGCTGGATAGCACAGACAGGCTTCACCTCATGTGATCCACCTTGGAGAAATAACTTCCATGGGAAGGAACACTGCTTTCTGGCCAGCTGCCAAAGCCTCATAATAATATTATATATTTACCACCAACAAGTCCTTTTTATTTAGCACACAATTTATGCATGCACAACAAACCTCCTTACTCCAAGGAGGACTTGCCCATCAATGCTTTCAGGCTCCTTGACCAAAGGAGGTAATTTCCAAGTGCAGGACATGCTGCACTGAATACCTTCCCATCCTTCTGGATTTTGTTGCCGTCGGGCTCTTTCTTTTCATCTTAAAATGAAAATTGCTAAAAAATGTGTTTCACTTCGATAAACATCTCATGCCCTTCCCTTGTGCTCACTCAACCAGCTGCACCCACAGAATGACCTGATCTGGCCAAAAATCAACCAATTTCCCACTGGATCTTATAATTTTTTGATCTGTGTGACTGGATCAGGTCACCCTGGACACAAAAAGAGGAGAGGGAAAGGTTGAAGCTGTGATCAGCTCCCGCTGCTGTGCTGGTGCATCACCTACCCCAGGAGAGGAGGACCACAATGATGTGTCTCCTGACGAGGGGTTAAAGTGTTTTTTCTCTCCAGGGTCATGGAGACAAGGCAATGAAGCCACATGCATCTGTGTTGTGCTGCCCTGGAATAAGAAAGGAAAACTTCACCTCCCCACTTCAACAACTGAGCTCTGATCACCCCGCATCTGTTCCCTTCCCCTGCAAGTTTTTAATGACGAATTATCATCATTAAATAGATGTCAGAGGCATCTGACATGTGTAATGGTTTCTTCAGGAACTATTTTATTACAATGTATTTTAGGAACCATTATTAGAGTTGAAGAAAAATACCACCTTTATACATAACCAAAATACCCCCTGAATCACTGTGCAAAGCCATTTTCTTCAGGAGATGCCTTTGCATTAAATCATATTTGTCACGACGCCAGCGTACCACGAGTGCAACGTATAATTTGAAAAACAAGCAAAACTTCAAATAACAATCTCTTTGCTGAAGATAGGAATTGCACAAGGTCAGTATCTGGTTTAAGTTACTATATGTCCTAAAATACACCAGGCCAGGTCCTCTGGACACGGTGCAGCTGCTTTGAGCAGTACTGCAGATAAAATCCGATACTGAAGATGGCTTAGACAAATTCCTGTAGTGGAATAAAGTTGTTACTCAGGAACTCTTGGGGAAGTATTTCTGCTGCTCAATGCAGTGCTTAAGTCAAGCAGGAGATGCAGAGTGAACCAGAAAACACAAATCTCCTCCAGAGGAGTGAGAACAGAGGCAGGAGCTGCAAATCCTTTATTTCTCCCAAGTAACTACAGCAGGACCCTGAGCTCCTGGCCTTAGCCAGGGCAGTTGTAGAAGGTGCAGGTCACTCCAGAGCCCTCCAGCCCATCAGTACCAGCTGCTTTTCAGTCCCCTGTGACTACTAGAGAGCCATCAAATCAAGCAGCCTCGCTGTGCTCTGCTCTTGCCCAGGAGATTACGAGCAGCAAAGTGGGAAGGTGAGGTTTAAATCACTTCCACACATCTCCTGGCTCCAACCCATGTGTCCCAGATCCAGGTCATTTTAATCAGCTTTTTATAAATTGTCACTCAAATGATAAGAATACTAATCCACTGCAATGTGCTTCCTGCCAGGAACCTGAATATTAATCCATAAACTGTTCTCTTCTATCACATGGAGATGTGTTGGTTTTAACTGCTCATGGCTGACACGTCCTGTTAGCGAGGCTTTTCTTCTTACAAGACACACAAAAGTAGGATCATACATATAGCAGCAGGCTTGCCTGCTTTTGGGTAGGGAAAGGTTATTTCTGTAGGTGCAAACATATCAATTACTTGTTCAAAATATCTTTTAGCTTTGGAAAAAAATTAATTTTTATACTTAAAAGTTCCTGGCACCTGTGAAAGAGAATTTGCTTTGGTCTGGCTGTATTTGGCAAAGGAAAATCTACAGCTCCTTCTGGCCAAAATATTAAAAACCTCAAACCCCCAAAACCCACAATGCAGGAATGCTGTAATAGTCAGTAAAAAAGCCCAAATGTGAACAAGGGTGTGAAGTGGCACAGGCCTTTACAGCACAATAGCACTGTCCAACTGCCCCAGAGCCAACCTGCTCCACTTACCCACAGCTCAAACCTCCTCATAAAATCAATCATTCCGCAGGAATTACTGCTTTTAAATATTTGGAGATGATATCAGGGAGAGCCTCAAGTCACATTTGTATATACAGCACACTGAGGGAATCAGTCAAGTCTATAGGAGAGAGTTTACAAGTATCCCTTTCACAATAAAATTTAAATCCAACTTTCTCCTGTTGTTCTGATGCCTGAAAAGAGAGCAAGGGAACTTGGTGGGGGATTTCAGGATTTACACTGTGCTGGCAGAACAACCTCAACACTCCCCTCCAACATGTGCTCTCACAGCCAAAAGGAGCCCAGCTTTCTAAGGATTTTAATGGTTAGGGGAGAATGTCACAGGCACAATCATGAGTGCAATGTTGTAACTTCACCTGTATGACAACAGTTTTATTTACTTTTAAATCTTGGCAATAAAGTAAATTAAAAGAAAACACTCTCCTCTCTTCCATCTGTAAAGAACTTACGAGAAAGCTATCAATATACGTAGATAATGTATTTTTTCTCTTATTAATTTCACAGAACTGTAATGTGGCAGGCCACATGTTTGGTATTTTCAAGGCATTCTCTCCTCCTAAGGCTATCACAACTCTGCAGATCAAAAGACACGGAAGAGATGCTCACAAGTATCTGTATAAAGATTGTGGGCAAGCCTATGGATTTTGCCCATAGTATGTTCGTTTTGGTAAGGGATTTCTGTTCATTAAAACTTTTTTTTGCACAGAATGCACAGAACTGCCACATAAAGTAACAAGGTACAATATAATAAAAGATATCCAAGTTACTTTAGCTGGTGCTATTACTTAGCACCAGCTTTGCAGTAAAATCCAGTAAGCATCTTCTTTTCTAAAAGCAAAAAGCACACACTGGGGCCATGAACTGGGGATGACCATCATAACACTCTGCTGAGGGCTGGATGACAAACCTGTACAATGAGCAGTCCCATTAGAAAGACACCTTAAACCCATAATTAGGTCTCACCTTTCCCTCCCCTGCATTAAGAATGAAAGTGAAGCAAGAGTCTCCCAATGACCCATTAGAAAGCACAAACAGCCAAACCTGTTGCAGGGGCATCACACCATCCATCTTTCTAAAGCTGTCGAGAAATGTTTGTCATTCCAGCACTGCTTGCATCTCCCAAATGCTAAGATAACACACCCATCAATCTCAGCTGGAGTTAAAAGAGGAGTTGAAAAATAAATAGTTCTGAGTCATGTTACTAAGAGGGATTCCACACACTATTAATTTTAGCTTGGAAACCAATTAAGACACCAAATCAGAATTACCTCCCCTCTTTTTAAGGTATAATGACCTATTCGCTTGCATAAATTTATTTATTTTGTGACAGTGATCCTTTCAAAAGCTTTAGAAGCTTAAACAACATTAATTTTAATCCTGGCTTCTAGCAATAGGAGGATTTTTTGCCAAAAGGCAGCCAAAGATACGGATAATACAGAATGATTCTCCCTATCTTAGAAGGTTATTCCTAAAATAAAAGAATAATAAGAAACATAATGACATATAAGCAAAATTTGTCCTAAGCACTGCATGAGCATCAATATATTGGAATAAATTGCTTTGCACTTGAAACCTGGGGCAGCTTTTGTCCCTTTCAGCCCTTTCACTGCAGCTTCCTGCTCATGAGTGCAGCTCCAGCAGCACTTCTCCCCATCAAAGCAAGTGTGCAAAACTGCACATGAGAAAAAGGTTATTAAAGCAGGAACTCCCTGCCCAGCCAAAGGGCTCCAGCTCCCACCCCACTCCTGCAGCTCAGGCCATGGATATTACCAGAGCAGTGAACTCCCAGCAGTTTTAATATTGACAGGGAAATGCCACTCTTGTCAGATTTGTCTTCCAGGTGCCTCAAATGTCACCTTTGTTTGCTAAGTGTTAGTCCAATATGAAGTTTTCTGAGTATCTGTTGGGAAAAAAAAAAACAAACCCAAGCCTGCACCTCAGCGGCCTGATTTCCCCTGGGTGCCAGGATCCACCTGAGAGCTTCTGGGGGGAAAATTTCCAATTCCTTCCTGTTGGTGCCACCATAGAGGTGTGGAAGCTTTGACTACCTGGGTCTTGCTAAAGCTGGAACCAGTGATTTGTTCAACCACAAGAAAAAAAAGGAAAAAAATCATCTGGATTCAAGAGGAGACTTGACAGAGGCACTTTGTACAAGGGGTTAAAGACAGACTGTGCCTTGGAGATTTGGACATTGTGTTCATTTCCCATTAATCTAAACCCAGAATCATGTAAAGTCTTTTAGTGATAATGGAAGAGCATTATAGTACCTCATCCTAGATCAAAACCTTTATTTAGGCAAGTAAGAATACACACACACACAAAGACAGGGACTTCTTCAAGGGCATGGAGTGACAGGACAAGGGGGAATGGCTCCCACTGCCAGAGAGCAGGGTGAGATGGGATATTGTGAAAAAATCCTTCCCTGGGAGGGTGGGGAGGCCCTGGCACAGGGTGCCCAGAGAAGCTGTGGCTGCCCCAGCCCTGGAAGTGCCCAAGGCCAGGTTGGACGGGGCTTGGAGCAGCCTGGGATAGTGGAAGGTGTCCTTGCCCATGGCAGGGGTGGCACTGGATGGGCTTTTATTGTCCCTTCCAACCCAAACCCTGCTGGGATTCTGTGTAAGAAGAAAACAAAGGATTGGAAGCCCAGCACCAAGGTACCACTGATCATTGCTGGCAAGTAGAGGATAAAACAAAGAATTTAATTTGCTTCTCCCAGAGCCCAGATCCATAAGTGATGCCTCCCAACACATATATGCATCTATGGAAAATCATACAAAAATAAAAAAAAAAGCTATCAGGTCCTCTGAAAAAAAACTATTGCAAATCAAGTCAGCTGCTCTCATGGAAACTCTTGGGATTAAAAAAAAATCATTACTAACTGAAACTCAAAGGAATACTGCCATATTTCTACAACCAAAAATATCTACTTTTGGACTAGATTTCAAGTTCTTCAGTGAGGAAAGTATGTGCAGATACCTGAGGAACACTAACTTTGCAATTCCAAAACAAGCTCCCAGCAAGAAGTTCTTACTCCAAAAGTACCCAGAAAAGAAATCCCAAGAAAAAAACCATTATACTTTAAAATTCACATCCTACTAAAATTCAAATGAATATTCCTACGTAGGCAAGTCCTTAAATGTATCCCTACATTTAATTACGTTGCAGTTCCTGTGTAGACAAGTCCCAAGATGCTCTTACAAGATAATCATTAAATATGAAGTGATGAAATGAATTGCAACATTCAGTAATGCTCCTCATGAACTAAGATTTATAGAGGAAGCATGAAGTAAATCGAAAAAAGCACATGGTTACTATATCTGCATGTTGTACTGGAAAAAAAAAGAATAAATATATTAAAATAACTACTGAAAATAATAAATATCTGGGCACAGATATTTGTATTACCAAAACTGCTGCAGAAGGTAATGCTCAGCCCACCCACTTATTTAATCCACATAATAGAAATATTAAAATTAGAAAGAAATCTAATTCCATTTTACAAGTCATTGAAACACTGAACAAATCATTAAAGTAATGACAGAACTGTGTGATTCAGTAAATACAATTTTTTTATTAGCTCTACCCTTGGGTGCTTGTCTAAAAAACTGAGGTAAAACTCTCAGTTCCACTACATAAAAAAATTCCATTTCTGAAAAAAAATCAGAAATTACACAAAAAGCTCCAATTGTGGTCCCAGGAGCAGCAACCAGAAAAATGAAAGTGCCATGAGGAAAAAGGAACTCTGCACCAAGTGCCTTGTCCCAGCAGAACGCTGGGCACCCACCCCATCACACTCCTTGGCAACGTCTCTCTAAACATATGCTCCTACAAAAAAAGGTTTAAAATATATTTTCTACACTAAGCCATACCCAAGGCAGGTTTGGAAGATTGCTCACAGGCTTTACAAGCACTTCATTTACACACCAGCATGTGCATATTTATATAAATATTTATAGTTTGGCAGCTCCCTCTCCCAACCTGCGCAGGTTTTCTCTGTTGGGTTTCACCAGCGCTATTTCCTCTGAATCTCCACATTTCCAGATGCTTTGCTCAGACAGCCCTGATGGAGAACAGTTGTGCCTATTAGCAGACAAGCTGCTGACAACTAAGCCGAGCTTCTAAAAGCTGGCAGGGAGATAATCTGGCACTGAGATCTGATAAGTTTAAAGAGAAGAGAAAGGCATGGTGGCCTGCAAACACTGAGATGTCACAGAAAGACCGAGCTGAGTGCCAAGCCTTTCCTTGAGGTGTTTCTCCTCTCACTCCAGAGTACTTCAGTCAAACACTCCCGTTGCCCAGCACCACTCAGTTCTTAGCAAACATCTTTGATTAAAGAAATGAAAGATAATGTTGCTCCAAGAAGTTATAGTCTCCAAAACAAAGGATATTTACAGATACAGAACTGCAGAATCACAGCATGGTTTGGAAGGAACCTTAAAGTCCATCTCGTTCCAACACCCTGCCGTGGGCAGGGACACCTTCCACTGTCCCAGCTTGCTCCAAGCCCCTGGACACTTCCAGGGATGGGGAGTCCACAACCTCTCTGGGCAACCTGTACCAGGGCCTCACCACCTCTGTCTAAACATATTTCAGAAAGGCTGTTTCTCCTGCTTGACTGTTCAAAATATGGCAAAGACAAAAAAACCCCGTTATTTTATTTTGCTGTGTCCTCTTGCCTTTCCTCCCCACAAATAAGAAGATTATGATCTGCATTTTACAGAAGAAATTCTTTTGGGAGAGGAAAAAAAGCAAGTGGAGCCAGGAGTGCTGGAGATGCGTATCCACACCTTCCCTGAAACTCTGTGAACACAGAAAAATGAACACAGAACTCTCTGAACACAGAACACTGGTATTCCCACTGTCACCAAGCTGTGGTACTAGAGGAAATCAGCACAAAATCAAACCAAGTATGAACCAGCAAGGCTGGCAACACAGCTCCCCCTGCCCCCTGGGGGATTCTGTCTCTTCCCTCGCCTGCATTTCCACACTGGGCACAGTCAATGGTGATGGATTTGCAGAAATGCCACAGCCAGGCTTTGCCTTCACACCCAGAGGATAAAAAGCACTCCCACCATGCATTCCCAGTTTGTATTTCAGTGTCACAGTTATCCATGTCTAAGGCAACAGCAGATGACAGGGCACTCGGGTTGTAGCTCAGCGTACAGCGGCTGGGGCAGGTCAGTGTGCCCCCACCTTGTGCTTCACCCACCCCAGCACTCCCATCAGCACCACTTCCCCAAGGATGAGCAGCAGCAGTGCTTCCCCAGACAGTGGTTTCATTCAGACAGTGATTTCTTTTCTTTAGACAGCACTGGAATTCTTCCAGGCTAGATAAAATCTAAATTTTTCCATGCAAAGAACTAAAATACTCATCAAAAATACAAGACCTCGTTTATATTCTGATACTCCTCCTCAGGCATTCAGTTTTGGCCACTGTTGAGACAGAATTTCTTTGTTTTGACCCCGAATGACTTTCCCAATGCATCTTACAGGTGAAGGGGGTTCCGGCTGCTGCCCTCCCACCACCCACTCCTTAATTAAAGATGCTGAGGTCTGACATAAACCATGTTACAGATTAAAACTGGACTATGATGCATGAAAAGTATGCATGTGGATAGGTTTTAGAAAACAGACTGTTAGTAATTATTTTGGGGTTTATTTAGAATCTTTAAGTTGGTTTAAAACAGGTAACGAGAAGAATTGTTGTTATTTAACAACAGAAAGAGGAGAAAAGAGCAAGGAAACATATTAATCACTTCCAAACGATTGCCAGGAATTGTGGATCTCTTTAGGAACGCAACTGATTAAAAAAACAATTTCTAAGTAACATGGAAATGCTGCTTAACCAGAATTCTCTGAGTTCAAAGAGCCATGAGAAGCAGGGGCAGCACCCTTGTCCTGACACCCAGGGGCTGCTGCTCTCCCAGACATCAAGGCACTAACAGCAGCCAAGCTGCCTCCATGGTCAGGTTCATCCAAATACCTTTTCCATGAACTAATCAAACAGGCATTTATCAGCTGCAAGAGGAATACGCAAACCTAAGGGGTTTTATGGAGGAGTTTTTCCCTTCATAAAGAGTCCCGAAACTTTTAGTCCAGAAGGTCTTAGATTATCACGCTGCAGCCAGACTAGTACAAAGCATCCTTGATGTCTAGACCAAATGAAAAGATTAGCAGGTCTGCCCCAGTGCTGATTACACCAGGCTCACGCTATTTTTCCAGCGGATGCATTCATAATTAAATATCAAGTAACGGGAGGCACTTTAACATTTATGTCACCCTCACCTATGAAAATAACAAAAAGTTTCTTCGCATTGAGAACTATAAAGTATTAAAAAACATTCTATGGCTGTAACAGCAACCTGTCAAGCTGTAAAGAGAAGCCTAGATTTTAGTGAAGGGGATCCCCTGGGAATGCCGAGTATCGGCAAAGCAGAGCAGCAATCACATTATGCCTGTAACTAATATGGACAAAGTGGAATGAGTAATAAAAGCCAACAAAAACCAACTTTCATTCTGATTAGCGATTGCAGCCTAATAGGCTTCAATGGCAATTTCAAATGAGGTGGCACCATCAATCAGTGGGGTCTGGGCGAGCAGCAGCCGCGGCGCCTGCGGAGGCTCCAGGGACAGCGCGGCTCCGAGCGCTGCCAGGGACAGCCCTGTGCTCATCTGCAGGACGTGCCAACCCCACAGCGTCACCCCCAGCACACAACAGGGGCTCCAGGAAAGCTTCTCCCAGCTCCCAGTTTTTATCTGGTTAATTCTGCTGGTCCAGGCAGGTCCATCAGCTCTCTGGACTGAAGAAACATGACAGATTTTGGCGGTTTGGAATAGCTATTGCTCTGCTTGATGTAAATATATCACACTTTAAATTCAGTTCAGGGCAACTCATAGGGGAAAAAAAATCCCCAGAAACTAGATTTCCAAATGGAATGAGTGTTTATTACAGAAACAAAAAGGCAAAAAATGGACCTATTAAACAACATTCATACTTTTTTGGCAATTTCATCAGAAGACAAAACAACAGGACAGGCTTTCGGGGGATTTTTTTGTTTTAAACTGCGGGGTGTAAACCCTGAGCAGATTACTCAACCTTCCTGTGGAGGCTGAACAAAGAGGGGGTGAACAAAGTGCTAAATAAGGGGATGGGGCTGTGCTGCCCCTGAGCACAGGGAACCATGTGATACACAAGGATTCGCTGGTTCATAAATCACTAAAAAGTTTACGATAATTGGAAATCTTCATCTCATTTCCAGCTTAAATTTACACAAAGTTAATTTCTGCCCATTAATTCTTTTGCCAACACTGCCACAACAGGTCCTTTCCCTCCTGGTACTTACCCCTGGATATATTTACGGAGCAATCAGACTTTTGTCCTGCCAGGCCACACAAGACAAGCTCTTTCAACCACCTCTTGTAAGTCTGTCTCCTCATTCCCTCCCACATCCCAGCAAGTCCTTTTCAGCACCTGTTCCCATTTGAATTAATTTTTCTTGCATATGGGAGACCAGAATAGTGCAGTTTTCCAGATGACTATCTGCTAATAGCATTAATGGTTCCAAACCTTCATGGAAATGCCTTGCTAGAGTCAAGATTGCATCTGCCTTTTTCACACTACTGCAAAGTCAACCTCTAACAAAATGAGAATTTTTTTTCTTTTTCTGTTCCTTCTGCCTGAGAAACCTTCAGGCTTGATCCAAGAGTAGATAAAACTCTGAACTAAAAAGCAAAAACCTGGCTTTTAACCTAGGTCAGGTATTAATAGCCCAGAGAGTGATCCTGAAGAAGTCACTTCATGTTCCTATTTTTTCATTCCCACATTTACCTATTTAAATCCAGAACTCTCTGAGGCCAAGCATCACCTCTTAGTCTAAATTACCCCAGCACCTTAAAACAATCCTGCCTGTGGCTGGAAAAAATCCTCATGCCTCCCAAGCTGGAAAGTTTCATGAAACAACCTAACTCTTAATTATTTTCCTGGTTTGTCATCGTTTGGAAAGACATGTATTTTAATGCACAGCCACACAACGATGTGTAAATGGGGTGGTATTAGTAAATAAAAAGCAAGTTGCTAATGGCACACTGAATTATGGCAAAATCCAAAGGCATTTCCAGGACCTTGCAAGTTTTCTGTTATTTTTGAGAGTGTTCCCATAAACGTCCATTACTGAGCAACCTTTGGGGGACTGCAGTGGCTGTGAGATTTACTGAAAATCAGAAGAAAAACTGGATTTGGGGAGACATAAATCCACTGAGCACTTTGCAATGTCTGCTGTAAAAGCAGCACGGATGGGGACAGTGCTGATCAGGATTTCTCCAGACTCCCAGTGTGCTGCCCCATCATAAAAATGAAATAGTGAAGAGAGGATGATCTTCCTGCATATTCTTCAGATGTTTTTATAAATTACACAAGTGGACAGTCAGTCAGTCATCACAAGGAACTATGTAAAAACTGAAGAAAACCCTCAGCACTAGAAAAAACCCTCTTATCCAAGGGTCTGTTCAGGAGAGGAAACCAATCCTTCCAGACTTACCACAGAGCACAGGAGATCCAAGCATTATCAGTCATTCCAGAATGGTTTGGGTTAGAAAGAAACTTAAAAATCATCTCATCCCTCCCCCTGCCATGGGCAGGGACACCTTCCACTAGGCCAGGTGGCCCAGAGCTCCATCCAACCTGGCCTTGAACAGTTGATCATAGACAAATTCCATCCTATTGACCAATATCCAGATGGGAATTTAATGTCTCCTCAGAGAGTGTCTTGCTACCACCACTCATACAGGTGGTACACACACAAAAAAACCCAGAATTCAGACAACTGCAACCCAAAACAGGCCTCCACCAAATGCAGCCACTAATATTGCTA